>VWZI01020975.1:0-18196 GCA_013396835.1 Psilopogon haemacephalus | reverse complement strand
TGAGCAGACCATGCAGATAACCCTTTCAGTGAAAAAGTACTTCCTAATATCCATCCTGAACCTCTTCTGGTGCAGTTTCTAACCATTTCCTCTAGCCCTGTCACTTGTCATAAAGGAGAAAAAGTTCAGGTGGTCATAGATAGAAATACGATCTTCCCTTAGCATTTTTCTCTTTAAACAACCCCATCTCTTTCTGATGCTCTTCACATGTCATGTGCTCTTCATGAGCCTCGTTGCCCTTGTCTAGACATGACCCATGTCCTCAATACTCAGAGCTGAACAAAACACTCAAGGTGGGGCATCACCAGTGCTGAGTACAGGGACGTGATCACCTCGTTGTCCCACTGGCTACAGTGTTTCTAATAAAAGCCAGGATACCACTGGCTTTCTTGACCACCTGGGCACCCTTCTGACTCATATTGAGCTGAGAGTCAACCGACACCCCCAGGTCCCTCTCCAAGTTGTGGCTTTCCAACCACGCATCCCTAAACCTGTATCTCAACATGGAATTCTTGTGACTCAGATGTGGGAACTGACATGTGGCTGTGTTGCACTTCATTAACATTGGCACATTATTGAGAGTGCACTCACTCCTCTCACCCAGATCATTGGTAAATATATTAAAGACGGCTAGCTGCAGTGCTGGACCCTGAGAGTCACCACTAGTGACTGGGTGCAGCCAGATTTAACTCCGTTCAGCACCACTCTTTGGGCCAAGCCATCTAGCCAGATTTTATCCAGTGCAGAGTGTACTTATGCCTTATGTCATGAGTTTCTGAAGGAGAATACTGCAGGAGATGGTGTCAAAGGCTTTACTGAAGTCCAAGTAGACAATGCCCACAGCGCTTCCCTCATTCACTAGGCATGTCACCCTACGCAGAAGGGGATCAAATTAGTCAGGCAGGACCTGCCTTTCATTAACTCATGCTGACTGTGCCTGGTTGTCTGATTGTCTTGTATGTGCTGTGTGATGGCATTGAGGATGACCTGCTCTGTACCCTTTCCTGGCACTGGAGTCAGACTGACAGGCCTGTAGTTCCCTGGAGGATCCTTCCAGACCTAAACAGATTAAGAGAGGTGGTGCTTAATCACTACTGTGGCAGTCAGGAAGGTTTTCTTCTGCTGTTATGCAGTGTATCCCACTCCAGATTAGCACCTATTATTATCTTATTTAGGGATTTCTATGCCTATTTACTTAGAAATCCATGACAGATTTCCTTTTGTAGTAGCTTCAAGTAAAACTAATTTCACATAAAACTCCATAGTGCACAGGCAATGGTAATATTAAAAAAAAAAAAATCACTCCTTCAGATTTCATGTAGACCTTACAAACATATAAATTTTCAGTTGTTTGTAAATACTGTCAAAATGCCCTTTAATGTCTTTCTAATTTGGGAGTGGTGAAAACTTCTGTTACTACACTGAAGTTTCAGCAGCATATCAAGTAAAAAGATAATTGTTACATAGTTTACAAAAGATGGAGATTTGAAGACTCAGACTGAGAAAAAAAATGTAACATGCAGCTTAAAAAGATGTATCTAGCTAGTCTGGACTCAGAATTGAAGTTTATCCCCCTAGGAGCAAGTGTACTGCCAGCAAGTCACACATGTATGATAAATGAGACACTAAAAAAGTGCTTATAGAAGTGTGATGACAGCTCTGTGTCCTTAAGAAAAACACCCCCAAGGTACACTTGTGCATCTGTTATATATTTTGGTATTGTTTTTCATTCCATTTTGAGTTATTTAGGAAGGTAAGAATCTATGCCCGAAAGGCCATAAAGAGAGAAAAGTTAGCAGAGGCAGTAAGGCAACAACAGGAGTGAATGGGAAGATTTATCATCAGGAAGAGTACAGAATATTGCAGATACTCTAGAAGACTCCACAGCAGATGAAGGAAGCTCTGTCATTCACTCTTCCGTTAAGGGTGAATTATGTTTTCCTTCTTATTGTGCATCCACTCCAATGCAGTGCCCAGACTGCCCTTCTCACAGAAGAACACAGAGCCTGGTGGTTTCTGAACTACATCAACATTCTCTTTGATATTCAGTTTTCTTTTTCTTTCTCACTCTTTACAAAACTGGCAAAAAGTAAACATATCCTAACATTTCTGAAAGAACTCTGAAGTCTGTATTTCCTCAGCTGGTGCAATTGGGAGTAGAAGGGCAAGGAAAAAATACAGCAAAAAACCTTTTAAGCATACCACAAAAGAAAGCATATCAACAAACTACATTATATTATGCAGCATTTAATGGTGTTTATACAAATTCCTTACTGACAGCGCTTGTGCCTAAAAGTTACAGGATTCAATGCTCTGCTTGTGTTATTTATGTCAGCACAACCTGATATTTGCATACAAATGAGAGATGTTTTAGGCTAGCGCCTGACTGAACTGTTTTCTGCTTTCTGCTTTGAAGTTGGTGAAAACATATGACACAACATCCAGAAACCATGGCGTAAGGTTTGCTTGAAGCAATTGGGAAAAAAATACCTTGTCTAGAGAGCTTAAGCAGAAATAACTGCAAGAAATTAAAATTCAGATCAAATGACACAGATGAAAGGACAGAACAGACAACAACACAAACATCCCAACAAAATGACATTCTAGATACATGACATGTATTGCAACATTAAGAAGAAAAAAAAAAGTTAACCAAACAATATGCTTCAAAGCTGTTTAGTAAACTATAAAAAAATAGTGAAGAGATATATCCTGCCATTAAGCCAATTTGAATGTAGTTCAGAAGCACACAGAGGAACTCATAAAGCTGGATCTATCACCACCTACAACTAGAGGATAGTTCAATGTAAAATTGAAACTTGTATACCTGATAGATAGCTGTCCAAGGACAAAAGGATTGATGCAGCCACAGCTGAACTAGATATGACAGATTTTGCCCGCCTTAGTTGTTCTCCTTTGCCTCAGAAGTAAGGGTAGAAAAGTTTCTTTAGCTCCACTACATCATGCTTATGCTGAAAAAGTTTCTCCAGCCTGATCAGGAACTAAACTAAACATTGTCAGAGCTGTGCAAGATAATTGTATTGTGCTAGAGTTGGATCCATTCAGTCAGTGATAAAATAACCTCCCTCTCTACAACCTAGCAGAAATTATTCAGGACCAATATTCAAACATCTGATCTCATGGGAGAAGAAAACTGTTTTCTAAAAAAAAGTGGATGCATTTTGGCATCTTTTGTACTAGACATGAGCTTCAAGTGCTAAAAGTGGATACTGCTTTAGGATGCATTATACCGAATTCTGCCTCCCCTGCTTACTTTTGGCAGGACTTCTACTCTTCCAGAAAGCAAACCATAATACTGCACTGTTGTGAAGAAGGTGAAAATAGAAACATCAGCTCTTTTCCTTCATCAGTTAAGAGAAGGCAGCAGAAAACACTCAGTACAACTAACTGCAAAATGCAGAGGAATGAAAGATCCAAACTGCAAAATGGTTGGACTGATGCGATGCAAGCAAAGGAAGAACTCTCTTCTTGATGTTGAAAGCCTTCTTTTGGCATGTGAACTCTAATGGTTGTCTTACTGACTTAAAATAGTCCTCAGAAAGGACAGATTGTGGCCCATTGCAGAAATCAGTTATTTTCGTAGAAACTATACTCAGTCAACACATGTATGAAACTATTGCATTTACTTAAAACTAATTCAGCACATGTATTAATATCAGCATCTGTAGTGAATACTGTGACAGAAAGATGTGCCTTTACGGCTCTAGTACTTTATAGGTAGGTGTTACACATTAATTTCACCACAAGTAAAGCTGTGTAGCAGCTATCTGTGTCAAAAATTCTAGCAGATAGTACAGTGGATTAATTCAGTGCACATTCATAATCTGTGTCTAATATACTCCAAATACAGATAGTAACTTTGCAAAAATATGGCCTCTTATACCAGGGCCCAGGAGATGACCATCTTTTAATTTCTATAAGCTATGAATCACACACAGAGCAATAGCCTTCAGGAAAGGAAATAACAGTTTTTCAGTAATGAAGTGTTAGAGCAGGTCATGTTGAGAAAAAACATGTTTAAGATAAGTCATCACCAGTTGTCTTGGTCATTCTTGAACCTGGCAGCCAGATGTCTGAAGCTGCAAAGCTTTAGAAAGCTACCTGGCTTGAGAAGAAAGAATGGTAGTACTACAAGAAGTGAGCAACTGTTTTTTATGAAACAAAATAAAACAAAACAAGCATATCACATCACAGGCTTTGTCTGATATATCAAATATAGAGGAAGGAAATCTTGACTTCTTTTAAGCCTGTAAGAGGTATAATGGGTGATGTAAGATGCCTGTGGTTGATTGCCTGAATAGAAGGGTATAATGTGAAGGGTATAGTGTAGTTGATTTTTTAGTTCCAAACACAATTTTCAAAGCAGGATCTTCTACAGAGGGCAGCCAGTAGGAATGCAAATAACTGCAACCATACTGTTAAGCCATCTACAGAAAATGACTGTAATATCTGAACACAGTATTCTGCGAAAGTCAGTAAAACAACAAGAAATTAGATTGTTTCAAAAGAAGTGAGGAAATAGTCTTAGTCTTGGATATTAGCAAGACTGAGCAGAATGCAATAATAATGTAGTTTGGATTTCACTAATTGAAGAGTTTTAGCATAACATACTTCCACTTAATCTCATGTATACATACAAAAAAACTTCAAAGCATTTTACCTAAGCCAAATAAGATGGGGTTTGCAGTTTTACTATGTCAGCAATTGTTCCAGGAATTGCTTTTCTCTTCAGACTAAACTAGAAGGTAAGATTTTCCTTTGCTTATCTCAGAGTTCCTTCATGTGCTTCCCAGCAAGTTTGAGTAACATTAATACTGGCAATGAAAAGTTACACATGCAGAGCACTTTTCTACAGACAGTTGGCCATTCTACCGTCATGCTAAGAAAAGTGATTGACAAGGAAACTCATGGATCCCTGTGACATATTCACCATTATGCTGAATCAAAAATGACTCTTTGTGATGGAACAGTTTGCTGGGAAAATATAGCTTGTTCTGGGTAAGCTGCTGACCCACAGTTCTCAAAACATCTTACACAGTGAAGTTGCTGCTGTATCTGCATCTCTCTGATGGTACCACTTCTTTTTCATGGCATGCATAGTGAAACAGCACAAATTTTCTAAATTTAAGCTTTCTCATAGTGGCCAAAGTCCTGGTTGAATCAGATATTTGAAAATGAAAGCTATTAAAGGTTTATCTGAAAAGGTCTTTCACAAGAAAGTATAAAGCAAAATTAGTATTTTGGTTTAATCAGTATTTTGCTTTAATGAATTGGGTTGTTTATATTCTCAATGCTAAAATTTCCTTAATTTTAAATAGTTGTATTTCTGACTGTTAAGTAAAACACAGAAAACAAGGCATGGCATATATCCTTTAACATGAGTATCGATAGCTTAGAAAAATTCTACTTTAAATTGAAAATGCCATTAGAAAGAAATTGATGACAATGATTCATTTAGTTAATAACTGTGTGGAAAAGATAGCACATTTAAACAGTGTTAGTATTCTATAACTATTTTAAATGGCAGTGGCAACATGCTTATCTCACTGAATACAAACAACCTTTCCTAAAACATATCTCAAAGTTTGAACTTCATCTGAACTTCATTTGGACTTCTAAGTTAAGGATTTGCTCTTTAATTATTCATCAGTTGGGATGTGTCTGCTTATTTTCAAGTAAGGTGTTTGTCTGCTTAAGGACATCTTTATGTGCTTGTCTGTTTCATAGTTTAAATGTGGGCATTCTCCAATGATCAATTAGGACGGTCTACTAAGGTTACAGTAAGTGAAATCTACTCAAAGCCAGACTATTCCAAATGGAATCAGTTTAAACCAAACCCATTTGTTCAGTTCTGGATTACAAACATTACTCCTCATGTAATGTTTGAGTGAAGGGTATGGGGATCAGAGGAAGATAAGAAGAAAGTCCAATCTCATAAGCATTTTTTAAAATGTGAATGTACAATTGCATTTTAACCAACCAGTAACCGCAGATGAAAAACAAACCAAGCAAAGCTCAACAATCTTTGTCCTGTTTCTGTAAAGACTGACTACGACTTAAAATATCTGGAGGTTATTAACACTGTAAATATTTCTGAAAGATATTTCAGCTGAATTAGAAAAAAATCAGCATATCATGGATCTAACATAAATTACAGGCTTTGAGGCTGTGTTAGAATAATTAAATCATTTATTAAACCCAAAGTTGTAAGATTGACATTAGAAACCACCCCTCCCCTTACAACCCTGTCCTCTTAGAAAATCTCTAGCCAGTTGGATGTCCATCTAGTGCTCGGATCCTGGCAAATTGATTTTTCTCCTGTCACATTCTTAAGTTAGTGGAATGTTTTTTAATCAATATGCAATAGTGAATAATTTCTGTGTGAATAATTTTACGGATTAACCAAAATTCATCTACACTATTTGTAATAACTGGACAAAAGCACTTATTTCTGCTAAATCCTTATACTGACTGTACTTGAATATGAAATTAACTTTACGCTTATGTCCATTGTCTACACTGTTATTTGTGGAAAAAAAACCAGCTTCTCAGAGGAGCTATGGTTAGAGGTATGAATTAGACACAAATGTTTTTAATGAATGCCACACTTTGATATGTTGAATATACCAGCAATGTGCAACTGAAGGAAGGCTAGAAACTCTGCATTTAAATTATTTCTCTCGTGTTAAAGTTACAATAAGCATTGTCATGCTCATGCAAAAATAACTGGATGGTGTGCTGGAGCCTGTGAAATTAGAAAGGTGTGAAAATTTCTTCAGACATGAAATCCCAAGACTCTCCAAATTATGTTTTGCTTTGCATTTCTGTGTGATGCTTAGGATATTCACCCGTACCATTCTTGCAATTTACCTAATTAAAAAAAAAAAAAAAAAAGGAGAGAGATGTCTTAAGGCATTACAGTGTGTATAAAGATGGATGGCAAAATAGATCTAATTCACTGAAGGCTTTTCCCTCCCTCACATCTGCTTAGACTAAACTAGATTAATTCAAGCACATAATATTTAATTATATTTATAGTAAAAAAACAAAACAAACAAAAACTGATTTCCTTACACTCTGTTGTATGATGAATTGTGTAATGAAAAATGCTTTGATGTCTTAGAAAATATGTAAAATAGCATTGTAGTGGTACTGAAACATACTTAGACATGTGCTTTCACATTCTATTTTACTTATTAGTAAATAATAAAAGGAACATCTGTTTGAGAATGCCCTTACAGCAACTCTAAAGCAGAAGAAATATTCTTTGTAAAGCTGGTTTAGAAGAAACTTGAGATGTAATTTAGTAATTGACTGAAATTATACAGAAATTGCTGCAAATATTTCAGAGTAGTAAGTTAAATCACACTTTAAACTTATCAATTCAAATAATGCTGAAGTTTGGTATTTTACTGCATTCTTCAGAACTTACAGAAATACCTAATTTTTGCTACAGACTGTATCCTTACTTCCATTTTAGTTTTCACAGAGGAGAAGAGAAACTTGGAATTAAATTAATAAAGTGAAATGCATGGAAGGAGAGTTCATGCTGAGTGAACTTGTACTCATAAAAATATTGACAAGAAGTAAGGTTGGTAAAATTCAAAGTAGAAACAGCAAATAGTGAATACTACCTCATAATCCCAGGTTTTATCTTCTCCACACTGCTGAGAAGGTAAAAAAGAATACAACAAGGTTAGAGATAAGAGTGAATTTTATGCACTTCCACTCATTATGGTATTTTGAAAGGTGTGACCTGACTTTACAAGCTGAGTACTGAGTCATCAGCTGTGTAAACATAGCCATAACCTTTTTCCCCGCACTCCCACAACTGTCATTTCTTGTCTTTTAAATACTCACTTATTTCTGTTAATTAATTTTTTAAATACAAAGCATATATGAGGTCTAAACTGTAGGTCTTGTGTTACTTAATAGATACTATTATTCTGGACCTCTGCAAAATTTCTGCTATCTCAACTGCCTATGAATTTATTTAATTTTCCACTACCTAATAGTTAACAGTGAATTTTATCACACTACAAAAAATCTGGAAAAGCAGTGAGGACCTTGACGTGCAGCAGAACTAATCACTGAATTTTTGGGGTCAATAACACTTCAGAAATCAATAAGAGAAAAATATTACTCTTTTGAAGTGTCACATTACAACAATGTTTTGATGAAAACTGTTGTCTGCATCCAATCTAGGAAGGCATCTGCTCATGTTTGCTCAAAACAAAAGGGTGGTTGACTTAATAAATTATTTACAGGCATGCAATATGGCATCAGTATCATTATGAACTCTCTTAATATCTCCTCTGGCTACTCCTGGCAGAGTGTCAATATGCTTGTTTTTATGGTGGGTGCATGAAATTATGGAGCAATTCTCTGAAATGAGATTTTACTATTCTACTCAGTGAATATTAGCAAAGTCAACGAACAAACTGCATCATTGCTACACTGCAGGGAAAAGGCTTGTTTCTTAATAAAAGAAGTGTTGCCAAACAAAGATTCAAACAAAAAACCAAAAACCAAAAAACCCAACCAACAACAACAAAAGTCGCCCCAAAACCCGACACACAACAAACAAACAAACAAACTAACTAAAAAGATGCAGAGGTTTAATACACAAGTACATATAGATAATTTCTCCAAAATGACAGTTTTAGAAAGTATTGCTGATAGTAACAGGACCTTGTCAGCAGCTTTTAAGGGGACTTTTCTAAACGCAAGGATATGTTTACATGAAATTCCCTTATTCTTCAGCTGGCCATAACTGGCAGTCACATTAACATTACTGAATTATGTAAGCCAGAGAAACAAAACTATTTGCCAACAAGGATCCAAAAGAATGAGGACTTCTGAGCAGCAACTTTTGAACCAACTCGCTCACTACAGCATAAAAATCTCAGTTTTGCTAAGTTTAGAGAGGCCACCTCATCACTTCCATACAACAAAAAAGAAAGGGAAAAAAAGAGCTTAATGAAAATATCCCACACTTGCATGAACCCATGGATAAATTACTAGTAGATCACTGTAAAAACAGAAAAGAAAAATCATCTCTACTCTCTTTCTCATACTATTTCCATCACTGGATAATGGAGTAGGGCATAATTAGTACAGCTGAAGATGACACCAGTCTAAAAGCAGTTGCAAGTGCTAGAGGGCAACTACAGTGCAAAATCATCTTGACAAACTGACCAGATAACCAGGGGGAAAAAAAAAAAATACTAAGGGAAAAAAATGTGTGTGAGAGAGAAAATAAAGGATTACAGAACACTATTCTTACCCTTTGGTAGGAGTCAGTCTGAGACAGTGAACAACTACTAGTCTGCAAGTTATGCTTAATCATAACTAGAATCCACAGCATCCTGTCACTGCAAGGAAGTCACTCAAGATATCAGGATGCACAAACTCTAGCATGACTGCAGACAAATGAAATTACACCTCTACTCAGTGCTGCCACTCTGTTAACTCTGTTAACTTTGCTCCAGGAAACACATTTTTCTAACCTGTATCTAACTCATTTGCAAGACAAGATGAAAACACATGGCTCATGAAGACTGAGCTAACTGTACTCCTTCATCCTAAGGAATACAAAGAAAAGCCCAAACCTTCAGACCTTTGCATATTGAAGTAGTATTCATGTATGTGAGTATTATGGCTTTGAACCATCTCCTGCGTGTTTTCAGTTTACAGCACAATGTCTGTATTTTGATTTAAAATCAACATTCCAACTACTCAGTTATTTCCAACACATTCTTTCATAACTTTTGATTTTGGGTTATCAGATCATGAATAAGTATGCATTCTAAGGTATGTCTAATTTAGCTCCTTAGGCATTCATGTCATGAGACAATTGGACAGAGACTGCCAAAACCTAGTGTTTATATTGTACTTAGTACACAGAAATGAAACACGGGCTATTAAAATGTTACTGTGCTCCCTGATGGTAAAACTGCTTGCTTAGAACTTCTAATACAGTGACAGGACCTGGGAGCTACTCACTGCATCATCTCCCTGGGGAGTGGAATGCTAGAGGAAGAAAGGAAGAGGGAGGGGAAAAAAAAAATCAAGAAGCCTCATTTCTTTCAGAAGCCTAAGCAGCATGGAAGCCACGTTGTTTTCAAAAACATCTGTTTGTAATTGTTCTAGCAAATACTATGGTTTTACAAATTACCTTTATGTGTTTATTGAGGGTGATAAATTGGTATTCTGTATTAAGACAGACCTTACTCATCTCATTTGTGCTTAATGTCATCTGTTTTCTCATCCAAGCAGTATGCTTGTTTCTCTTTGGTTTAAGCCTTCTGGGAATGATAGCATTTCCAAGACAGGTCTAAAGTCACATGGAAAGGATTTTGAGTACAGTATCAACTATCCCTATAATTAATCTGGTCAGGTTTTGGGTGACATTGTGTTCTCTGTGCTGAGGTGTTTTGTCTGCAGGGAGACGAGGACAGGAAAGCTAGTAATTTTGTGTGGCTGGCATCCAGGATGAACCACTTTCTCTGCATTTATTACATCCCAGTTATTTACTGTGAGGGAAACTGCAACTGCACTTTTCCTCTGGGGGACAAAAAGCTGTCAACTTGTGAAGGCTATGGTCAGTTTGAATAACGTATGAGTAAATGGGTATTTTTTAGAAGTTTGAGAGCTCTTTAACTCTTTTAAGGGAGGCAGAGATGAGAAACTACAGTGGAACATCCCAAAACAGAGGAAGAGACATCTGGTTAGCTCTGTATTATTATAGACCTCAAGGACTGAGCTTCAATATCTATGCAGTGCTAACACCAGGGAAGTCCTTATTCTGTTATTTTGGAAAAAAAATACTTTCCTCTGAAACTTTCTTAGAGGAATATTCTCTTGAGTGACCTGTTCTAGTGGGAGGTGTCCCTGCCTATGACGGGAGGTTGGAACAGGATGATCTTTGAGGTCCCTTCCAACTTAAACCATTCTATGATTCTATGATTTCATATTTCACCCCTAGTACATGCAGCTTTAAAATTAACCAAATACAGGTTTTAACTGTGATATGTAATTTGTTTACCACTGCAGTATTTTCATTACATTAAAAAAAAAATAAAAAAAATTGAATATAATCAGACCAGTGTTTTTTTTAGCTTAACAAACTAAGGATGACTCCATTTCTTTTGTTCAAGTGTATTTCAACACAAAGTAATAAGGAGTTAAACACACATATAAACACAGTGTGTATTTTTTTGTTAATTTCCCTGGCTCATAAATATGTGTTCCCATTTAGCATGGCTGATAATGTCAGTTTGTTACAAGGTCAGGTAGGATGTAGGTTGGACTCAATTTATTAAGTAGGAGTCTAGCTCATGCATCCTTCAGCAGTTTCAGACTTTTTGCTCAGGCAGTGTAATCAGGCAGTGTAATCAGTCTTCCTCTTACAATTGCACTAAACTTGTGTTTGAAAAATGCCTTGTAAATATTAAGAGAGAGGAAGGAGGAATAAAGAGCACTGTTTAAGAATAACAAATTAAATTATCTGTAGAGTGCAGCCCTGCATTTCCTGTGCTGTTGTAGTCTTAAAGACTTTCCTTATCTGTCTTCAGTGAGGAATTGTGCTCTTCTAACAACGTACTTCTCTACACTATTAGCATCCCAGGATGACCATCAGGCATAGGCAATATGAACATCTGGGGGTATCTTATAGGGAAAAGCTCAGGGGGATGTGACAAGGCATTAATCACTTACTAGATTGATATCATTACCTTCCCAGGCTTCGGCAAAGCATTGCATTCCCAGGGGTGTTGCTGACTGCCTATAATGTCTGCTGTACTCCTTTTGCACTCTTGGAAGTTGTATTTCGGCAGTATTTCTACCCTGTGTTACTGCTGCCATTATTTATTTGCTCACATATATGGCAGTGCACCATAGAGGAAGCCTTGAACTCCTTCAGACTGTTTGTTCAAGGTTATGCTGCTTGTTGATGGATATAGTTTCATAACTTAGTCATAATAAATAGGCAAACATGGAGCTTGTATATGAAGCTGACTATAATGCATCCTGTGGTTTTGAACCATCTCCTGTATGTTTTCACTTGCATCACAATGCCTGGTTTTAAGATTTTTTTTCTACCTCTCCCATGGCCTTCATTTTGACATTTCTATGGGGAAAAAAGGCATTTGATATTTTGAATAAGCTGAATGGCCTGAAGGCTATGGCAGAAGGAAACATAAAATTATCAAATACAGCATTTTATTAAGTAAACTTAAATCCAGCATGCTGGTGTCTCTGGCACTTACTCCTGTGACATGTGAGCTGTGACACCAGTGCAATGGCTCCAGAGGGCATGGGAGTTTTGGGATATAAGATAGAGGCAGTGTCTCTGTTGTGAGTCTGGCTCAGCAAGCAGGAGTCATGATGCTGCCTGGTTGCTGGTGGGAGTTGCTCACATCTTGCAGACCACTCCATCACCATTGCCACTCCACTCAGCCATCTGGAGTTGGGGAATTTCACTTCATCTACTGCCAGACAAATTTCTGGTCACCAATTCACGTGTTAAGAGAAAAAAAAAACAGAGCTAGGCATTTACACATACACACATTCTGATATGAACACCTATTCTTCTCTGTTCTTACTCTCAGGTCTCCTTGTTTTTACAGGAATATCACTGTCATAACATGTATGTGCCATGGATACTCTCCTTCAAGGGCACCCATATCCCTCTGGAACATTACACTTTCCCTGGTGTATGTCTTCAGGCCTGACAGATAGGGCTTTTCTTAAAGGTTTTACTGGGTTTTCTGATAGTTCTCTGACTCATACAGTACTGGCTCAGGGATGCTTCTGTTGATGTCAGTGATGGCTGCAGCTAGGTGCCATAGCCCTACGTGTGCCCATGGCCCCCACTGTGTGCTGTTGCAGCTCTCACTACATAAACATTGTCTGTCCTATCAGTACAAGACTTGAAGGAACATATCCTGCCTCATACCAGGAGAAAAAAACAAAAAAGCATGGCTAATATAATCCCTCAGCTCCCCTGTTCTCTGTTTTCCACCTGGCTGCGTTGTAATGGCAGCTGAGGGCCTGTCTGGTCAAGTTCCCTGCATGGAATACAACTTTTCAGACAAATCGATTCATAAAATTGCGCACAGGTGTTTTGAAGACAAGTTTCCTCTGGCCATCTCGCGCAAATGCATATTCGTATGGGGAAAATGGCTGAGCATTGCTGTCCATCCCTGAGAGATGATTCAGGGATTAACTTCATGAGATTCTGTTGCACTAATCCTACAACCTGCACAAACCCAGGTTAAGTCCTTCTCTGAAAACTGAAACCATCCACAACAGATCCTGTCAAATTTCCATCTGCCAGTAATCATGTCATTAGATGCTTCTTAGAAGTCTTCAGGAAAGTGCTTTGGAGAGGCAATTATAGGCTCAATATATCTTTTGTCAGGGTGTTGGTCTTCAAACCTTTATTTTGACAAGATATGTATAAAATTACTAGCAGCAGGTCATGGGTTGACTGTTGTTTTTGTATTTGTCAAGTTTGTGAGCTCAGAGGACATAGACACAAAAAAGTCCTGAACATACAGCAATAACTGTGTGCACAGTATTTTAAACTAAAAAAATGCAAAGAGAAATAACTACCGTATCATAGAATAGTAGAATATTTTGTGTTGGAAGGGACTTTAAAGGTTATCTAGACAAACACTCCTGCAGTGACCAGGGTCATCTTTAACTAGATGAAGTTGCTCAAAGACCTGTCCAACATGACTTTTAATGTATCAAAGGACAGAATATCTGCTACCTCTCTGGACAACCTGTTCCAGTGTTGCATTACCCTTGTTCTAAGAAATCATTCCTTGTATCTAGTCTAGCTCTACCCGTTTTCATTTTGAAAGCATTACCACTTGTCCTACTGTAATATACCCTGCTAAAAAGACCGTCCTTATCTTATAGTCTCCTTCTAAGTATTTGAAGACTGAAATAATCTCTCCCTGGAACCTTTTATTCTCCAGGCTGAATAATTCCAACTGTCTCATCCTTTCTCCGCAGGAGAGGTGCTTATCTCTCTGATCAATTTTATGGCCCTCCTCTGTATTGTCTCCAGCAGTTCCACATCTTTCTCATGATAAGGACTTCAGAACTGGACTCAGTACTCCAGGTGGGGTCTCATCAGAGGGAAGCATAGGGCAGAATCGCTTCCCGTTGACCTGCTGGCCACACTTCTTTTGAAGCAGATCAGGACATGTTTTTCTGGACTACAAACATACATTACTGGCTCATGTGAAGCTTTTCATCCACCAGTACCCACAAATATTTATCTTAAGACTTCTCAAACCCTTTGTTATGGATGTGAATAAAGTTAATTTAAAAAGCACAAGAAAACTCAAACCAGAATTTGTTATGCTTTATATACACTTCAGTGCAGATCCATATAATAATTAAAAAAAAAAAAAGCAACTCTGGATGCTAATGTACCTCACTTGAACTGATAATTACAGCCCTTTAAAGAGGTGCAGTGAAAACTACAGAAAAGTAAGAAACATTAAGAGTATTTAGTTTCTTTTGAGATGGAGCTGGAGAAAGCTTGAAGATGATTGTGGCATGTGACTGATAGTGAAGGACTATAGCAGAGTAGTGAAATAAAGGAGAAGTGGTGGGAAATAAATTTAAAATAGTTTCCAAAGAGGAAACTAAAAATTAAAGAATGCAGGTAGTGGAAGTTATAAATTTAGTGATTAATAACATCTGGTACCACTTAGGAAATTTATGTGAACAAAGTGTTACATACCAAATATATTGTCAGCTAAATGTCACCAAAATTTTAAAAAGTCATTTGTCTCCAGAATTAATCACTAGTCACTTAGGAGTGTTTGATCATGGTTTCTAAGTGTGTGAGACGTGTGTCAAAAATAGTATAGCATTATTTTTGTTCTTTGGTAGGGTATTTGTGAGAAAATATCTTCTGAAATGCATGCATAGAGAAATAATTTTCACAAAGCTTTCCAGACTGAAATGAGTTTTCAACAATTATTTTGTCAGAAATATCTACTACACAAGTACATGCACAGTCTTCTTGCAAAGCAGGTCAGGAGTTTGTCATGCCTTTTTGAAATGCAGATACAGGAATATTCAAATAGTAAATCAATTCTTCTGATTCTGAAAATCTGAAATAATCACAGAAATAATAAATCATTTCAGTGTAAAAACCCATTAGGTGTTACCAGAATGCTTTCTTCACAATCATTTTAATATGAACTGTTATTTCCTATATTTCCTGTGAGTCCAGACCACGATAAAAGCAAAAAGGAAATGAAAGATGAGATTGATAGATGAGGCATCAAAGAGTGGGGTTTTTTTTGTTTGTTTTGTTTTTTCCTGAAAGAAGGAACCTCAATTTATGGACAAAACCATGTGATATCATAACTGTTTTGGCATTATAATTGTTTTGTAATCACTACTGCATTTCCAAAAAATGTTGTAATATTTTTTGCTACCTTAGGTCAATATATGATATAAAATATAGTCTATAAAGTAAACTATGAAATAAATATGAATTCAACATTTTTTTTTCCCTGGTTTTGTGTCAGAAGAGAAAAAAAAAGGAAAGGGGAAAAGGCTCAAGAAAAGGATTCCTGGTAATGACAAAATATTCCATGTTATTATTTCTAGAGGTCACTAAATGGAAATTAATCTGCAAATTAAATTGCAGTGCCAGACTTTAAAAATAATAACTGTCAAGACTTGAGTGCAACAGGTATTATAGAGGCTGTTACAATTTTACTATTTCCCTAATTAAATTTATAGCAATAATAACCTTGCCAGATTCCATGATCCTGTTTCTTGTATATAGTCTCCAAACATGCAGTTTAATAAGGCTACACACAGAATCAGACAATATTCACAGAACACATCAGATTCAGCTTCCTATACTAATATAAATATGTACATGGCAGCTATAAAAGTCTGTTCTAGAACAATGCACACCATGCATTCTGCTCCTACTGTGTTGAGGACCGTATTGAGACAGAAATAAATGTGCAAACGTTCACAGAAGTTGACAAATTAAAAATCCTCAGAACTGATACATTAAATTTTATCTTTGACAGTATTGAAAACACAGAAGTTTTTGCCACTTAGCACATATTCTTTACATATTAAAGTGGTATCAAGAAACGGAGCTATAATTCTTGGAGTCCTGCTAAGAATGTGTTATATTAATCAGCCCTCTAGCCAAAATACCATGCAGTGCTTTTGCAAGTTATTCTTTGAATGTATGGAAATGTGGTCTGTGTAAATGGTACTTCTTAAAGAAGTGCTTTGGCTGTATTGAATATGTGGTTTTTTTTCAGGGAAATAGAGTGGTCAAATGTGACATCAAGGTTATCAGTCCCTCTCAGGAACAGCTAAGTTAACAGTGAGGAAAAATTCTGTGCAATGATGTATTCCAAATGGTTTTCAGCCAGGCTGCTCATGCTAAATACAATTTGAATGTAGAAAAGGACATAAAGCTTCCTCCTAGGAATGCTGAAGTGTTAATATTAATGGGCTGTCTCATTCAAATGTAAAAAGAAAAAACAAAAAAAACCCCAACACCAAAACTTAATATCATGTTGAAATTTTCTTCTGAGTTACAGAAATGTGAGTGATGGAAATTGGCTTAGATACCTCTCTTCTGTTCTGCTAGTGATGACACTCTCAAAGGAATTGTTGTAGTAAGTGATGTAAGAAAAATCAATATATCCAAATCAGAAACAAGGCTTGTAACCAGAGACTGGTGAAATATTTTTACATCAATAACTTTTCACAATAGCTTCCAATAAATACAGGATTATTCTGATGAATTTGTCAGGTAACATCAAGGTTTCAATGCCCAAGAACAGGGTAGACAACAGTGTATCATAAATATTATAGTCTGTATTCTGCTCAGAAAAGATTTGCAGCAGCCCACAGAACTAAATAGGATAGCACAACCTCGAAGGCTGTGCTGTGGAGAAAGGGAGAGAGTGATGAAAGGAATATCTGTCTTGTGTGAAAGAAAGAATAAGGTCTTGCTCTCTTCATGTAAAGATATGGAGCTCAACTTAGGAATACCTAACACAAAAACAGAGCATATGGGTGAAGGTTAAAGGGAAGGCACAGGAAGGGGACATCACAGTAGGAGTCTGCTACAGACCTCCTGATCAGGAAGATGAAGCAGATGAGGCCCTTTACAAACAAATAGGAGAAACTTCACACTCACAGGCCCTGGTACTCATGGGGGACTTTAACCACCCTGACATCTGTTGGAAGGACAACACAGCACAGCACCAGCCATCTAAGAGGTTCCTGGAATGTGTTGATGATAACTTCCTGTTTCAGGTGGTAGAGGAACCCACAAGAAAAGGTTCTGTGCTGGACCTAGTCCTCACCAACAAGGAGGGCCTGGTGAGTGAAGTAAAGCTGAAGGGTAGCCTAGGATGCAGTGACCATGAAATTGTTGAGTTCAAGATCCTCAAAGCATCAAGGAGGCTATACAGTAAACTCAGTGCTCTGGACTTCAGAAGAGCTGACTTCAGTCTTGTCACGGGATAGCACTAATTAAATGCGGTATCTCATGGCGAAGGGGTCCTAGTGCCCCCCTCACGGTTCTTTTAGGTTCTGGTCGGCAGAAATAGATAAACGCGTTGCTCAAAGGTCAGGTACAACAGTTTAACAATCAGAACTTAGGGGATACAGAGGTTGCATACAAATATAGACCCCGATTGCACCTATGACTGCCTGCAGGACGCAAAGGGGTGGGGGGAAACATGCTCCTTCCCGGACCCGAAGGGGAGTGGGGGAAGAAGGAAAACCGACTTAGCCCGGAATAGGGAAGTAACAAGAGGGATACAGAGAGAGAGAGAGGGAGAGAGAGGGAGAGAGAGAGAGAGAAAGATTAGCCTTGCCGCTTTGGGAGAGCTGCTGTGCTTCGCTGCCTGCTGCTGGCTGCCTGTTGCTGTGCACGTGGCTGGGCTCCTCACAGCCACTGCGGGAGACGATGGCGGACGAGGAGGAGAGTGAGGAGGGCAGAAAAGAGCACTAACAGCTGCTGATCCCTGCTTAAATACCCTACAGGGGCGCGTGAAACTGACCAACAGGTGCTCAGCATCTCTAGCCGACCAATTGGTTCAAAACCCCACGCATACGTGCCGCCCGAGGTCCCCCCTGGCTCCCGGGGCCA
>VWZI01020973.1:31766-54420 GCA_013396835.1 Psilopogon haemacephalus | reverse complement strand
TTTTTTTCCTCCTTCCCCCTAATCACTTTTAAGCCCATTGTTTTCCTTCAGCTTCCGGCAAGAATCGCTCTTGCCATGACAACAAACGCGCTGCTGAAATCGTGAGAGGGTTGAGGTTGGGGATTTGTTTGGGTCAAGTGAAAAAAAACCTCTCGGGGGTTTCGCAGGCGGCTGGGCAGGGACCTTTCTCTCTGCTCTTCTGTAATTGCAGTGTGCGCTTTGTCGAGGGGTGTGTGTGTGGCGGGGGGAGAAGTGCCCAAGGTGCTGTCATTAGAGAGTCCGTGCAGTGGTGGGCAGGAAAACTTGCTCAGAGGAAACGTTGCTGGGTTTTGAGTGATGTGGCAAGTGCTAAGAGTGGGAACGCCGGCCGGCGTGCACCGACGGGAGTCCTGCTGGGCTGATCTTCTCAGCGAGGTGCTGGTTTGGTGGCTGGAAGAGCTCTTTTCTTCATAGTCAACGTGATGCTTGGGTGCCTTGACAGTTGGTAGGGCTGGGATTTGCCTGGCGGTGGGATCAGCGGTGTGTTGGGCGTCCAGAAGCACTTCAGGTTATCAAAAGCACCATGGAGGGACTTGACTACTTTTCCAACTTCTTCTTGGAGTGCTTCTTGTTGAGAGTGAGCTTGGTGGTGGTTTGTGAGAGTGGCTGTGCCATCCTAGCTCGGCTGGGAGGATGTCTCCAAACACTTCTTGTTGAGGGTGAGCTTGGTGGTGGCTTGAGAGTGGCTGTGCTGTCCTAGCTCAAACAGGGGGATGTCCACAAACATTTCTTGTTGAGGGTGAGCTTGGTAGTGGCTTGTGAGAGTGGCTGTGCCATCCTAGCTCAGACAGAGGGACATCTCTGAATGCTTCTCGTTGAGGGTGAGCTTGATGGTGGCTGGCAAGAGCAGCTGTCCTGTCCTGGCTCAGACAAGGGGATGTCTCCAAACACTTCTTGTTGAGGGTAAGCTTTGTGGTGGCTTGTGTGAGTGGCTGTGGCATCTTAGTTCAGACAGTCTCTGAGTGCTTCTTGTTGAGGATGAGCTTGGTGGTTCAGACAGGAGGACACTGTTCCTTTTGAGCGTTGTCACAAACTGTATGAGCTGATAAAGCCCTGAGCTCAGCCTGCAAATGGAAAGCCTTGGAAGGTATGGGCAGGACTGGAGGAATTAGTTTGGGATGGTGTGGTAGTATGTCCCATCTCTGGAACCTAACTGCATGCCTCATAGAGGAATGGGGAAGCATCAGGTGGAGCTGTCAAGCTGATGTTCTAACGGTGGGGTGGTTACAGTGATGGAGTCTGATCTTTAGAGCTGTGCTGAAAGCACCTTGTGTTTGGCCTGCCTGAGCTTCCAAACTGCTCCTCTGTCCTGTGACCTACACACACTCTGTGTGTATGTCTCCAGACCTTTTGGGTGAGCTGTGCTGAGGTGTCCTGACTGTCCTGTGACCTATCTAAACTCTGTGTGTGTCTCCAGACCTTTAGGATGAGCTATGTTGAGGTGTCCTGGCTTTTTTTTCCCCCCCTCTCCTACAACTCGTGTGTGCACTCCAGGTAGTAAACAGCAGCACTAACCTGAAGCTGTTCCCTTCTGTGGGTGCTGCTGCAGCAGCCAGGCGTGGGGAGCAGAGTTCAGCTGTGATTTACTGCAGGGCAGAAGGTCACCCGAGTTCAGCTTTATTTTTAGCTCTGTTTAGTTTCTCTTCTATTTTTTATTTTCCTCTGATACCACTCTTGAAGCAGAAGCATCCTCCAGCTGATAAAGTTCAGTTGCAGGTTTCTCCTGGCAGAGCACTGTGAGGTCCTCTCATGGCAGCACGAGGGTTCATTTGGTGATGTGGGATGGGTATAGGAACAGGAAGACCAAGGCTCTGATCTGGGTTTTTTTAAACTGCTTGGTGAACTTTGTGTCTCTGGAAAATGTGTGGGTTTGGTTGTTAATACATCGTGGGATTAAAGAGTTATCTGTAATTGGGGGGGGGAAAGAACTGGATGAGAGTGAGCTGTGCAGGACAGAGGACACCTGTATTTGGGAGAAGGCCTTAAAGAGGGAAGATAAAAATTCAGAGGGAAGAAGGGATTTAAAAATTATTTCTTAAAGGAAACTGAAGCTGAGGAGCGATGGAGGCGACAAAGAAATCTTTTGATGGGATGGAAGTGATTGTGCCCTTCTGCTGTGCTGCTCAACACCCCACCTGCAGCACTGTGTTCAGTTCTGAGGCCAACACAGAGGGACATGGAATTGTTGGAGAGGATCCAGAGGAGGCCACAAAGATGATCAGAGGGCTGGAGAACCTCACCTGTGGGATCACGCTGGGAGGGTTGGGACTGTTCAGCCTGGAGGAGGCTCCAAAGAGACCTCAGAGCAGCCTTCCAGTACCTGAAGGGGGCTGCAGGAGAGCTGGGGAAGAACTCTGGACAAGGGCTGGGAGTGGCAGGATGAGGGACAGCATCTTGAGCTGGGAGAGGGGAGACTGATAGTGGAGATGAGAAAGAAATTGTTGAGAGTGAGGGTGGGGAGAGACTGGTACAGGTTGTGGCTGCCCCCTGTCTGGAGGTGTTGAAGGCCAGGTTGAATGAGGCTGTGGGCAACCTGGGCTGGTGGGAGGTGTCCCTGCTTGTGGCACTGGATGATCTTTCAAGGTCCCTTTCAACTTTGACCGTTCTATCAATCTATGAGTTTCATTCTGTTGCCTGCTGAATAAGAAACTGCAATGAAACAGGACAGAACTTTGAAGAAGTTCCTTAACACTGCCTTTGAGAAGTGCAATTTTCTGTCAGAGTAAGCTGGGATGGTTTTGTGGCTCTGGTCATGCTGAGTGTCGGGTCAAACCTGATCTCAAGACAGCAACTGTGTCCAGATATTGTTGGTAGTGTTTCAACTGGACTCCAACCTGTGTTGGGAGGTGTGGGACCAGGGAGGCTGTAACTGTGTCACTCCACAATGACACCCAGAGGGATGCCCTCAAAAATCCACCTGCTCTGCTCACCTTTGGGGCTGTCTCCGAGGTGTGAGTGCCAATGCAGTCAATTGTTCTTGCAGCAGAACTTCTTCCATGAAACTGTGGGGTAAGGAGGGTGGGCTCCACGCTGCCAGCTGCCTGCAGACCCATGCTGGAATGTGGTGGCGCTTGTGACACCAGTTAAACCTCACATTGTTTCTTTGCTCTCCCTCTTGCTTCCACCTGAGAGTCAACTGTTGTTTTGTTTTGGGTTTTTTTTTGTGATCTCTTTAACAAGTTCCCACGCTGGGACTAAATTTTATGGATCAATAGAATCAGGTCAGCAGTTTTCCTCCCAGCTCAGAAGTGGGCAAGCAGTGGTGTGGAGGACAAACAGATTGATTGCTCTGGAGGCTGGGGGACATCACAGGTCTGCCGGTGCTGCAGGGTTAATGTAATTCTGTACCTTGGAGCCAAATTAGAGCTCTGGGCTGGTGTCAGGAGGTTTTTTTTTGTTTTGTTTTCTTTTCCAAACTTCCTTGAGTTTGGAGGGAGTTCAGCTTCCTGGTTGTTGATGGGCTCTGTGCAGGCACCAGTAAACTTGACCTTAATATATCACTGTAGCTGTTTGAGCGTGAGATTGGGTGTCTCTGGGCTTGCCTGGTTCTCAGGTTATAGCAGCAGGGCAGTCGTGGCAGGTTCAGGATGGGTTTTAACAGATGGTCATTTAAAACCTTCCCTTTCTTCCCCCATTTTGATTCCCTTTCCAGGAAGCTCAGTGTTTTGAGGGGGATTTCTGTGGGAAGTAAATCCTTGCCATGTGCAGAAATGTGCATTGTGTTGATGCAGCCTCAGGAACTGCAAGTTTTTCTGAGTTGCTTTAGCTGGAGTCCCTTTCAGATGGCACTCTGCTGGTTCCTGCCCTTGTGGGTGGCATCATCCAGAGGCAAGCAGCTTCCTAAAAACCCAGGAGTGTGGCAAGAAATTGATGGAATTACAGAATGGGTTGGATTGGAAGGGACCGACCCCAAAGCTCATCCAGTTCCAAACCCTTGCCATGATCAGGACCAGCTCCCACCAGCCCAGCTTGCTGAAGGCCTCATCTGGCCTGGCTTGAACACCTCCAGGGAGGGAGCATCCACAACCTCCCTGGGCAACCTGTACCAGTATCTCCCCACTCTCACTCTCCAGAATGTTTTCCTCATCTCCACTCTCACTCTCCCCTCTCCCAGCTCAAACTCATTGTCTCTCATGCTGTCACTTCCAGCCCTTGTCAAAAGTCCCTCCCCAGCTCTCCTGGAGCCCCCTTCAGGTACTGGAAGGTTGCTGCAAGGTCTCCCTGCAACCTTCTCCAGGCTCAACAGCCCCAACTCTTGTAACCAGTCTCACAGCTGGAGCACCTGCTCCACCCCTTGGACCATCTTTGTGGCCTCCTCTGCATTCACTCCAACAGTTTGATGGAGATTTGTGTATCTTGGGCTTGTGCATCTTAGGAGGGTGTGTGACAGGAGAGAGGCTTCTGAAATACGGAAATGGAGGGTGGAAGAGACTGGGGGTGTTGAGGTGAGTTTCTGGCAGCACTTCCCTGGTGTTGTGCCAGCGAAGGGCAACTGTGGTAGGAGTCTTCTGGTTCAGTTAAGACTGCTGAGGAGAATTTGGGTATGTGAGGATTCTTCCAGTGAGAAAAAAAGTTGAGCTGGAGGGGAAAGTGCTAGAGAATCTCTTTGAGGGCATCTCCAGTGTGTGCTGAAGGATCAGGGTCTCTGGGTTGAGTTAGGAGCCCACACCATGTCCCCTTGCTGCCCAGTTCCATTTCAAGGGACATTTGTCATGCTGCAGCCTCTCTGCTCTCTGGGGCTGGGCTGTGGATGGCTTCGAAGATGAGGAGCCAGGGATCAGGAAGCTGCTTGGGCATAAAAGGCAGCCTGAAGAGTGTGGTGGTAGCTTTTGTGCAGAGCACATCAGGTGGATCAGCTCCGGCTTCTGGGCAGCTTTGACATTGATCTGGAGCTAAAAGGGGAGCACTGTTGGAAGTCCTTTTCCAGATGCTGGTGGCAGCCACTCATGAGCGAGGCTGTTCAGAACCTTGCAGTCATGAAAGGGAAGGAGTGGTGAGAGGTGGGACAGAGGGGAGGAACTGGGCTGGGATCTGAGGTGTTCTTTGCTTTCTGTCACTTGAGTTCAGGGCTGAGCTTTCTGAACTCCCAGCTGGGGGAAGGGAAAGAAGGGGCAGTGGTGTTGTCCAGGGAGCGTTTCCGTGTTGGGAGTGTCTGAAGCTGTGGAGATCAAACATCTTGGGAGGTTTTGCCACAGGAGAGAACCTTCTGAAAGCGCCGAGACTGTCCCCGCTGCTCCGCGGCTGTGGCTGTTCCGCAGAGGAGGAGCAGGCCAGGGCTTTGTGAGCCCACTGCCAAAGACTGAAGTGCTTTTAGACCTCTGTGCCATCTGCCCTGTTGGTGTTCCCCAGCCTTGGCACCGCTGAGCATCCTTGCAAGCAGAAATCCCTTCAATTTATTTAATGACAAAAGCTAATCAGGTTATAGCGCGGCCATGGCCATTCACCAGCTTTGTAAGGCTTTTGTTGGGGAAGTGTTTTGGAGAAAGCCATGTTCCAAAAATGTGATTTCACACAGCCTCTTTTCCTCTCATCTCCGTGGATGTGACTGTGGATGCTCTCTGGCAGAAGTCTGCAGGAGAAGGCTCCCTCAGCCAGCTCAGCCTATGTGTATGTAACACACAGCACTGATGTTGGGCCATGGGCTGCGTTTTTACCTGTGGTAAGAAGTTGATCAGAGTGGTAAGAAATTGATCAGAGTAGTAGGAGAGGAAATAACTTCCCATTGAGACACACAGCACTGATTTTGGGCCATGGGCTGGGTTTTTATCTGTGGTAAGAAGATGATCAGAGTGGTGAGAAGTTGATCAGAGTGGTAGGAGAGGAAATAACTTCCCATTGAGACACACAGCACTGATGTTGGACCATGGGCTGGGTTTTATCTGTGGTAAGAAGTTGATCAGAGTGGTAGGAGAGGAAATAACTTCCCATTGAGACACACAGCACTGATGTTGGACCATGGGCTGGGTTTTATCTGTGGTAAGAAGTTGATCAGAGTGGTAGGAGAACACATAGCTTCCCATTGAGACACACAGCACTGATTTTGGGCCATGGGCTGGGTTTTTATCTGTGGTAAGAAGTTGATCAGAGTGTTAAGAAGTTGATCAGAGTGGTAGGAGAACACATAACTTCCCATTGGGACACTGAGGATTTGGTATCCTGGGTGCATGAAGAATAGTGTGGCCAGCAGGTCAAGGGAGGTTCTCCTCCCTATCTACTGTGCCCTGGTGAGACCNAAAGATCACATTGGGTGCTTCTGTGCTCCACAACCTCCCTGGGCAACCTGTGCTAGTGTCTCACCACCCTCACTGTAAAGAACTTCCTCCTAACATCCCGTTTAAATCTCCCCTCTGCCAGTTTAAACCCATTACCCCTTGTCCTGTCATGACAAAACCTTGTGAATAGTCCCTCCCCAGCCTTCCTCTAGGCCCCTCTCAGATACTGGCAGGTTGCTATAAGGTCTTCTTGAAGCCTTCTCTTCTCCAGGCTGCAGAGCCCCAACTCTCTCAGCCTGTCCTCATAGCAGAGCCGCTGCAGCCCTCTGATCATCTTCGTGGCCTCCTCTGGACTCTCTCCAACAGCTCCACGTCCTTCTTGTGGTGGGGGCTGCAGAGCTGCACACAGTCCTGCAGGTGGGGTGTAAAGAGAGCAGAGTAAAGGGGCAGAATCCCCACCCTTGCCCTGCTGCCCACAGTGCTCTTAATGCAGCCCAGCACACAGTTGGCTGTCTGGGCTGTGCACGCACACTGTCAGCTCATGTTGAGCTTCTCATCAACCCAGGAGGGGCTGTGGAACATCTGTCTGAAGAGGAAAAACTGAGAGACCTGGGACTGTTTAGCCTGCAAAAGAGCAGCCTGAGAGGGGGAGGAGTGTTGTATCTGAAGGGTGGGAGTCAAGAAGCAGCAGCTCAGGCTCTTCTCAGTGGTACCCTGAGGTAGGGCGAGTTGCAGCAGAGACAAACTGAAACCCAGGAAGCTTCAACTCAACATGAGGAGAAACTTTGTGAGAGTGCTGGAGCCCTGGGGCAGGCTGCTCAGAGAGGTTGTGGAGTCTCCTTGTCTGGAGAGATTCAGAACTCACCTGGATGTGTTCCTGTGTGACCTGTTCTGCGTGATCCTGCTTTGTCGGGGGGTGTTGGACTTGGTGATCTCCAGAGATCCCTTCCAGCCTCACTATTCTGTGATTTCCATTTGTGCTCAAGGCTTTTGCCCATCACCTTGGGGCTTGGAAGGCTCTTTGCTGGTGACAGCAAAGGTTGAGATGTGTCAGGCTGGAGCATCTGCTGCCTTTTAGTTGGGTAGGAAGCGTTAGCAATAGGAAGATCTCTCTGAAGGAGCCGTGGGTAACCTATATTTTCTTTTTCTCCCTAATCCAGCAATTTCAGGGCTAGTCAACTGTCAAGTTTAGTTGTGTGTAAATCCGCTAATGTGATTAGAGTTGCTGGAATTTCTACTCTGGGGAATTAGAGAAGGGCAGCATTGCTGGGCTGCAGGCACTTCAGCTGTGCTTTGCATACAGCTGCTGGCAGAGGCTCTCCTGCAGTGAGTGAGGAAGAGGAACCTGGCATTTGTTACAGGGCATGAAGGTGTGAGTGGAGGTCCTTATGGTCTGGAGGAACCAGGGCAACTAATTTTGCTTTCTTTAAGGGAGTATAGTTATAAAATCACAGAATGGTAGGAGTGGGAAGGGGTCTCAGGAAACCATCCAGTCCAACCCTCTGCCAAAGCAGGGTCCCCCTAAGGGCAGGTGACACAAGAACATATAGGATCATATAATGGTTTAGGTTGGAAGAGACCTCAAAGATCATCCAGTTCCAACCCCCTGCCATAGGCAGGGACACCTCCCACCAGCCCAGATTGCTCAAGGCCTCATCCAGCCTGGCCTTGAACACCTTCAGGGACAGAGCAGCCACAACCTCCCTGGGCAACCCATTCCAGTTCTAAATGGGTTTTGAAAGTCTCAAAGGAGACTCTGCAACCTCTCTGGGCAGCCTGCTCCAGGGCTCCAGCACCCTCTCAGCAAAGAAGCTTCTCTTCATGTTGAGGTGAAACTTTTGGGGTTCCAGTTTGTGTCCATTGTTCCTTGTCCTGTCACAAGGCACCACTGACAGGAACCTGGCCCCTTCTTGAGAGTCACCCTTCAGATGTTTGTATTGATCAGATCCCCTCTCAGGCTCCTCTTCTTCAGGCTCAGTAGCCCCAGGGCTCTCAGCCTTTCCTCATCACAGAGATGTTCCAGTCCCTTCATCATCCTCG
The DNA here is from genome assembly GCA_013396835.1 of Psilopogon haemacephalus. Lineage (NCBI taxonomy): Eukaryota > Metazoa > Chordata > Aves > Piciformes > Megalaimidae > Psilopogon > Psilopogon haemacephalus. The sequence goes on along the minus strand of VWZI01020973.1, from coordinate 46,129 downwards.
TAACCTTTCCTGGACTCTCTCCCGTAGTTCCCTGCCTCACTTGAACTGGGGAGCCCACAGCTGGACCCAGGACTCCAGATGCAGCCTCACTAGGGCAGAACAGAGGGGAAGGAGAAGCTTCTGGCCACACTCCATGCACTCCAGGAGAGTGACTTCTTGGCCAGGTGAAGAAGACTCAGTGAGGTCAGTGTGACTGTCAGAGGCTCTTTTACACTTGGTGGTAATCCCAAGAACTCCTGGGTGCAGCTTCCTTTTCCAAAGCTTTTGTTCTGCCTCCCAGCTGGCAAATGTGGAGCAGCTGGAAGAAAGAAAATAGAATGGATTCTTAAAAAAGGAAAGGATCAAGGGGAGGAGCATGAAAGGAGCTTTTAGGACGGGGATATTTTCTCTCACCTGTTATTCTTGTGCTGTGTTACCTATGTTTGGAAGTTGTCCCAGTGCCAGCTCTCCCTTCTGCTAGTAGCTGACGGCATGCTGTTGCTGATGGGACTTGAGTCAAATTGCTGCTGGGCAGGTATCTAGGTTAATGGGATGGCTTTTGGGTTTATTATGTCTTTTCCTGACAGGAAAACAGTACTCCCTGCTGCCTCTGGGCCTTAGGAATTGCTTTTACCTTTGTTTGCTGTGCGCTCGTCTGAGGGGGAGTAAAAAAGAACAAACTTCCCTGTGCTGAGGTTGTATGAGGCTGGAGAAAGCTCAGAGAGGATCTTAAGAATGTTTACAAATATCTGAAGGGTGGGGGGCAAGAAGAAGAGGGACAGGCTCTTGTCAGTGGTGCCCTGTGATAGGACAAGGGGCAGTGGACACAAACTGCAACCTCCAAAGTTCCAACTTAAACTGAAGAGAAACTTCTTTGGTCTGAAGGTGCTGGAGCCCTGCAGGAGGCTGCCCAGAGAGATTTTGCAATCTCCTCCTCTGGAAACTTTCAAGCCCCACCTGCATGTGTTCCTGTGTGACCTGCCCTGGGTGACCCTGCTCTGGCAGGGAGCTTGAACTGGATGATCTCCAGAGGTCACTTCCAACCCCATTACATTCTGTAATTTCAGGATTAAGTAGATTCTGCCCCCACGCCCCCATCTCCAAAGAAAAAAGTTTCTGGTGGTGGTTGTAACACCTTTTTGTGTCCCTTATCTGGAGGAGAGGTAAAAGATTTCTAGAGCTTTAAATATGCCTGAAATAAAAGCAAAGTGGCTTCTAGAATGTGCATCTGAGGAGGGGGGGGAAACACGGTAGTTGAGGACAGAGTATTATTAGAGTTCTCCAAAACCCTCAGTGAAGTGTTGAAATGAGTTGGGATTTGTCAAGGTGCATGGAGCAGCTGCTCCTTTCCAGGCAGTTGAGCTCAGCAGGATTGAGACTCTGCTGTTCTGGAGTTAGAGTTTCTACATGGGAATGACTCTGAAGCTCACAGGCATGAGGGGGCTGGGAGTATTGGGCCTGGAGAAGAGGCCAGGGGGATCTTGGAGCTGCCTGCCAGTACCTGAAGGGATGCTACAGGAAGGCTGCAGGGGAACTTTTCCTGAGGGTGTCTGGAGACAAGCCAAAGGGCAATGGTGGAGCTGAGGAAGAAGTTCTTCAACATGAGGGTGGTGAGACTGGAACAGGCTGCCCAGGGAGGTTGTGGATGCTGCCTCTCTGAGGGTGTTTAAGGCCAGGCTGGCTGAGGCCTTGTGCAGCTGGGTCTAGGTGAGAGGCATCCCTGCCCATGGCAGGAGGTGGAAGGAGGTGATCTGAGCCATTCTGTGATCATCCCTGCTCACCCCCAGGGAGTGGACTTCTCTGGTACATCCTCGGGGTGGGAGGAGAAGGAATCTTGCTGCCAATCTTTGAATTTGCTCTTGGTGCTGTGAAAACACTGAGCAGGGAAGAGTTAATGCAGTTAAAGCTCTGAAATAGCACAGATACACCCGAGTTTGGAAAGCTTTGGGGAGGTGGAAACTGACAACCTCCCCAGAGCAGGATTCTCTTGGAGGTTGCCAGCTGCTGGTTTGTGTGTTTGGGTTTGATGTACCTGTGAGAGTCTGAGGGTAAGTTACTAAGAGTCCTCCAGTTTAAACCTCTGTCTTGCTGGTGGCATTTGCAAATCCACTTGAACTAATGCAGTTGCTGTGCTGCTAGTGGGCTGGAGAAGGAGTTCCTAGGGAGCTGGAGAAGGTACTGTGCCTTCCTCTGGTATTTTTCTGAGCTTCCACCAAAAAGCTGAAGTGGCAGAAGTCTTCACTCTTGGCAGACTGAGCAGGAGACTTCTCCTGTAGGCATCAGAGGGAAAGGTGGGTTTATTTTTGTTTGGTTTTTTTTTTTAGTGCTGCTTCCATCAGCTTTGGATTTTTTTGTCAGCCACTGACTCAGAAAGATTCCAAACATCCTAAAGAAAGGACATGGCTGTAAAAACCCAAAAGTGCAATGTTTGCTTTAGTCTGTGTCATCCTTCCTTTCTCACCAGTGCTCCCAGATACAAACTCCACTTGCTGGATGGGCTTGCTTCAAAGGAGTTGCTGGAGTGAGGCCAGAGGAGGCCACAAGGGTGCTTCAGGAGCTGGAGCAGCTGTGCTTTGTGGACAGGCTGAGGGAGCTGGGGGTGTGCAGCCTGCAGAGGAGAAGACTCCAGGGGCACCTTAGAGCTGCTGAGGGGATCCTGCAGGAAGGCTGCAGAGGGACTTGTGCTGAGGGTATCTGGAGACAGGCCAAGGGGGAATGGTTTGGAGCTGAGGGAGAACAGGGTTAGAGTGGAGCTGAGGAAGAAGTTCTTCAGCATGAGGGTGGTGAGACACTGAAAAAGGCTGCCCAGGGAGGCTGTGGATCCCTCTTCCCTGGAGGTGTTTAAGGCCAGGCTGGATGGGGCCTTGAGCAACCAAATCTATTTGAGAGGTTTCTGTGCCCATGGCAGGCAGGTCGCAGTAGATGATCTCTGAGGTCTGTTCCAACCTGAGCCATTCAGGGGTTCTATGAAATACTTCACTTTTCTGGGCTGTTCTAGATTTGTTTGATGCAAATAGATTCTGCTGTCAACCTGCCTCTGCAACCTGGGGTTTCTGTTTTCCAGCATTGTGTTTGAAAGGAGATTTCCAGGTGTCACTTAAAGGAGACACCAGCTGTCAATTTCAGTGAGTTTAAGCTGTTCAGCTTAATGGTATTCATTAATTGCATTTGTTAATTGTATTCCTTACACCTCCAAACTACTTTTTTTTTAACGAGCAAACAAAGAAAGTTCCTTGCACAAAGAAACTCTGGAGAAAGGCCTTGGAGTCCTGGGGGACTGCAGGTTATCCATGGGACAAAAATGGAGCTGATGAAGAAGAGAGTGGCCAGCATGTCACAGAAGGAGATTCTCCTTCCCCTCTGCTGAAGTTCTGGGTCCAGCTCTGGCCTCCCTAGTTCAAGAGGGAAAGGGATCTACTGGAGAGAGTCCAGCAGATGCTATGAGGATGATGAGAGGACTGGAACATCTGTGTGATGAGGCAAGGCTGAGAGCCCTGGGCTTTCTAGTCTGGAGAAGAGCAGTCTGAGAGGAGATCTTATAAGCCTTTACAAATGTCTGAAGGGTGAGACCTGGGGTGGATTAGAAGGGCTGTGCTTAGTAGGTCGAGAGAGGTTCTCCTACCCCTCTACTCTGCCCTGCTGAGGCCACATCTGGAGTACTGTGTCCAGTTCTGGCCCCTCCCAGTTCAAGAAGGATATAGAACTGTTTGAGAGAGTCCAGCACAGAACCTTAAAGATGCTGAATGGAATGGAACAGCTCTGTCTGGAGGAGAGCCTGAGGGAGCTGGAGCTGTGCTGCTGGAAGAAGAGACTGAGAGGTGACCTCTGCAATAATTATCAATATGTGCAGGGTGAGTGGCAGGAGGCTGGAGCCAGGCTCTGCTGGGTGATGCCCAGAGACTGGCCAAGGGGCACTGGATGGAAGCTGAGGCATAGGAAGTAAATATAAGGAGGAATTTTCTTACTGTGAGGGAGACAGAACCCTGGAACAGGCTGCCCAGGGGGCTTGTGGAGGTATTCAAGACCTGCCTGGATGTGTTTTTGTGTGATCTGGTTTAGGTGACCCTGCTCTGGCAGGGGGGTTGGACTGGATGAACTTTGGAGGTCCCTTCCAGCCCCTGACATTTTGTGATTCTATGAGTTTCAAAAAGGGGCTGGGCTCATTTCAGGTGCCCTGTGGCAGGATGAGAGGCAGTGGATGCAAATCTGAGACTTGGGAAATTCCACCTCAACATGAGGAAAAACCTCTTTACCCTGAGGGTGCTGGAGCAGGCTGCCCAGAGAGGTTGTGGAGCCTCCAGACTTTCAAGACCCATCTGGACATGTTCTTCTGTGACTTTCTGTAGGTGAACCTGCTTGGATGGGGGGGTTGGACTTGAAGATCTGCAGAGGTCCCTTCTAATCCCAACCATTTTCAGTGGTTCTGTTTGGTTCTGAGGTTGTGCACCAAGGCTGACTTGCAGCTATTCCCCTGCCCCAGCTGCAGTGCCTGTGGCAGTGGTACCTGATGCTGCAGCAGTCGCCCAAACAATTGTTGCTGGCACTTGGCACGGTCCCCACTGCTGCTTGCTGAAGCCAAAGCAGAATTTATCTGCTCAGGCTGACATTAAGATCATTAAATAAATGAATGAATTGCACTGTCACCCAACTGCCGTTCTGGCAGCTGAAGAACGTGGGAATTTTATAGCCAGGACCTCTGTCCAGGCTGTCTTCTTGAATGGCCTGGATGGCAGCAGTGGGAGCAGTCAGCAAAAAGCTTTCTAGCAAAATGTGTGCCTTAATGAGAGTGGTGCTGGGGGGGGCTGGGAAAGCCTGAGTCCTGAGACAGTTGTGCATCCAAGCTGAGTTTTAACCTGTGAAGGGCCTTCTGAAGGGCTTGGGATGGGGCAATCCCAAGCACAGATCCAGGCTGGGTGAGGAGTGGATTGAGAGCAGCCTTGAGGAGAAGGGTTTGGAGGTGCCGGTTGGTGAATGGTGGCTGGCAGCCCAGAGGCAGCTGTGTGCTGAGCTGCATTCAGAGCAAGGAGAGCAACAGTGGCACAGGGAGGGGATTCTGCTCCTCTGCTCTGCTCAGACCCCACCTACACCACTGCCCCCAGCTCTGGCAACCCAGCACAAGAAAGATCTGGAGCTGCTGGAGAGGGTCCAGAGGAGGCCACAAAGATGCTCAAAGAGCTGGAGAACCTACCCTGTAAGAACAGGCTGGGAGAGTTTGGGCTGTTAAGCCTGGAGAAGAGAAGGCTCCAGGGAGACCTCAGAGCAGCCTTCCAGTGCCTGAAGAGGCTCCAGGAGAGCTGGGGAGAGACTTGTGACAAGGGTTGGGAGTGCCAGGGGGAGGGACAATGGCTTTGAGCTGGGAGAGGGGAGAGGTAGAGTGGAGAGGAGGAAGAAATTGTTTAGAGGGTGGGGAGAGCTTGGCACAGATTGCCCAGGGAGGCTGTGGCTGCTCCCTCCCTGAAGGTGTTCAGTGCCAGGCTGGATGAGGCCCTGAGCAAGCTGGGCTGGAGGGAGGTGTCTGTGCTGAGTGTCCCCAGGGCAGGGCAGATGGGGACTGTAGCTCCCCTGCTGAGTGCTGGATGTCCCTGATGTTTGGTGCCTGAAGGTGAGAACAAAACCACCTTTGCTGTAGCTTTGTGTCTTAAGGTGGGAAAACAGTGAGTGTGAGCTGGTTTGAGCCTGGCTTCAAGCTAAGAGAGAGCTAAGAGAGCCCAGGGGAGTGTGGAAGCAGCTGAGGCTGTTTGCTGATCACTGCCATTCGTTTAATCATAGAATGATCAAATTGGCAGGGCTGGAAAGGACCTCAAGGATCAGTTCCAAGCCCCCTGCCATGGGCAGGGAGACCTCAAACTAGATCAGGTTGCCCAAAGCCACATCCAGCCCAGGGGGGTTGTGGATGTCCTCTCCCTGGAGGTGTTCAAGGCCAGGCTGGATGAGCCTTTGAGCAATCTGGGCTGGTGGGAGGTGTCCCTGCCCAGGGCAGGGGGTTGGAACTGGATGATCTTTTAAGCTCCCTTTTAACCCAGACTCTTCTATGAACTTATGAACTGGAGCATGGCAATAAAAGAAGGGAGCAGGAGAGAACCAGAGAGGGCTGGGGAGCTGCTTCTCTGGCAGCAATGCAGGTGTGTCTTGGCTGTTGGAAAGGAATTTGTTGGGGGAAGAGTGCAGCCAAGGCAGGAGGTGTTGAAAGGAGACTCTTGGTCTCCATCAGGGAGTCTGAGGTCTTGCTGGTTGAGCTGGAATGCTGAAAAGTCACTCAGGGTCTGGCAGGTCTTGAAGAAGTCTGCTGAACTTACACCTCTGGGAGAAGGTTGGGAATGCTTCCTGAAGGGAGGGGAGTGTGCTGGTCAGGCCTGGGCTGCTTTGTCTGGTCTAACTTCATCTTTGTTTGTCTTAGGTTGATCATAGAATCATTGAGGTAGGAAAAGACTTTTAGGTTAGTCATGATTGACCTTTAGATCAGTTGTGTGCAAATGGCCCTGAGCAAGCAGGAGGCAGGGATGGGTCCTGAAATTCCCATTTCTGCCCTGCATGGGACATCAGGTACATCCTCAGAGAATCAGAGAATGGTTTAAGGTTGGAAGGGACCTCAAAGTTCAACCAGTAACAACCCCCCACCATAGGCAGGGACACCTCTCACTGGAACAGGTTGCTCAAGGCCTCATCCAGGCTGGTCCTGAACACTTCCAGGGAGGTTGTGGAGCACAGAAGCACCCAGTGTGATTCAAGATCAATGGCCAGTGGGGTCCTGGGGTGTATTGGGCAGAGTGTGCCCAGCAGATCCAGGGAGGTTCTCCTCCCCCTCTACTCTGCCCTGTTGAGACCTCAACTTGATCACTGCCTTCAGTTTGGGGCTCCCCAGTTGCAGAGGGACAGGAACTGCTGGAGAGGGTCCAGAGGAGGGCTGTGAGGATGCTGAGGGGACTGCAGCACTGCCTGGGGAGGAGAGGCTGAGGGACCTTGGGGCTGCTTAGGCTGCAGAAGAGAAGCCTGAGAGGGGATTGGATCAATGTTTAGAACTATCTGAGGGCTGGGGGTGAGGAGCGGGGGGACAGGCTCTGCTCACTGCTCCCTGCCATAGGCCAAGGAGCAATGGATGGAAGCTGCAGCACAGGAGGTTGCAGCTCAACACCAGAGGCAACTTCTTGCCTGTGTGGGTCCCAGAGCAGTGGCACAGGCTGCCCAGAGAGGTTGTGGACTCTCCTTGTGTGGAGCCTTTGCAGACCCTGTCTGGATGTGTTGCTGTGTGCCCTGAGCTAGCTTGGATGGTCCTGGTGTGGCAGGGGGGTTGGACTGGATGAGCTCTTTGGGTCTCTTCCAACCCCTGACATCCTGGGAGCCTGGGATTTCTGGATGTGGGAAATTCTCCCTGACTGCTTCCCTGCTCATCTTCACGCCCAGCTGGGATTCAGATGTTGTTGCTGTTACTCTTTTAGGTGGAGCACCCTGCAAAGATGTCTGTAAAGTGTGTGTGACTGAGAGGCCTTGCGAGGGAAACCTGAGCATGTGGAGGGCTGGGGCAAGGAGACTCTGAGCTCCTGCCCAACCTCTGTCCCTCCACGAAGCACATCCCTGCGTGGCAGTGTGAGATGCTTTGGGCTGCCTTTTCCAGCTACCTGCTTTCTGAGGACTGGATCTTGTGTGCCATAGGATTGCAGCTGGGGAGCAGCCAGCAGCTGTGTGTGTGGCCAGAGGCTGCTGAGGGTTTCAGTTCCTTTTGATCAGTGGCTAAAATGAAGATCACTGTGGGAGGGGTGTCATGGAATTTGGGATGAAGATGAGCATCCATGCTCTCCAGAAGCTTGCTGCTGGAACTCACTGCTGAGCTGGGGGAAGGACCATCAGTCTGGGTGACAGTGCTGCTGTCACTGTGACACTTAAGTGACAGACTGACCAGCAGAGCATTGCATTTCCCATGAAGTCACAGCATGAAGTGTTAGAGACACGACAGGAAGTGTTGGTGAGTGAATGAGACAGTAAAGGAGGAGGCTCTTTGATTATTCCTGCTGGAAAGGCTGTCCTGGGATCAGATGGTTGTTGTGTAGGGGCCCCCAAACCCTCAGGGGTGCATCCGTGGCCATCTCTGGAGAGAAGAGAAGGTGGCCTGTAGCCTTGTGAGGTGGTTGGGGTTGTTTGTGGGTTTAGGATGCAAAGTTTGAGGTGAGTGGGCTGGAGGAGTACTCTGTGTTAAGGGAAAAGCAGCAAGCTGTGCTTTAGGGCGGCACAGAAATGCAGGTTCTCAGGTGGGAATGGCCACACAGAGGCTCTGTGCTTCTTGTGTCTGTGTGGAGAGCTTCCAAGAAGCACAGAATAGTAAGGTTGGAAGAGACCTCTGGAGATGATCCAGTCCAACCCCACTGCCAAAGCAGGGTCACCTGGAGAAGGTCACACAGGAACACATCCAGGTGGGTTTGGAATGTCTCTAGGGATGGAGACTCTACCACCTCTCTGGGCAGCCCACCTCAGAGCTCCAGCACCCTTCAACCCAAGAAGTTCCTCCTCATTTTTAGATAGAACTTCTTATGCTCAAATCTGTGCCTGTCACTGGGCACCGCTAACCAAAGCCTAGCTCCATCCTCCTGCCACCTACCTTTGATCAGTCTTGATGAGCTCCCCCTTAGCCTGCTGCTCTTCTCCAGACTACACAGCCCTAAATCTCTCAGTCTTTCCTCATCAGAGGTGTTCCAGGCCCCTCAGCATCTTTGTAAGCGTTTTCTGTACCCTCTCAGCAAGTTCCTGTCCTCCTTGAACTTGAGAGCCCAGAACTGGACCCAGTACTCCAGATGTAGCCTCACCAAGGTGGAGCAGAGGGGAAGGAGAACCTCTGTTGGCCTGCTGGCCACATTCTTCTTGATGCACCCCAGGTTGCCACTGGCCTTCTTGGCCATAAGGGCCAGTTTTATTTTCCAAAGTTTATTTCCCAGTCCTGTTACAACACAGGATGCAGATGGGTGCTGGTGCTGAAGGGAAGCTGTGGATGGGAGGTTTTATGAGGGGCAGTGTGAGGGAAGGCAGAGTGCAGTCCCCATGGTAGGTTGGCCCAGCAGAGGGCTGTGAGGATGCTGAAGGGACTGGAGCACTGCATGAGGAGGAGAGGCTGAGGGACCTGGGGCTGCTTAGTCTGCAAAAGAGAAGCCTGAGAGGGGATTGGATCAATGTTTAGAACTATCTGAGGGCTGGGGGTGAGGAGGGGGGGGGACAGGCTCTGCTCACTGCTCCCTGCCATAGGCCAAGGAGCAATGGATGGAAGCTGCAGCACAGGAGGTTGCAGCTCCACACAAGAGGCGACTTCTTGCCTGTGTGGGTCCCAGAGCAGTGGCACAGGCTGCCCAGAGAGGTTGTGGAGTCTCCTTGTGTGGAGCCTTTGCAGACCCTGTCTGGATGTGTTGCTGTGTGCCCTGAGCTAGCTTGGATGGTCCTGGTGTGGCAGGCGGGGTTGGACTGGATGATCTCCTTAGGTCCCTTCCAACCCCTGACATCCTGTGATCCTGTAAGCTGAAAAAAGGCTGAGTAAAAGCTGAGTATCTTTCCTCTGCAGTGAGACAGGTTTCCTCCTGCTCTGCCATCCTTCAAGTGTCTCTCTAATTATGTCATCTCCACTTTCTCTGTTTGGGCTTCAGTGTTCTTAGCTGGTAATGTGCTTGCAGGATAAACTCAGCATAGCAAAGATGTGTATGTGTTAGGTGACTGCTGAAGGCAGAAAACCAAACCCCCAAGGCAAACAATATTGCTCCTGCTTGCTGTTGGGCATGGAGGAGTTGCTCCTCCAGCTCCCTGCATTGCCTGGTGCAACCCAAACTCTCCCAGCACCCGAACAGCCCCTCCAGACCTCCCATCTAGACTCTGTAGAGTGTTTTTCAGTTGCCTCAAAGCAGCACATGAGCAGTGGCCAGGCAGGTCAGAGTCCCTCTGTGAGCATGTGCAGGGCTGGTAGTGGGCCAGAAGCTGCTGCTCCAGCTGCTAATGGGAGTCAGAGGTGTCCTAAACTTGGGGCTGTTTGTTTGCTTTGAAGTGGGGTTGGGTTGAGGTGAGGTACTGCAGGGTTTGGATGTTGGGGGTGAATTGTTTGAAGCTCCATGAGTTGGCCACTGCTTGGGACTTTGTGGATGTTGCTGGTGGAGGAGAAGCTCTGCATGAGGCAGCAGTGTGCACTTGCAGGGCAGAAAGGCAAGCAGAGGCTGGGCTGTAGCAGGAGCAGTGTGGGCAGCAGGGCCAGGGAGGGGATTGTGCCCCTCTGCTGTGCTCTGCTGAGAGCCCACCTGGAGTAGTGCATCCAGTGCTGGAGCCCCTGGGACAAGAGGGATGTGGAGATGCTGGAGGGGTGCAGAGAAGGGCCCCGAGGATGCTGAGAGGGCTTCAGCAGCTCTGCTGTGAGCACAGCCTGAAAGAGTTGGGGCTGTGCAGGCTGGAGAAGAGGAGGCTCCCAGGTGACCTTCTGGTGGCCTTCCAGGATCTGAAGGGGGCTACAAAAATGCTGGGGAGGGACTTTTGAGGGTGTCAGGGAGTGAGAGGACTGGGGGGAATGGAGCAAAGCTGGAGGTGAGGAGATTGAGGCTGGAGGTGAGGAGGAAGTTGCTGAGCATGAGAGTGGTGAGAGGCTGGAATGGGTTGCCCCTGCAGGGAGGTGTTTGGGGCCAGATCCCTGGAGGTGTTTTTGGCCAGGCTGGCAGAGGCTGTGGTGAGGCTGCTCTAGGGTAGGGTGTCCCTGGGCATGGCAGGGGGGTTGGGACTGCCTGATCCTTATGGCCCCTTCCAACCCTGACTGATTCAATGATGTGATGCTCTTCATTGAACCCTTACCTCCTGTTGAAGATCCCTGCTTTTCCCCCCTTCCCTCTTGCTTGAATGTTGCAGTCCTTCACTCTGGAGACTCCTCCACATTCCCTAGGAGTGATCTGACCACCTTGGAACTGGTGCCCATGTGGCATGAACATCTTCTCTCTTCCCTGGCAGAGGCTGCAGTGAGTCGACTTGGTGGCTTTGCTTGACAAAAACGAGCAGGGATTTTTTTGCAGCCCACCTCTTCTTCTCCTCAGCCTTCCATCTTTAAATGTTTTAAATGAGGCTCCCTCTGCTGTGGCAGGATGAGGAAGAGTGGGCTGGGTTTGAGCTGCCAGGCAGGGTAGGGTGTGGCAGCTCTGGCCATGGTGGTGGTTATCAGCTGAGGCAGAAAGGTCTTCAGTGAGAGCAGCTGGAGCAGTGTTTTGGTAGAGGCTCTGCAGTCATCCTCTCTAGAGGGAGGTTTGCAGTGTGCAGTCACCCCACGGCACAAGAGAGACCTCTGCACACCAGAGATACACAGACCTGCTGGGCCAGAGGAGGCCACTAAGATGATCAGAGGGCTGGAGAACTTCTGCTACTATGACAGGCAGAGAGAGTTGGGGATGTTCAGCCTGGAGAAGAGAAGGCTTCAGGGAGACCTCAGAGCTGCATTGCAATATCTGAAGGGGACCTTCAGGCAGGCTGGGGAGGAACTGTTCAGAAGGGCCTGTGGGGATAGGATGAGGAGCAATGGTTTGAAACTGGAGCAGGGCAGATTTAGGTTGGGCACCAGGAGGAAGTTCTGCACAGTGAGGGTGGGGAGACACTGGAACAGGTTGCCCAGGGCTGTGGTTGAGGCCTTGTCCCTGGAGACATTAAAGCTCAGACTTGATGAGTCCCTGTGCAGCCTGCTCTAGTGTGAGGTGTCCCTGCTGTGGCTGCAGGGGGTTGAACAAGATGTGCTTTGAGGGCCCTTTCCAACCCAATGCTGTCTGTGAGCTCTGTGTGCTTGGGAGCTTCTGGCTGCTTCCCTGCAGAGCAATTCCTTACCTGAAGATGTTTTTAACACTTCCCAAATGCTTGGTAACCAGAGGCTGGTCTGGAAGAGCTTCACAGGAGAAAGCAGTGCTGAGATACAGGATCCCAGAACTCTTTTGATTGGGAAAGCCCTCTAAGAGTCCAGCCATCACCCCAAAACCACCATGGCCACTAAACCATGGCCCAGAGGGCCATGCCCACACAACGTGGCTCTTTTCTTTCAAGTAATGGAGATTTTCTCCTTTCTGTTGTATTAACTGCAAAAATAAACGTGGTTAGCACTATCCAAGGGACTATTTTTCCATTCTCCATCATGCTGAGAAGTGCCACGTCCAAGATGCCTTCTTCCCTCTCAGCCTGGTCGATGGTTAGATGCTGAAGGCCATTGTGAGCCTTTGTTTTAACTTCGTTTTCCATTGTGTTTGTGTGAAACAGGCAAAGAGAAATAATCCAGAGCTGTGCCGAATAGTTTTGGAAAGAAAAAGCTTCGTGGATAATAATTGTCACATTTTACCTGCTCCTCAGAGTGTTAAGGCCACAGAAGAATCCCCACTACCCTGGAAAAAAAAAAAAAAAAAGGCTTTGAGAGATCAGGCTCCAAGTAGTAGTCACTCGAGGCAGATTGATTAAGAAATCTCCTCCAGGTTAGATTTAATCAGGGCTTGAATAATGGAGCTCCAATTGACTGTCACTGCTGCAAACAGGTATTTTTAGATCAGGATCAGTTCGTGGCAGTCCCCAGGTTGTCTGTGTTGTTGCTGTGATCAGTATGGGTCTTCTGCAGCTTGGTACTTGCTCCTTCATCCCATGTGGGTGAGGAGTGGCTTGAAAACAATCTGGAGGAGAAGGACTTGGGGGTGTCAGTTGGTGCCAAACTGCTCAGGAGCCAGCAATGGTCACTGGCAGCCCAGAGACAGCTGTGTGCTGGCTGCAGGGGGAGCAGCAGCACAGGGAGGGGATTCTGCCCCTCTGCTCTGCTCAGACCCCACTCACACCACTGCCTCCAGCTCTGGGAACCCAGCACAAGAAAGATCTGGAGTTGCTGGAGAGGGTTCACTGGAGGCCATGAAGATGCTCAGAGGGCTGGAGAACCTCCCCTGTGGGGACAGGCTGGGGGAGTTGAGGCTGTTCAGCCTGGAGAAGAGAAGGCTCCAGGGAGACCTCAGAGCAGCCTTCCAGTGCCTGAAGGGGCTCCAGGAGAGCTGGGGAGGGACTTGTGGCAAGGGCTGGGAGTGCCAGGGGGAGGGACAATGGCTTTGAGCTGGGAGAGGGGAGAGTGGATCAGTACATCAGGTTGCCCACATCCAGCCTGGCCTTGAAAACCTCCAGGGAACCTACACCACCTCCCTGGGCAGCCTGTTCCAGTGTCTCACCACTCTCATGGATCTGCTGGAGAGGGTCCAGGGGGAGGGCTCCAAGGATGCCGAGAGGACTGCAGCACTGCCTGGGGAGGAGAGGCTGAGGGACCTGGGGCTGNTGGAGCCTTTGCAGACTCTGTCTGGATGTGTTGCTGTGTGCCCTGAGCTAGCTTGGATGGTCCTGGTGTGGCAGGGGGGTTGGACTGGATGAGCTCTGTGGGTCCCTTCCGACCCCTGACATCCTGTGATAAGCTGGAAGTGTGATCTGCTTTGGTGCATCACTCCCAGGCAGTCTCTGCTGTGTCCAGGAGGTCTGTTTGCAGTGTTTGGTCTCTGGGTTGCAGTGGCAGCGTGACCAGGGCAGTGGTGTGAAGCCATCCATGAGAGACAACCCAAGGGGGGAGGCCTCAAATGCTGTGTGTGAAGCTTTAGAAGCAGGTAGGCTGAGAGAGCAGGCTGCCACTGCCCTGGCCTTGGCAGAGGTGAGCTCTCTGTGGTCACTTTGCCTGGTGCCAGGGGACAGGACAGCATTTGAAGCCCTTCCCAATCCCAGAGGTGACTGTGGGGTGACTGAGGTGAGATCAGTGAGCTGATGAGGGTTCTGTACCCAAAACCTGCGTCAGCCCCGGGGCTGTTTACAGCTCAGTGAGAGCAGGGGACATAAACCCAGGAAATGACAGCGCTTTGAAGGGGTTCCTTTGGTTGACATGTGGTCTCTGGTGTGTTGCTTGGCCCTTGGTGGTGGTGGAGGAGGCTGTTCTGTTCCTACTGAAGGCAGCACAGAGCCCAGCAGCAGGGGCTTAAATCTGCCTGCTCTGTGGCAGCTTCACTTGGAGCTCTTCCTCCATGAGGATCTTTGGCTTTTCATAGAATCATAGAATGGTTTAGGTTGGAAGAGACTTCAAAGGTTATCCAGTTCCACCCCCCTGCCATAGGCAGGGACACCTCCCACTAGATCAGGTCACTCAAGGCCTCATCCAGTCTGGCCTTGAACAGCTCCAGGGAGGTTGTGGAGCACAGAAGCACCCAATGTGATCAAAGATCACATTGGGTGCTTCTGTGCTCCACAACCTCCCTGGGCAACCTGTGCCAGTGTCTCACCACCCTCACTGTAAAGAACTTCCTCCTATAATCTCATTTACATCTCCCCTCTGCCAGTTTGAACCCATTCCCGCTCCTCCTGTCATGACAAGACCATATGAACAGTCCCTCCCCAGCCCTCCTGTA
>VWZI01020973.1:18737-31705 GCA_013396835.1 Psilopogon haemacephalus | reverse complement strand
AAGCCTTCTCTTCTCCAGGCTGCAGAGCCCCAACTCTCTCAGCCTGTCCTCATAGCAGAGCTGCTGCAGCCCTCTGATCATCTTCGTGGCTTCCTCTGGACTCTCTCCAACAGTTCCACATCCTTCTTGTGGTGGGGGCTCCATCACTGCACACAGTACAGTTCTCCAGACCAGCTCTGCTGCCCTTCTTTCTCTTAGCTCTCTGTTTCCCACCTGAACAAGAGGACACAGCCTCAAGCTGTGCCAGGGCAGGTTCAGGCTGGATGTTAGGAAGAAATTCTTCACATCAAGAGTTACTGCCCATTGGAATGGGCTGCCCAGGGAGGTGGTGGAGTCCCCATCCCTGGAGGTGTTTCAGAGGGGGCTGCAAGAGGCAGTCAGTGCCATGGGTTAGGGAATGAGAAGGGTTAGGTGATAGGTTGGACTGAGTGATCCTGGAAGTCTTTTCCATCCTGGTTAGTTCTGTGATTCTGTGACATGAGGAACAATGTCTTCCCTTCAGGAGTGGTCAGGCACTGGCACAGGCTGCCCGGAGAGGTGATGGAGTCCTCATCCCTGGAAGTGTTCCAGAAAGCTGTGGCCATGGCACTTGGGGCCATGGTTTGGTAGCCATGGTGGTGCTGGGCTGGATGATCTTGGGGGTCTTTTCCAACCCAAGCAATTCCATGATTCCATGAGCACAGACTGCCCTTCCTGCAGACCTCACTGAGGTTCTCCTGCCTGTGGTGGCAAAGTTCAAGCTTGGCAGTGCAGAATTTTTATTGAGGTTCCTGCTTGGTGCTTTTGGGTTGAGGAACGGCAAGAAATAAAACCTCACCCTGCTGTGATTCCTTTCACCACCACCACAGCAGCCTCTGGCTTTAGGAGGGTGAAGGAGAATTTCCTCACCACACCATCTCTGGTTCTAGTGCCAGAGCTGCCCATTGAAGTCTGAGCCAGCAATTGGTGGTTTCTGGACTCCATTTCCTTTGCTTTTTCCCTGTTTCTTTCGACTTTGGTTTGAAGTTTGTGTGTGGCAGCAGCTGCTGCCTTCCACAGAGTTCCAAGTGCACCAAGAGTCACCTCAAGTTTGTCTCTGGGGACTTTGCTTTTCTTGCTCTTTCTGCTCTTTTGGTTTTCCTTTCAGCTTTTGGAGGGTGTTTCAGGCAGTGGGCAGTTGGTCCTGGCAGCCAGGAGCTTTGAAAAAAGGGGGAAACCCAAGGTGTGATCCATGCTGTAAAATGCACTGCTGCAGGGGGCACAACCACTCTGTTGCCTGCAGCTCCGGGGTGGGTGGAGGTTGTGCTTTAAGGTTCCTCTCCCCCTCCCTTTCCCAGCAGCCTGCTCCACGTTGCCGTTTCCCACCTGCGAGGGAACAAAGGAGGCAAAAATTCCTCCCGCAGGAGGAGGGGAGGGCGCAGGAGCCTGCTCTGGGTGCTTCAAACGGGCTCTTTGTGCCGTTGGCACAGCTCTGGGGGGGCAGCAGGCTCAGGCCCTTCCACTGGATCCTTCCTCGGGGTGCAACTTTTTGCAGAGCTGGCTCTTTATTTTAATGAGACCTTTCCACCAGCTTCCAGCGAAGCAACAGATCAGCACTTCTGCAAAGATCTTTATCGGGAGGCTGAGGTGCAGGAGGCCTTTCTGGAGTGGAAAACCTGCAAGGAAAAGAGCATCCTGGGCGAGCTGTGGCTTTGTGCATGCTTCAGTAATGAGCAATCAATCACACTTAATTAAAACTGCCGTTCCGGCCGCGGAGTTTGACTCCCTCCTCCTTCAGCTACAGGCAAGTGGGAAAGGAGTTTACAGCTGGTGCAAGTTGTTGCTGGGATGGCAATTAAGAAGCCCTTGGTTTCAAGGCAGATGAATTTAGTTTGCCTCTCCTCTTTTTAGAAGGAAAATTCCTTGCCCCTTGGCTAACATCCGAAGTAGAATCATAGAATGGTTTAGATTGGAAGGGAGCTCAAAGCTCAGCCAGTTCCAACCCCCCTGTGCCCCAGGCAGGGACATCTCCCATTAGAACAGATTGCTGAAAGTCTCATCCAGCCTGGTCCTGAACACCTCCAGGAAGGTTGTGGAGCACAAAGCACCCAGTGTGATATTCTGTGCTCCACAACCTCCCTGGACAACCTGTGCCAGTGTCTCACCACCTTCACTGCAAACAACTTCCTCCTCACATCCACTTTCAATCTCCCCTCTTCCAGTTTAAACCCATTCCTCCTCCTCCTGTCATTACCAGACCTTGTCAATAGTCCCTCCCCAGCCTTCATGTAGGCTCCTTTCAGACCCTGCAAGGCCACTCCAAGGTCTCCTGGAAGCCTTCTCCTCTCCAGGCTGCAGAGCCCCAACTCTCTCAGCCTATCCTCAGAGCAGAGCTGCTGCAGCCCTCTCAGCATCTTGGTAGCCTCCTCTGCACTGGCTCCAACACTTCCATGTGCTGCTTGTGCTGGGGGCTGCAGAGCTGCAGACAGTGCTGCAGGTGGGGTGTGAGGAGAGCAGAGCCAAGGGGCACAATCCCCTCCCTTGCCCTGCTGCCCACAGCTGCTCTTGCTGCAGCCCAGCACACAGTTGCTGTCTGGGCTGCACTCACACTGCAGCCTCAGCTTGAGCTTTGCACCAGCCCAGACCCCCAGGTCCTGTTCCTCAGGGCTGCTCTCAGCCATTCCCCACCCAGCCTGAAGCTGTGCTTGGGATTGCTCCCACCCAGGTGCAGGACCTGACACTTGGCCTTGTTGAATGCCCTGAGGTTGGCCTGGGCCGGCACTGCAGAGTCCTCCAGAGCAGAGAGCTCAGGTGCAGCACTGTAGTTTTGGGGGACACAAAAAGCATCAGGGTTCAGATTTGGACTGAATGATCCTAGAGGTCTTTTCCCAACCTGGTTAATTCTGGGATTCTGTGAGAGGTCTCTCTTCCATAGCAAGTCCCTGGAGTTCAGTCCTGGCTCTTTGCCTGTAGCTCCAGCATGCAGCAGGAGCCTGGTTCAGGAGAGAAGCACAACAAGCCTGGACACAGCACTCACCTCTCTCGCTTTGAACAGCAGAGCATTTCTGTTCCTTGGCACCTGCAGTTCACAGGAAGGTCCATGCTGGCCACACTTGGAGATTTCAGCCTTGTGGATGTGTGGGGACGTACTACAGGTGCTTGTAGCTGTGTGACTGATGCAAGGTGCTTGTGGGTACCCATAGGTCAACATCTGGGAGAAGAGAAATCTGCTAGCAGGTATCTTGGGGTGCTTGTGGGTACCCATAGCTCAACATCTGGGAGAAGAAAGATCTGCCAGCAGGCATCTTGGGGTGCTTGTGGGTACCCATAGCTCAACATCTGGGAGAAGAAAGATCTGCCAGCAGGCATCTTGGGGTGCTTGTGGGTACCCATAATTCAACATCTGGGAGGAGAGAGATCTGCTAGCAGGCATCTTGGAGTGCTTGTGGGTACCCATAGCTCAACATCTGGGAGAAGGCTGTCCTCACAGGCATCTGGAGTGCTCATGGGTACCTGTAGCTCAACATCTGGGAGAAAAGAGATCTTCTAGCAGATCTGGGTACCCATAGTTCAACATCTGGGAGAAGAGAGATCTGCTAGCAGATCTGGGTACCCATAGCTCAACATCTGGGAGAAGAGAGATCTGCTAGCAGGCATCTTGGAGGTGGTGCTCATCTTCATCACTCCGGGTTTGAAACTGGTGGTGCTGCATGGCTGTGTTAGCCCAGTCTCACCTGGGCCCCTCCTTGGATGTTTTCGAGGTGGTTTTTGGTTAGCCACTGCCCAGTGGTGGATTTTTCTGGTGACACTGAGAAGATAAAGGGAGGGCTGTTGGCTTTGTGTGTTTTCCCTGGAGCTGTGGAAGGCTGCTGTGCTTTGTAATTAGCTGGGAATGAGGAGCAGGTCCCTGGATGTAAAGGATCCAGAGAAGGAACACAAACATTTCCTCAGTACCAGCAGGAGGACAATAGCTCATTGTGGGGAGGGAGGGATTGCAGAACAGCAGTGGACTTGCAGCACCAGGGGGCTGGTTTGCATAGCCTCATGGGCTGGGCTGGAAGGGACCTCAAAGATCATCCAGTTCCAAGCCTCTGCCATGGTCAGAGACACCTCCCACTAGAACAGATTGCTCCAGGCCTCATCTGACCTGGCCTTGAACGACCTCCTCGGGCAACCTGTAACAGTGTCCTCACTCTCCAGAATATTTTCCTTAATTCCAGTCTCAATCTAGAATCAGTTAGGGTTGGAAGGGAGCACAAGGATCAGGCAGTTCCAACCCCCCTGCCATGCCCAGGGACACCCTACCCTAGAGCAGCCTCACCACAGCCTCTGCCAGCTTGGCCAAAAACACCTCCAGGGATCTGGCCCCAAACACCTCCCTGCAGGGGCAACCCATTCCAGCCTCTCACCACTCTCCTGCTCAGGAACTTCCTCCTCACCTCCAGCCTCAATCTCCCCACCTCCAGCTTTGCTCCATTCCCCCCAGTCCTGTTGCTCCCTGAGAGCCTCAAAAGTCTCTCCCCAGCTTTTTTGTAGCCCCCTTCAGCTACTGGAAGCTCTCCAGAGAAGGAGACTTCACAACCTCTCTGGGCAACCTGCTCCAGTGCTCCAGCAGCTCGCAGCAAAAAAGGTTTTTTTTCCTGTGGAGTTGGCATTATCTCTGGTTGAGTTTCCATCCAGAGCCACTCACCCTACCACTGGGTACCACTGCAAAAAAGCTGGCTCCATCCTCCCAACAGCCACCCTGCAAGTATTTGTAGGTACCCATAAGGTTCCCTCTCAGGCTGCTTTCCTCCAGAGGCTCCAAACAGCAGAGGCAGCCTCATCTCCACAGCTCCTTGCAACTTTTCCTGCAAACTGAGCAGACAAAATGCAGGCAAGCAAGAGGAGTGCAGCTCCCCAGATGCATTAACAATGCAGGAGAGGGCTGCTGAGGCAGAAAGGGGGGCACCAAAAGTCTTTAACAAAAGCCCACAGCACACTGGCTCTGGCTAAAGCTACAGCCTGAAAGCCCTCTTTGTCCTTCTGGTCAATGCAAGCCTATTCAACGGCCCATATATAGCAGAAAGAAAGTGAGGGTGGGAGGAAGAAGAGTCCTGTCTCTTTAGGGGACGTCTCCTCAGCTGCCAAGCTGTGAGGCAGGGAGAGGAGGCTCTCGCAGGCACACAGAGCTGCTTGCCAAGCAGCCCTGAGCATTGTCTGCTGACAAACACCCACTGAAAGGACACCCTCTGCTCACCCCCAACCTGCCTCCAGCAAGGCACAGATGTTCCAACAGCTGGACATCCAGTGCCCAGAGAGCCTCCAAAGGCACCATCAGTAGGGAGCTACAGGAAATAGCAGCATTAAAGTACCTGGAGGGTCTACAGGAGAGCTGGGGAGGGACTTTTGACAAGGGCTGGCAGTGCCAGGATGGCTTTGAGCTGGGAGAGGAGAGATTGAGACTGGAGATGAGGAAGAAATTCTGGAGAGGACACTGTTACAGGGCAACCTCAGGAGGTTCAACAAATCCAAGGGCAAGGTCCTGCAGCTGGGTCGAGGCAATCCCAAACACAGATATAGGTTGGGCAGTGCCTGGCTGGAGAGCAGCCCTGAGGAGAGGGACTTGGGGGTGCTGCTGGGGGAGGAGAAGCTGAAGATGAGGCAGCAGTGTGCACTTGCAGGGCAGAAAGGCAAGCAGAGGCTGGGCTGCATTGGGAGCAGTGTGGGCAGCAGGGCCAGGGAGGTGATTGTGCCCCTCTGCTGTGCTCTGCTGAGAGCCCATCTGGAGTAGTGCATCCAGTGCTGGAGCCCCTGGGACAAGAGGGATGTGGAGATGCTGGAGGTGTGCAGAGAAGGGCCCCGAGGATGCTGAGAGGGCTGCAGCAGCTCTGCTGTGAGCACAGCCTGAAAGAGTTGGGGCTGTGCAGGCTGCAGAAGAGGAGGCTCCCAGGTGACCTTCTGGTGGCCTTCCTGCATCTGAAGGGGGCTACAAAAATGCTGGGGAGGGACTTTTGAGGTTGTCAGGGAGTGACAGGACATGGGGGAATGGAGCAAAGCTGGAAGTGAGGAGGAAGTTGTTGAGCATGAGAGTGGTGAGAGGCTGGAATGGGTTGCCCCTGCAGGGAGGTGTTTGGGGCCAGATCCCTGGAGGTGTTTTTGGCCAGGCTGGCAGAGGCTGTGGGCAGCCTGCTCTAGGGTAGGGTGTCCCTGGGCATGGCAGGGGGGTTGGGACTGCCTGATCCTTGTGCTCCCTTCCAACTCTGACTGATTCTAGGATTCTAAAACCCACCTGGATGTGTTCTGTGTGACCTGCCCTAGGTGGTCCTGCTCAGGCAGGGGAGTTGGACTGGGTGATCTGCAGAGGTCTCTTCCAACTCCTACCATCCTGTGACTCTGGTTCTGTGTCGTCTGCGGAGGGCCTCCCTTTATGCCTTCTGCCTGCAAGAGCAGGGGGTGCAGGCAGCTCCTTGCAGCTCCAGGCCGAGCAGAGTGGGGCTGTGGAGCTGTGCAGGAGGCTCCTGGCAGAGCCTGGGAATGCTCAGAGGCCTTCCCCAGCCCCAAGGGATTAGGCTCTGTGTTGGCCTGGTTAATGTTGTTACTGCATTAGCCAGCTAAGGATCTAAGCTCTTATGAAACCAGCTGTTGCTGCTAAGTGGCAGAGTTGGAGAGAGTCAACAGTTGGAAACTTATCCAGCATCATCCTGCAGGCGAGCTGGGGAGGGACTTTTGCACAGACCTGGGAGATCAGAGGGAGAGGTGGTGGCTAGGAGGAGCTGGGGTCAGATGAGGCATGAGGAAGAAATTCTTCCCCGTGAGGGTGCTGAGGCACTGGAGCAGGCAGCATTTTGTAGCTCAGTGCATACTTGCAGATGGGACAGGAAAACTGTCAGGGGGCCCAAGCCCAGAGAGTGGCAGAGTTAAATCCAGTGGGGGGCCTGTTGCAAGCCCTGTTCCCCATCCCTGAGAGCCTAAAAATTCCCTCCCCAGTTTTTTTGTAGCCCCCTTCAGATCCTGGAAGGCCACCAGAAGGTCACCTGGGAGCCTCCTCTTCTGCAGCCTGCACAGCCCCAACTCTTTCAGGCTGTGCTCACAGCAGAGCTGCTGCAGCCCTCTCAGCATCCTCGGGGCCCTTCTCTGCACACCTCCAGCATCTCCACCTCCCTCTTGTCCCAGGGGCTCCAGCACTGGATGCACTACTCCAGGTGGGCTCTCAGCAGAGCACAGCAGAGGGGCACAATCACCTCCCTGGCCCTGCTGCCCACACTGCTCCTGCTGCAGCCCAGCCTCTGCTTGGCTTTCTCATGTCCACCTTAAACCTCCCTTGGGACATTTTCAAGCCATTTCCTCTCTTTGTAACACCTGATATGAGGGAGAAGAGACCAACCTCCACCTGGCTCCAGCCTGCTTTCAGGGAGCTGTGCCTAGGTCAGGGCAACTCTCACTATCAATCCAGGCTAGGGGATGCTAAGGTTGAGAGCAGCCCTGCAGAGAAGGACCTGGGGGTGCTGCTGGGTGAGAAATGGGCACTGGCAGCACACAAGGCCAAGGGCAGCCTGGGCTGCATCCAGAGCAGTGTGAGCAGAGATGGAGAGAGGGGATCCTGCCCCTCTGCTCTGCACTGGGAGACCTCACCTGCACTGCTGGTGCAGCTCTGGGGACCACTACACAGAATGGATATGAACCTGCTTGAGCAGGTCCATAGGAGGCCATGAAGGTATCAGGCTGGAGCACCTCTTCTACAAGGACAGGCTGAGAGAGTTGGAGCTGTTCAGCCTGGAGAAGAGAAGGCTCCAGGGAGACCTCAGAGCTGCATTTCAGTATCTGAAGGAGAGCTGCAGGCAGGCTGGGGAGGGACTGTTCAGAAGGGCCTGTGGGGATAGCACAGAGGGCAATGGTGTGGCACTGGAGCAGGGCAGAGTTAGGTTGGCCAGCAGGAGGAAGCTCTGCAGAATGAGGGTGGGAAGACACTGAAACAGGCTGCCCAGGGAGGTGCTTGAGGCCACATCCCTGGAGGCATTCAAGGTCAGACCTGCTGTGTCCCTGTGCAGCCTGCTCTAGCTGGAGGTGTCCTTGCTGCCTGCAAGGGGTTGGACAAGATGACCTTTGAGGGTCTTCTCCAACCCAATGCAATCTGTGATTCAGTGTCTTGACCTTCTGAAGTACACCAGGGTCAGCTCCAACACAGGAGTAGGAGACAATGCCTGGGTTAGCTCCTTAAGCCTTTCCTCCTCCCGGCCAGGTGGCTTAGCTGGGCTGCTAGGAGCACCCCTGAAACAGAAGACTCCAGCCATGAAATGTGTGATCTGACTTCTGTGGGCTACTGAATGACTCCAGCAGCCAAAGCTGGGCCTGTTGTCACCTTCTGTTTTGGGGATGGATCTGAAGAAGGCTTCTGTGTGTAGCCAGCATGGGCAGGGTGCAGATGAGTCAGAACATGGCAGAGTGAGCTGCTGCCTGCCCTGTGTCAGGGGGGTCAAACCCAGCTGCTGGGGCAGCCCCAAGGCCTTCAAATGTTTGGAAAGATTTGATCAAGAATCTGGTGAAGGGTCTGAAGAACAGGGCTGGAGAGGAGCTGGGGGTGTTCAGCCTGGGGAAGAGGCTGAGGGGAGACCTCATTGCTCTCTCCAGCTCCCTTAAAGGAGACTGGAGCTAGGTGGGGGTTGGGCTCTTCTGACCAGAAGCCTATCTGAAGGTAGGATGTGAAGGCTGACCTGGGGATGTTGTCCTCCAGTATGGAGACTGGGCTGAGCTGGGTGCAGCAGTGGCTTTGCTTGTGCTGGGGAGCACAGCCTGTGTCAGTTGGTTAACAGCTGAGAAGGAGTAAAGGCAGGAGCTGGAATCCAAGGGGCACAGCCTCAGCTGCTGCTGGCTCAGCTTTGCTGCCAGAGCTGGGTTCTCAGGGTTCTTGGAGGAAGACTTTGAGGAAGTTAAGAAATGTCTCATTCCTCCTGATGTGTCTGCAGGAGGTCAGAGAGGAGATGTGCCCACAGCTCAGCTGTGCTTGCACAAAGCTGCAAGTGGAGTTGGAGGGATGGCTTCAAGGCATGGGTCAAAGGAGGAGGGGAGGACCTCCAGGTGAGACCTCAGCTCTTGTGTGAATCACCTGGGGTCAAAGACAGACCAAGTAAGAGCTGAACAGCAGCCCTGTTGTCCTCAGCCCAGGAACCAGCTCCTGTGCTCTGAAAAGACTTCAGGAGATAGAAACTCATCAGACCAAGACAAGAGGCAGTGGACATAAGGTGGAACCCTGGAAGCTGCACTTCAATATGAGGCAAGGGGCAGTGGGCACAAACTGGAGCCTAGGAGGCTTCAGCTGAGGGGCAGAGGAAAGTTGTTTGGTGTGAGGGTGCTGGAGGCCTGGAGCAGGCTGCCCAGAGAGGTTGTGGAGTCTCCTTGTCTGGAGAGCTTCCAACCCCTCCTGGCAACTGTTCTCCTGGGCGAGCTGCTGTGGGTGCCCTGCTTTAGCAGGGGCCTGGACTGGATGATCTCCAGAGGTCCTTTTCAAGCCCTGCTGTTATGTGATTCTGGGATGCAGTAGAACACAGAAAGAGGGGGGATGAAAGAGAGGGAATTGGGGAGAGCAGGATGAGGAAGAGTATGGAGATGTGAGGCAGAGGAAAGCTTTTGGTGCTGTTTCATAATATAGAATCATAGGTTTAGGTTGGAAGGGACCTCAAAGCTCATCCAGTTCCAACCTCCCTGTGCCACAGGCAGGGGCACCTCCCACTAGAACAGGGCCCTCAAGGCATCAACTAACTTGGCCTTGAATCCCTCCAAGGAGGGAGCAGCCACAACCTCCCTGGGCAACCTGTGCCAGTATCTCACCACCCTCACTGCAGACAACTTCCTCCTAACATCCAGTTTCAATCCCCCCTCTGCCAGTTCAAACCCATTCTTCCTCTTCCTGGCATTCCAAGACCTTTCAATAGTCCCTCCCCAGCCCTCCTGTAGGCCTCTTTCAGATCTTGTTTACTTTCCACCTGTTACAAGAGATCCTAGAATCAGTCAGGGTTGGAAGGGAGCACAAGGATCAGGCAGTCCCAACCCCCCTGCCATGCCCAGGGACACCCTACCCTAGAGCAGGCTGCCCACAGCCTCTGCCAGCCTGGCCAAAAACACCTCCAGGGATCTGGCCCCAAACACCTCCCTGCAGGGGCAACCCATTCCAGCCTCTCACCACTCTCCTGCTCAGGAACTTCCTCCTCACCTCCAGCCTCCATCTCCCCACCTCCAGCTTTGCTCCATTCCCCCCACTCCTCTCACTCCCTAACAGCCTCAAAAGTCCCTCCCCAGCTTTTTTGCAGCCCCCTTCAGATCCTGCCGGGGCTGTGGTGCAAGTCAGCTCAGCTCTTGAGTGTTCACTGAAACAACCAGGAAGAAAAAAAAGCCTTTCCTGCAGGCAAGGCAAAGTGCTTCAGGCTACAGCAAGTTTGATTCAGTGCATTGGAATTCGAGGTCTGGAGATCCTGGTGGGGATTTCCAGCTGGATTTCCCCTTCAAAGTGCTGTCTGTGTATGGCATGGAATGAAAGCAAGGTGGTGGGGTGTGAAGGTGGAGGTAGGTGATGAAGTAACTGACCCTTGGAGTTTCTCCAAGCAATATTGCTCTTAAAATGTGGAGGAATCCATCCCAGGACACATAACTCACCCCAAGGTGCATCAGCTCATCACAAAAGACATAAGAACCTTTCCCAGTCTCAGATTGATAGGGGTTGGAAAAGACCTCTGGAGATCATCCAGTCCAACACCTTGCTAAAGCAGGACACACAGAGCAGCTTAACCAGGACCTTAATGGGCAAGGGGGATTTGGAAGCTCTCCAGACAAGGAGAATCCACACTATCTGAGGGCTGGGGGTCAGGAGAGGGGGGACAGGCTCTGCTCACTGCTCCCTGCCATAGGCCAAGGAGCAATGGATGGAAGCTGCAGCACAGGAGGTTGCAGCTCAAGACAAGAGGCAACTTCTTGCCTGGGTGGGTCCCAGAGCAGTGGCATAGGCTGCCCAGAGAGGTTGTGGAGTCTCCTTGTGTGGAGCCTTTGCAGACCCTGTCTGGATGTGTTGCTGTGTGCCCTGAGCTAGCTTGGATGGTCCTGCTGTGGCAGGGGGCTTGGACTGGATGATCTCTTTGGGTCCCTTCCATCCCCTGACATCCTGGGAGCCTGTGAACCTCTCTGAGCAGCCTGCTTCAGGCCTCCAGCACCCTCACACCAAGGAAGTTCCTCCTCCTGCTCAGCTGGAACCTCCTGGGCTCCAGTGTGTGCCCATTGCCCCTTGGCCTGTCCCTGGGCACCACTCACAAGAGTCTGCCCCCAGCCTCTTGCCCCCCACAGCTCTTTTAGCTCTTGCTGAGCATTGCTCAGCTGCCCTCTGGGGCTGCTCTTGTGCAGGCTCTCAGCCTTTGCTCCTCCCAGAGCTGCTCCAGGCCCCTCAGTGTCTGTGTGCCTTCCAGTGGTTCCCTTTCAGTCTTCTGCTGGGGTCACTTCTGTTGTATTTGAAGCCTGAGAAGCCATCAGCATTGATGTTCCACTTCCTTGGAGAAGCTTCTCCAGCAAACTCTGACCTGTTGCTGGCTGCCTAAGGAACTCTGCTGAGCTCCCCAGTCTGTGCCTTGGTGTTTCTGAAGCATTTGGCCAAAGACACTATGAAGTGACTCCTGAAATGCCCCCTTGGGAGTTTGCTGGGAATGACTCTGTCCCTTGTCTCTGCTTCCCATTAATCCTTTTAGGGAATGCACAGGAAAAGTTATGAGCAGCTTAGCTCAGCTTGGACATCTGCAAGCTTTAACGAGTCAAGATGCTCTCTGAAGAGTGCTCCTCAATTCTACCAACTGTGGAGGTTTCTTGTCTTGAGGAAAGCTCAGTTTGCTCCCCAGAACCTTACAGGTGAAAAGCCCTGCTCTGGAGGTCATGAAAAATGACTTTGGGAGCATAGACTGAACCAGAGTGCTTCAGGTTTCACCTGAGATCCACTTTGCTTCAAGAGCTCTTAGGGGCTCGTGTGTGTGTGTTGGTCATTTGTGGCTGGGAGTCTGACTGGGTCCTTCCTCAGTGCTGATCAACAGAGAACATCAGCAGATGTTGGAGATCAGGTCAGGACTGGATGTTGAAAGAGAGCCATGGAGATGCAGAAGGGACTGGAATGTCCTGTGAGGAGAGGGAGAGCCCTGGGGCTGTGGAGCCTGCAGAAGAGCAGCCCCAGAGCAGTGCTTAGCAAGAGCTAAAGGGTGAGGAGCAAGAGGCTGGGGCCAGACTCTTGTCAGCGGTGTCCAGGGACAGACCAAGGGGCAATGGGCACAAACTGGAACCCAGGAGGCTCCAGCTGAGCAGGAGGAGGAAATTCCTTGGTGTGAGAGTGCTGGAGGCCTGGAGCAGGCTGCCCAGAGAGGTTGTGGAGTCTCCTTGTGTGGAGAGCTTCCAAACCCCCCCTGGCCATTAAGGGCAAGCTGCTGTGGGTGCCCTGCTTTAGCAGGGGGTTGGACTGGATGATCTCTAGAGGTCTCCTCCAACCCCTACCAGTCTGGGACACTGTATATACAGCCTGGGAAAAGTTCTTATGTCAGAAGACATAAGAGACAGAAACTCAATCCTCAGACCAAGACAAGGGGCAGGGGACACAAGGTGGAACCCAGGAGGAGAAAGTTGTTTGGCGTGAGGGTGCTGGAGGCCTGGAGCAGGCTGCCCAGAGAGCTTGTGGAGTCTCCTTCTCTGCAGCCTTTCCAAACCCCCCTGAATTGGTTCCTGTGGTGCCTGTAAGGTCCTGTACCTGGGTGGGTGCAATCCCAAGCACAACTCCAGGCTGGGTGGCAAGTGGCTGGAGAGCAGCCCTGAGGAGAAGGACCTGGGGGTCTGGGTGGATGAGAAGGTCAACATGAGCCAACAGTGTGTACACACAGCCCAGACAGCAACTGTGTGCTGGGCTGCAGCAAGAGCAGCTGTGGGCAGCAGGGCAAGGGAGGGGATTCTGCCCCTTGGCTCTGCTCTCCTCACACCCCACCTGGAGTACTGTGTGCAGTTCTGGAGCCCCCAGCACA
>VWZI01020973.1:0-18566 GCA_013396835.1 Psilopogon haemacephalus | reverse complement strand
TCTAGTGGGAGGTGTCCCTGCCTATGGCACAGGGAGGGTGGAACTGGATGATCTTTGAGATCTCTTCCAACCTAAACCATTCTATGATTCTATTCTGGCTGATCCTGCTCTAGCAGAAGGGTTGGACCAGGTGATCTTCAGAGCTGCCTTCCAGCCCCTCCCTGCCCCCAGCCCTCCAATTTAGTGCTTCTGTGATTAACCTGAGGACAGGATTAGTGAAAGCTGTGCTGACAGGACTGGTACCAGGTGCTGCAGGAATTGGTGCTTAGCCCTGATTTGGGTTTTGAAGGGGATGCTGGTTTGCAGTGGGAGGTGGGAAAGCCACACCTCCCTCATTAGAGGTTGCAAAGCTTGGAGAAGACTTTGTCCAACCTGGATGTAGTTTGGCGTGAGGGTGCTGGAGAGCTGTTTCTGGTGCTCCTAAGTGGCTGTTTCTGTTACAGTGTTGAAGGAATGAGAATAGATGAGGAAAAGGAGGCTGGGGGGAGACTTTCTGGCTCTGTACAGTCCCTGAGAGGAGGCTGGAGCCAGGTGGGGGTTGGTCTCTCCTGCCTAGTAAGAAGCCATAGGTGAAGAGGAAATGGCTTCAAGTTGCCCCAGGGGACAGGTTGGACATGAGAAGAAACTTCTTGACTGAAAGGGTTCTCAAAGCCTGGCCCAGGCTGCCCAGAGGAAGGTGGCTGTTGAAAAGAGGCAGAGAGGTGATGCTGAGGGAGGTGGTTTAGGCTCAGCTTTGGCAGAGAATGGTTGGACTTGGCTGATCTGTTGAAAAGAAGCAGGGAGGTGATGGTGAGGGAGGTGGTTTAGGCTCAGCTTTGGTAGAGAACAGTTGGACTTGGCTCATCTGTTGAAAAGAGGCAGGGAGGTGATGCTGAGGGAGGTGGTTTAGGCTCAGCTTTGGCAGAGAACGGTTGGACTTGGCTGATCTTCCAGGTCTTTTCCAGCCCAAAGCATTCCATGCCTCTGTGGTGCAAGGGGAATCCACAGCTGGCTCAGTGCTGGCCAGCAGCACAGCTGCACCTGAGGTGTGTTTGCTTTGTGTTGCTTTCTGGCTGGCAAAGTGAGGCTGTGTTTGTGCTGGGCAGGTAGGGGCTGACCTCAGGAGCTCTTGGCTCGAGTTAAAGCCACTTGGTTGCGTCAGTGGTGGTGACACTTCCCAGCCCTTGTGCCATCAGATGGCTTTTGCCTGCCAGGAAAAGGCTCAGTGTGTTGTGATATTTTTGATTGGCTGCCAGAAGAGGCAAGGCTGAAGAGTGAGGTGAGGAGGGAGGAAGGGGAAGGGTGGGATCCTTCTCGGTCTTAGATGTAATGGAAGGTCAGGGGAATGAGCTCTTGGTGCAGGGGAGGAGGGTGGGAGCTGTTGGGAAGCCACAGGCAGTGCTTCATGTGCCCATGACAAATGGTTTCATGTTAAATCTGCTTAAAAAATCTCCCTCCCTGTGTTGTTGCTGTGTAGTGTGGGGAGGCTTTAACTGCTCCTGAGTTAAAGAGGCTTTCATAGCTCCCAGTGAAACAGTCTCTGCTGGACAGCTTTGTGATGGTGATCTAAATCACAGAGTTCCAGCCAGACTGGGGATGGAGGAGACCTCCAGAAACCATCCAGCCAATGCCCCTGCCAAAGCAGGGCACCCGCAGCAGCTTGCCCAGGATCACAATAGCCAGGGTGGGTTGGAAGCTCTCCAGAGCCTCCACAACCTCTCTGGGCAGCCTGCTCCAGGCCTCCAGCACACTCACACCAAGGAAGTTTCTCCTCCTGCTCTGATGGAACCTCCTGGGTTCCAGTTTGTGCCCATTGCCCCTTGGCCTGTCCCTGGGCACCACTGACAAGAGTCTGGTCCCAGCCTCTTGCCCCCCACAGCTCCTTTAGCTCTTGCTGAGCATTGCTCAGCTCCCCTCTGGGGCTGCTCTTGTGCAGGCTCTCAGCCCCAGGGCTCTCAGCCTTTGCTCCTCCCAGAGCTGCTCCAGGTCCCTCAGCAGCTTTGCAGCCTCCCCTGGACTCTCTCCAGCAGTTCCCTGTCCCTGAACTGGGGAGCCTGGAACCGGACCCAGGACACCAGAGGTGGCCTCACTAGGGCAGAGTAGAGGGACAGGAGAAGCTGTGCAGGCTCTGGTGACTGCCACAGTTGCCTGCTGTGAGGACAAATGCCCCAAACTGGTTGCTCTGCTTGCACTAAGCCACTGAGCTCTGTGGCCTGTTCCCGTGGCTCTGAGGCTGAGGCTCTTGCAGGACCCATCCTGCCCTACCCAAGCAGCCTTGCTGGGCTCTGCCCCGTGCTGCTGAGCTGCCCATCAGCACTGCTGGATCTGAAAACTGGTTCCAGCCTCCAGGGAGCTCTTCAGCTAATGAAGGCATGGGCCTGGGCACCAAGATAAGGCAGCAGAGCTTGCAGCAGTGCAAAACAGAGTGCAGCCAATTTCACAAGCTGCTGCAGAGCGATTGTCTCTCAGCTGTGCCAGGGGACTCCACGCACTGAAGGAGCAGGAGCTGGAGCTGGAGCTTTCTTAAGGAGGAGTTTTAGACCTGCTGTCCTCCAGAGCCAGCTTTGCTTCCTTCTTTGGGGCCTTTTGTATGAAATCATCTGGACTGCAGCAAGGAGAGAGGATGGTGTCTGGCTGGCAGCTCCACGTCTCTGGTCCCTTGATTGCCTCTGTCCACTCTGCTGTGAGGAGAGACTGAAAGAGTTGGGGCTGTGCAGGCTGCACAAGAGGAGGCTCCCAGGGGACTTTCTGGTGGCCTTGCAGGATCTGAAGGGGGCTACAGAAAAAAGCTGGGGAGAGACTTTTCAGGCTGTAAGGGAGTGAATGGAGCAAAGGTGGAGGTGGGGAGATTGAGGCTGGAGGTGAGGAGGAAGTTGCTGAGCATGAGAGTGGTGAGAGGCTGGAATGGGTTGCCCCTGCAGGGAGGTGTTTGGGGCCAGATCCCTGGAGGTGTTTTTGGCCAGGCTGGCAGAGGCTGTGGGCAGCCTGCTCTAGGGTAGGGTGTCCCTGGGCATGGCAGGGGGGTTGGGACTGCCTGATCCTTGTGCTCTCTTCCAACCCTGACTGTTTCTATTATTATGTGGACACATTACCTGCTGAAGGAGAGAGATGTAGACCAGAGAGAACCTTTGTGGCTCACTTTCAACCCTGGGAAGCTGTGTTGATTTTTGGGTGTCTTGGGTGCTTTGCTGGATGTAGCTTTGTGTCAGGATTAGAGAGCTGGAGCCCTGAGCTGCAGCTGAGAGGGTGGATCTGCTGTCACTGGGCTGGGGCTTGGTGCTGGCTGCCTTGTCTGGGATGTCACCATCATGTGAGGCTTGGGTGAGCTAAAGCAGCTCAGGGAATCCACTGAGGAGAAATAGCTGCACGTTGAGTCACCACTGAGCTGGGCCACAGCAGCCTTGTGATCTTGGTGGCTGCAGGAGGGAGCTGACAGCAGCTTGGGGGTGTCTTGAGCTGGAGCAGCTGGGTCGGGGCAGGGATGCTATGAAAGCTGCCCCAGTGCTGGTGGCAGAGGTGGAGGAAGTGTGGTGCCCTCAGGGAGCAGTGCTGCTGTGGTTTGCTTTTTCTCAGGGATGTTGTGGCAGCTCCCTGACCTCTCTCCTGCCCCAGGGAGGTGAAGTGCGAGTTGGGAAATCATCTTTGAAGGCTCCATTTCTTTAGCTGTCCACCTAGACATGAACTGGTGGAGGAATCACTGAGTATAGGAATTAGGCTTTTTCTTATTCTTCTAGTGCTGACCCAGGACTGTCCCTGGTGCAGTGGCACTGTGGGATGTGTGTTGGCTTCAGCCACCTGCAGGGTCAATTCTGCTGCTACAGGATCATAGAATCTTAAAATCACAGAATGGTGAGGGCTGGAAGGGACTTCTGGACGTTCACAGCTTCACAGATTGCTTTGGGTTGGAAGGGACCTCTAAAGGTTATCCAGTCCATCCCCCCCCCAGCAGGCAGCAGGGATGCCTCCAGGTAGAGCAGGCTGCACAGGGACACAGCAAGGCTGACCTTGAATGCCTCCAGGGATGTGGCCTCAAGCACCTCCCTGGGCAGCCTGTTTCAGTGTCTTCCCACCCTCATTCTGCAGAGCTTCCTCCTGCTGGCCAACCTAACTCTGCCCTGCTCCAGTGCCACACCATTGCCCTCTGTGCTATCCCCACAGGCCCTTCTGAACAGTCCCTCCCCAGCCTGCCTGGAGGTCTCCTTAAGATACTGAAATGCAGCTCTGAGGTGTCCCTGAAGCCTTCTCCAGGCTGAACATCTCCAACTCTCCCAGGCTGTCCTTGTAGAATTGGTGCTCCAGCCTGTGTAGCTTCATGGCCTCCTCTGGACCTGCTTCCCCAGGTCCATGTCCCTCTGACGTTGGGGTCCCAAAGCACTGCAGCTGAGCTCTTCCCAGAGCAGAGTGGCAGAATCAGCTCTTCTGCCCTGCTGGCCACGCTGCTGGCAAAGTTAGGAAGCAAAGGCTCGTTTGAATGCATCTGCTCCCTGCTCTGGTTGAGCAGGTGTGATGAATGGGCACACGCTGGCATGGGGCAGGCACACAGAGAGGGCAGGGCCACATCTTCTGGCAGCACTGCTGCTGGTCATGGCTTAACGCTGCGGCTGCTGTTGCCACCTCTGCCTGCAGGCACCTGCTGTGTGCATTGCACCTCCCTGCCAGGAACTCTGCTTTGATGCCACCTGACTTCTGGCAGATGCTATCTCTGCCTTCCTTCACCCGTGCAGCCTGCAGGGCACAGTCCTACCTGTCCTCCTTCAGGGTAGGGAATGGCAAGGGATAACTCTGAGAACATCCAGCCAAATAAGCTGCTGCCTCGCCTTGGACCCCTCGGCTCTGCCTCACCTCGCCTTGGCCCCCTCGGCTCTGCCTCACCTCGCCTTGGCCCCCTCGGCTCTGCCTCACCTCGCCTTGGCCCCCTCGGCTCTGCCTCGCCTTGGCCCCCTCGGCTCTGCCTCGCCTTGGCCCCCTCGGCTCAGCCTCGCCTCGCCTTGGCCCCCTCGGCTCAGCCTCGCCTTGGCCCCCTCGGCTCTGCCTCGCCTTGGCCCCCTCGGCTCAGCCTCGCCTTGGCCCCCTCGGCTCAGCCTCGCCTTGGCCCCCTCGGTTCTGCTTTGCCTTGGCCCCTCCTGTCAGGATGGAGTGTGCATGGTGAATAGGATAGAATAAGCCAGGTTGGAAGAGAGCTCCAAGCTCATCCAGTCCAACCTATCCCCCAGCCCTATCCAATGGCACTAAGTGCCTCATCCAGGCTTGTCTTGAACACCTCCAGGGATGGGGACTGCACCACCTCCCTGGGCAGCCCATTCCAATGCCAATGATTCTCTCTGTGCACAACTTTCTCCTAACATCCAGCCTGACCCTGCCCTGGCACAGCTTCAGCCTCTGTCCCCTCCTTCTGTCCTTGGTGCATGGAACACATCCAGGGGGGTTTAGAATGTCTCTAGAGATGGAGACTCCACCATCAACCTGGGCAGCCTGCTCCAAGGCTCTGTCACCCTTCAATCCAAGAAGTTTCTCCTCCTGGCCAAGTTTGTGTCCAAGTTTGTGTCCTGTCACTGGGCACCCCTGACCAAAGCCTGGTCCCGTCCTCCTGCCATCCACCCTTGGAAGTGTTGAACAGCACTGATGAGCTCCCCCTCAGGCTGCTCTGCTCCACCCTCCAGAGCCCCAAGTCTCTCAGCCTTTCCTCATCACAGAGATGTTCCAGGCCCCTCAGCACCTCTGCCCAAAGCTTTAAGAACAAAGCAGGGTTGTGGGCACCCTGCAGGGGTTGATGCTTTGTGGGGAGAAGCTGAGCTAAAGCAAGGCAGCTGGCAAGAGGGGTTGAATCTCCATCCCTTAGAGGTGTAGAAATGCTGCAGAAATGTGGTGCTGAGGGCCATGGTTTAGCACCAGCCTTGGTGTAAGAGAATGGTTGGACTGGATGATCTGAAAGGTCTTCTCCAACCAAAACCATTCCATGTGCTCTGTAGCTGAGAGAGAGAGGCTTTCCCTGGCACGTTGCTCACCTTATTACCTGGGCTGGCACAGGCAGGGTCCTGAGGTGTCTCTGGGGTGTCTGCAGCTTGGTCTGAACCTGGATTTCACCTTGCTCAGGCTGTGCTTGGATAACCTGGATCTTGGAGATGTTGTGGTTAAAAATACAGCCAGGACAAAGCTCCCAGATAGAGAACCCTCAGTCCTGTGGCTCCCAGAGCCTTCCCCTTCCCCCCCACCCATAAACACCCCACTGGCAGGAAAATCCCAGCAGGATTAGCCAGGGTTAGACACAGTTTTCTTCCACCTCAAACAACCTTTCCAGATTTGATCTGAAAATAGATGATTTGCCTTGCTGCTGGGCTTGCAGTGGAGAGCAGCCCTGAGGAGAAGGACCTGGGGGTGTCAGTTGGTGACAAACTCCCCAGGAGCCAGCAATGGTCACCTGTAGCCCAGAGGCAGCTGTGTGCTGGCTGCAGGGAGAGCACAGGGAGGGGATTCTGCCCCTCTGCTTTGCTCTCCTCTGCTCTGCTCTGCTCTCCTCTGCTGTCCTCAGACACTGCCTCCAGTTCTGGGTCCCCCAGCACAGGACATGGAACTGCTGGAGAGGGTCCAAAGGAGGCAATGGAGACAATCAGAGGGCTGGAGAAGCTCTGCTGTGAGGACAGGCTGGGAGAGGTGGGACTGTTGATTCTGGAGAAGGCTCCAGGGAGACCTCAGAGCAGTCTTCCAGTGCCTGAAAGGGTTGCAGGAGAGCTGGGGAGGCACTTGTGACAAGGGCTGGGAATGACAGCATGAGGGACAATGGCTTTGAGGTGGGAGAGGGGAGAGTGAGAGTGGAGATGAGGAAGAAATTGGTGAGAGTGAGGGTGGGGAGAGACTGCCACAGGTTGCCCAGGGAGGTGTTGAGGACCAGGCTGGATGAGACCTTGAGCAAGCTGGGCTGGTGGGAGGTGTCTCTGCCCCATGGCAGGGGCTTGAAGCTGGATGATCTTGGAGGTCCTTTCCAACCTAAGCCGTTCTAACAATCTCTGAATCAGATGGAGCTGAAAAGCTCCAATCAGGTTGCCCTCAGAAACCCATCTGAGGGATCCAGAATTGCTGGGGCCTGGGGGGAGGGGAGAGGGTTTGCAGTGTGGTGGGACAGGAGCTGGCAGCAGCTGCTGCTGGCTGCTGAGGGAAGTGCAGCAGGGCCAGGTCCAGCGCTGGTTTCCCTGCTGGTGAGCTGGCTCCAGCTCGTTTTAATTTCGAGATGCAGAAGTGAGCCTGGAAGTAATGAGCTCTGTGGTAATTAGGTGCTTGTCTGCAGGTGTAACTGGTGCAGCTGCCTGCAGCCCGGGCTGAATCTATTTGCAAGCATTATGGGGTGGATGGGATGTGGAAACATAATTCACTGGCAACAAAGAGGGGGGGGTGGTGGGGTGGTGGTGGTGTTCTCTTGTTGTCTTCCCCTCTTACTTCCAGCTTGTCCTTGGTGTTCCCGTTTGGCTTGGCTCTGAGGTGTTACCCAAGACAGAAAGGAGGTGCTGGTGGTGGGCAGCAAAGTGTGTTAGAGAGCCAGGGGGGTTGGGCTGCAGCACTGCTGAACCAAAGGCCTGGGCTGAGGTCATCATCACTAAGGATGAGCCAGATGGGGAGTGGCAGTCACAGCATCACAGAATGGTAGGGGTTGGGAGGGACCTCTGGAGACCATTGTGTCCAACCCCCCTGCAGAGCAGGACCATCTAGGGAAAGAATGCATCTGGATGGGTCTTGAAGCTCTCCAGACAGAGAAGCTCCACAGCTTCTTTGGGCAGCCTGCTGCAGGGCACCAGCACCCTCCCAGCACAGAAGTTTCTCCTCATGGTGAGTTGGAACTTCCTGTGGCTGAGTTTCTCCCCATTGCTCTGTCACTGGGCATGGCTGCAGACAGCCTGGCTGCATCCTTCTGGCAGACACCTTTAAGATGCTTATAGGCATTGGTAAGGGCACAGCATCACAGGATGTCAGGGGTTGGAAGGGACCGAAAGAGATCGAGTCCAACCCCCCAGCCAGAGCAGGACCAGACAGTCTAGCTCAGGACACACAGCGACACATCCAGACAGGTCTTCAAAGGCTGCAGAGAAAGAGACTCCACAACCTCTCTGGGCAGCCTGTGCCACTGCTCTGGGACCCACACAGGCAAGAAGTTGCCCCTTCTCTTCTCCAGGCTCAACAGTCCCAACTCTCTCAGCCTCTCCTCATAAGAGATGCTCCAGGCCCTTACCCATCCTTGAATTGCTGCCTGGTACTGAGTGGATTGGAGAGAAAATTGTGCTGGAGAGCAGCTCTGTGGAGAAGGACCTGGGAGTCATACAACCTCTCTGGGCAGCCTGGTTGGAAGGGAGTACAAGGATCAGGCAGTCCCAACCCCCCTGCCATACCCAGGGACACCCTACCCTAGAGCAGGCTGCCCACAGCCTCTGCCAGCCTGGCCAAAAACACCTCCAGGGATCTGGCCCCAAACACCTCCCTGGGCTGGCAGACAACAGGTTGCCCAGTGCAGGAGCACAATCACTTCCCTGCTGCTGCTGGCCACACGCTTGCTGATCCAAGCCATGATGCTGGTGACCTTCTTGGCCTCCTGGGCATAGTGCAGCTGTTCATCACTTCTTGGTTTCTATTGCATGTGGTGTTTGTTGTGCATCTTCAGTCCAGGGTCTGTGGAGGAGCTCCCAGCTCCCTCAGCCTCTCCTCCTGCTCTACTGCTGAAACCAGAACCTCAATTTCTGCTACTTATCAAACACCTTTTGTTGTGCTTCCTTTTGTCTAAAGCAGCTGCCTGGCCTCAACAATGTCCTTCATGCCACAGCTAAGTGGTGCTGTGAAGCTGCCAGGGTCTGCTGAGGAACTCCTCACCTGCAGCTATGAACTTGGATCAGGTTTCTGAGTACCAGCACCAGGCTGGATTTATTTTTTCCTGCTCTGCTCACCAAAAACACCAAACACTGAAGCAAGCAGCCCCTACTGGGCTCTGACCTGTGGTCCAGTCAGGCCACTGGATCAGGCTTTGTTTTGACATCTCAGCATGTTGCACAAGACCAGTTGCATCCTCCTCAGAAAGCAAAAATAACCCCAAGGAAGTGCCCCCTCAGGGCAGCTCCCTCCTGGGGGTCCCTGCTTTAGCAAGGGGCTGGACTGGATGATCTCCAGAGGTCCCTTCCAACCTGCAGTCATGGTGGGATTTGGTGATTCTGTGAAGGATGGAAGGTGTTGGGTGTCTGGGCAGTGTGCTGGGGCTGGGACATGGGCAGTGAAGGGTCAGAGAGGGCCAAGCAGCAGCTTGGGGTTTCATTGGGTTGTTCTTCAGCTTTTAAACGTTTTCCACAGCCCTCGAACTGTGTTGCTCTTGATTTTGGTGCTGTTGGTTTATCTCTCACCTCTTATTAGCAAGAGCTGCTTGGCAGTGGAGGGTGTGAGGTGGCAAGGACCACCAGGGAGCTCAGTGTGAGCTCTGTAATTAAGGGATGGTTCTGCTTCCACCCAGGGGGATGGAGCTGTGGTAGCTTGGGCAGCTCTGATCCTGGTTTTCCCTAAGCTTGGGTTTGTTTGCATTGTTCCATTCAGGTTTTTGGGGTTTTTTTCCCTCCTCTGGATGGAGTTGGTTTGGCTGTAGTGAGGGTTTCAGCTCCGAGAGAGCAGGTGGCATTGGCTTGCTGTGAGCTGCTTCCTTTTCCCCCATGTGATTGTGGCACTTGGTGCACTTGAGGCTTGCTTTTTGTTCCTTTGCAAGGCTGGAGCTTGCTTGAGCAGCTTCCCTGCCTTGGAGTTCTGGAAAAGGAAATTGATTGAGAAGGAAGAGTGGATTGCTGAAGCTCTTGTTGATTGCAGGGCTTCGTGCTGCTGCCTTTTTGGGGTGGTGAGCAGAAAGCTCTGAGGGAAACAGGTTCCAGAATCCCCCTCCTGAGGAGTCTGTGCTGGGATTTTGAATTGCTGTTCTGCAGGGAGCATCAGCACTGCCCAAGCTCTCCCTGCGTTGCAATGCAGGTTTCTGGAGCACAGGGAGCTGTAGGTGAGTTCAGCTTTTCCCCCTTCTGCTTGATTTCCTAAGCCTGCCTTGAATTCTGTCTCACAGAAACTAAGAGGAGCGTGGGGCTGCCTCTCAGCTCTTCTCTGCTGCCAGGAGAGCAGAAAAATTGGAGCAGCAGAGAGATTTTGGCAGCGAGGCCACGCTCAGCTGCAACCCCCACCCCCGGGCTGTCCCTAAGCCCCTCGTTGCACTGCCTCTTTAAGAGCAGGAGCACTGCAGGAGCTCTGCTTGCAAGGGGCAGGCAGCAGCTGAGGACTCATCCCCGGCTGGCTCAGCTGCAGCTGTGGGCTCTGCTGCTGGAGGATGCAGGGAGGGGAGCTGCTGCCCGAGCCTCCTCGCTGACCGAGCTGGCTGCCAGGTAGGATGGAGCGAGCCCAGCGGAGGGCTTCACAGGGTGGCAGAGCTGCAGGGGATGGGGAGGTGCTAGGGCCACGCTGGGGAAGTTTCAGCGAGCTGCTGGTGCAAGCTCATTCCTTGCTGGTGCAGCTCATCCCTTGCCGGTGTGGTGCCGAAGCTGCTAACCGAGGTGCTTCTGCTCTGCCAGTGCTTTAATCGCCCCTTAGATAGAGGAGAGGCTGCAGAGGAGGGAGCTGCTTCTCTGAGAGCTCTCTTGTCATCCATTGCTCCTTGCTTGGAGGGCTTTTAAGCCTTCCTCTCCCCAAGCAGCTGAGAGAAGCGTGGGAATTTGCTGGGCTTCCCTGCCCTCCTGTGATCCTGCTGGGTGGTTTTTGTCCTCTGGGTTTCGAGGGGTTTAACGGTTTGGGGACAAACGTTGGGCTTACATAAGCCTGGGGCTGGCTGATGGGAGCCTCACTTGCTGTGCAAAGGACCCCAAAAAATCCTTCCTTCTGGGCCGGGTTTGGTCTGAGACACACCCGTGGCTACCTGCAAGTGCTTGATTCCCCTGAGAAGCTGCTTGCTTGGGCCACCTGAAGTGAATTCAGGGGCCAGCAGCCTGTGCTTGAGATGCTCGCTGAGAAGGAGCTCGGGTGAGGAGCGCTGCTTGGGTGGAAAACGAAGCCGTTTGGGGAGGAGGTGGAACGGTAGCATTTGCTTCCCCCTTGCAGCCTTGGAAGCCTGTACCAATCGGTGCTGTAATTTAACTGCACTTTCCCAGGGTGCTGGTTGCTGGGAAAGCACTCAGCAAAAACCTTGCAGCGGCTGAGTCCTGGAGCAGGATGGCAGCGAGCAGCAAACCGTGCAGCAAGGGGCAGCTTGCTGCAGGAGGTTGCTCCTTCACTTGTGTTTCCCTCTGCCGTTTCTCAGCGCCCCAGCAGCCAGGCAGCTCTGCTCTGGATGTTTTTAATCACGTTATGGAGATGTCACAGAGCTAATTAAAAGATCCTCCCCCCCCCCACCTTCCTCCTCCTTTCAGGAGGAGAGCTCTGGTTTCCAGAAAGATTTCTGTTTCCTCTCCAGCCCTGTACTATCTTTGCCTGCCTTCTCCCACTGGGGCTTTAATAGCTCCTGAAATTCCCCAGCTTGCCATCGCTGCTGCTGCCAGATGGGGACTAGGTGGAGGTCCCCTCGCAGCTGCCAGGAGGAGCTCTCAGCCAGCCCTGCCTTTTTGAAATCCCTTTATTTCCTCAGTTCCTGAGCCCCGACAGCCAGGAGGAGAGGCCAGAGTCGGTGCTCCCCGCTGGCTGCCCTCCTGCCGGCTGTTGGCGTGCTGCTGCTGCTGCTGCTGCTGCTGCTGGAGGAGGGGGAGCTGCAGAGAGAGTCCTTCAGCCTCACACAAGCGTGGAGAGCAGAGCTCGGGTTCCACCTTCCCAACCTGCTGGCTGGAGAGGTGATTGAAGAGCTTCCCCTGGCTCCTGCCCCTCTGGCTCGGCGGCTTGGCGCTGTCCCTGCGGTGATGGGAGGCTCTCTGCAAACTGGGTGAGCTTTGGGCTTAGCTTGGCTTTGCCACTCCCCCCCCCCACTCCCCACCCTCCTGGATCATTTCAGAGCACGGCTGCACAAAGAGTTGAATCAGTGCAGCTGAACAGGGTGACGTGGGTGGCGAGGAGGAGGAGGAGGAGGGAGGGCAGAGGAAACCTCCTGAATTGGATCTCGGCATGCTGGAATAGTAACATGAAAGAGCTGCCCGAATTATTCAGCCTGTCCTCGTTTTCTCTGCACTGTGGCTCCATGAGTGGTGCCACGGAGCCAGGCTGGGTTTGTACGTGGCTGGGTGTGATGGGGGGCACTGGGATGGCAGCACTGGTGTGGTTCGCAGGGCATCTCGGGCTGGGCAGCTCCTGGTGGTACTGGCACCCCTCTGCAGCGGGAGAGGATGAGGATGCTCTGCTGTGGGTGTGCATGATGAGAATGCTTTGCTGTGGGTATGGATTGTGAGGATAGTTTGCTGTGGATATGGCTGGGGAGGATGGCTGGGTGTGGCTGGAGAGAGTGCTTTGGTGTGGCTGTGGCTGGCAAGGATGTTTTGGTGTGGCTGGTGAGGATGGGTTTTGTGTGACTGTGGCTGGTGAGGGTGGTTTTGTGTGGCCAGTAAGAGTGGTTTGGTGTGGCTGTGGCCGGCAAGGATGTTTTTGTGTGGCTGGTAAGGGTGATTCAGTGTGGCTGTGGTTGGTGAGGGTGGTTTGGTGCGACTGTGGCTGGTGAGGATGTTTTGGTGTGGATGATGAGGATGGTTTGTTGTGGCTGTGGCTGGTGAGGATGTTTTGGTGTGGATGATGAGGATGGTTTGTTGTGGCTGTGGCTGGTGAGGATGTTTTGGTGTGGATGATGAGGATGGTTTGTTGTGGCTGTGGCTGGTGAGGATGTTTTGGTGTGGATGATGAGGATGGTTTGTTGTGGCTGTGGCTGGTGAGGATGTTTTGGTGTGGATGATGAGGATGGTTTGTTGTGGCTGTGGCTGGTNGTGTGGCTGTGGCTGGTGAGGGTGGTTTGGTGTGCCTGTGGCCAGCAAGGATGGCTTAGTGTGGCCATGGCTGGCGAGGACAGTTTGGTGTGGCCATGGCCAGTAAGGATGGTTTGGTGTGGCCGT
The DNA here is from genome assembly GCA_013396835.1 of Psilopogon haemacephalus. Taxonomy (NCBI): domain Eukaryota; kingdom Metazoa; phylum Chordata; class Aves; order Piciformes; family Megalaimidae; genus Psilopogon; species Psilopogon haemacephalus. The sequence goes on along the minus strand of VWZI01020973.1, from coordinate 5,577 downwards.
GGCCGGTGAGGATGGTTTGGTGTGGCCGTGGGTGAGATGCTGCTGAATGAAGTTTCTCTTCCTACCTGTCTGCCCTGACCCATTCCAGTCCCGTGGTGGAGCCTTCTGTGCCGTCAGTCTCCTAGGAGAAAGAGCCTCATTAGCAGGAGGCTGCTGCTGAACTGTTGCAGTTGTCCTGGCACAGATCTTCTGAAGTCACAGGAGCTGTTAGCCCAGAGTGGGCTGCTTTGGCAGATGTAAGGGGCAGAAGCCACTTCGACCAGGGGGCTTGTGGGCAAGTGCTGACCCCTCCACCAGCTCAGCTCTTTGCAGGGAGTCACTCCAGAGATGGCAGGAGTCAGCTGTTGGCAGTCATGGCTTTCTCCAGCCATTGTAGCTCATGAAGGCTTACTGGGATTGAAGGGATTTTTGTCTCTGTCAGTCTCACCTCCTTTGGTAAAAAAAAAGGACTTAAAAGGTTTCTTTTTGTTAATCTGCTGGGACTCATCACCTTCTAGCTGTGATCTCCAACGGCAGCCCCCAACTCTGGAACCCATCTGAACTGCTCATTCCTTCAGGCAGCTCTTGCTGGCTGCAAAAAGGGAGGTTACCCTGCTCAAAGCAGATTAATTCCTCCTGCCTTATGTAAGTTCTAAAATAAGAAAATAAATCCCAACCTTCTTGAGGCTGGAACAGTTTTGGTTTTTGGTTTTTTGTTTTTTTTTTTCCCCTTCCAACTCGGGGAACGATCCCTTTTGAAGCTGCAATTGTCAAAACTGCCTCCAGGCTGGAAATCTTTTCAGCTGGGACAAAAGGGTGGCAGCTTCAAGCCCTGCCTCTGTACCCACCCTCCCTTCCTTCACCGGAGGGGTGGTTGTGGGTGACAGGGCAGGGCAGGGTGCTGCAGTGGCAGCCTGCAGGACGTCCTGGAGGTTTTGTTCTTCTTTCTAATCCTCCTCTCCCCAGTTTTGGCTTTCTGTGGGTATTTGCTGAACCTCAGGAGTGAGGCAAGAAGCTCAGGATGAAGTGTGAGAGCAGCACCTCTGGTAAGGTAGGAGTGGCCTTGCTGGAGCCTGTGGAAGCTCTTTCTGGTTCTGCTGGAGGCAGGATTTGAGGGTTGGTTTAGTTGTCAGAACCCTGCTTTTATCAAACTGTGCCTCTGAGGCACCAGCTGGCAAAGTCTGCAATGGCAAGAGGAGTCCAAGAACCTGCAAAGAAATTCCTGCAGAGAGCTGAGGTTGTTCAGCCTGGGGAAAAAAAAAAAAACCAAGGCTGAGGGGAGGCCTTTTGGCTCTCTGCATCACAGAATTCACAGAATCAACCAGGTTGGGAAAGACCTCTAGGATCATCCAGTCCAACCTGTCACCTAATCCTTCTTAACTAACCCATGGCACTAAGTGCCTCATGCAGCCTCCTCTGAAACACCTCCAGGGATGGGGACTCCACCACCTCCCCAGGCAGCCCATTCCAGTGCCAATCTTTTTCCATGGAGAACTTCTTCCTAACATCCAGCCTGACCCTCCCCTGCCACAGCTTGAGGCTGAGTCCTCTTGTTCTGTCCCTGGCTGCCTGGCAGCAGAGCCCAACCCCAGCTGGCTACAACCTCCCTTCGGGTAGCTGCAGACAGCAATGAGCTCTGCCCTGAGCCTTCTCTTCTGCAGGCTGCACACCCCCAGCTCCCTCAGCCTCTCCTCTTGGGGCTGTGCTCCAGGCCCCTCCCCAGCCTTGCTGCCCTTCTCTGGGCACCTTCCAGCACCTCAACATCCTTCTTAAATTGAGTGGCCCAGAACTGGACACAGCACTCAAGGTGTATGCTGAGCAGTGCTGAGCACAGGGGCAGAATAACCTCCCTGCTCCTGCTGCCCACACTGCTCCTGCTCCAGCCCAGGATGCCATTGGCTCTGCTGCCCACCTGGGCACACTGCTGCCTCCTCTTCAGCTCCTATCTCCCAGCACCCACAGCTCCCTCTCTGCCTGCCTGCTCTCAGCCACTCTGCTCCCAGCCTGTAGCACTGCCTGGGGTTGCTGTGGCCAAAGTGCAGAACCCTGCACTTAGCTCCTACTCACCTGCTGGCCCAGGCAGGGATTGGTAAGCAGAACAGGAATCCTAGAATCAGTCAGGGTTGGAAGGGAGCACAAGGATCAGGCAGTCCCAACCCCCCTGCCATGCCCAGGGACACCCTACCCTAGAGCAGGCTGCCCACAGCCTCTGCCGGCCTGGCCAAAAACACCTCCAGGGATCTGGCCCCAATGTGCCACCTACCTGGGCAACCCAGGTCTCTGAAGTGACCCTCCAGCACCTCAACATCCTTCTTAAATTGAGTGGCCCAGAACTGGACACAGCACTCAAGGTGTGGCCTGAGCAGTTCTGAGCCCAGGGGCAGAATAACCTCCCTCCTCTTGCTGGCCACACTGTTGCTGATCCAGGCCAGGATGTTTGAGCCAGGTGGGTGTTGGTCCCTTCTTAGTATTGAGTGGTAGAATGAGAGGAAAGGGCCTCAGGTTGGATATCAGGATCAGTTTCTTCATAGGAAAGGTCCTCAGGCACTGGACCAGGCTGCCCAGGTGGGCGGTGGAGTCCCCACGCCTGCAGATGCGGTGCTGAGGGGCAGGGTTCAGTCGAGGACTGTCCAGTGTCAGGCTCCTAAAGGCCAATTCTGTGATTTCCAAAGCCTGTGAGAGAAGCAGGCTGGGTGAGCAGCACGGTGGGAGCCAGCCCAGCAGTGTCACCTCCTCAGCTCTGCTGTCCCCACAGAGCTGCTCTGGGTGTCCTGTGTCACAGCTGCCAGGCTGGCCGAGGTGCAGCACAGGTCAGCAGCTGGTCCTGCCCGCAGGTAATCTCATCAGGCAGGCTTTGCTGTGTCTGGCCTCCACACTGCCAGCCACAACCGAGTGGGAAGGCTTCAGAACAGTTCCTCAGCCTGCTGACCTCCGAAGCCAGGTGCTGGGGATTAAAGCTGCCTGAGCTCTGCCCTGCCTCAGCGCTGCTCCTGGAGGGGAGGATCCAGCTGCGGCGAGCTGCAGCTCCCTGCAGAGCCAGCTGGGGTCATGTTGGAAGGGGAAGAGGCTGTGCTGCAGCCTGGCTTAGGGAAAGGCTCCGCCTTTCCAGCTCCCACTGGGGAGTTGGGATCACCTTAGAGTGTTGGCAGCACTGGCAGGGGCCCTCCTGCCACTCTGCTCTTGGGCTCAGACAGGAGCATCTCTATGCAGATCAGATTGGAGTGCAAAGGGAAGAGTGCAGCCGACAGGTCAGGGGGAAGTTCTCCTCCCCCTGTACTCTGTCCTAGTGGAATCCTGGGTCCAGTTCTGGGTTCTCCAACTCAAGAGAGACAGGGAACTGCTGGAGAGAGTGCAGTGGAAGGCACACAGATGCTGAGGGGCCTGGAGCAGCTCTGGGAGGAGCAAAGGCTGAGAGCCTGCAGCAGAGCAGCCCCAGAGGAGAGCTGAGCAATGCTCAGCAAGAGCTAAAGGAGCTGTGGGGGGCAGGAGGCTGGGGCCAGACTCTTGTGAGTGGTGCCCAGGGACAGGCCAAGAGGCAGTGGGCACAGACTGGAACCCAGGAGGTTCCAGCTGAGCAGGAGGAGAAACTTCCTTGGTGTGAAGGTGCTGGAGGCCTGGAGCTGGCTGCCCAGAGAGGCTGTGGAGTCGCCTTGTGTGGAGAGCTTCCAACCTCCCCTTGCCATTGTGCTGCTGGGCAAGCTGCTGTGGGTGCCCTGCTTTAGACTGGCTGATCTCCAGAGGTTCCTGCTATCATAGCAGGATTTGATGATTCTGTGACTCTTGAAAGACACCAACTACCCTCTTGGGTTCAGAACAGAACCCAGGGGTGTTGATTTCCTCATCTGACCAAACTCCAGAGCTCTTCTCATGGCATTTTGGGGTTGTTTAAGCCCTTGCTGTCAGGTTAGCAGGCAGAGGCTGTGTCTCTGGCATGCGTACAGGAGCCATCAGCCTGCTCTGCCTCTCCAGGAGCCTCTGACGTGCAAAATGTAAACAGCAGGAAGGGGAAAGCTCAAGCTGCCTTTTAGTGGAAAATTTTGCAGCCAGTTCTGCAGGGCCTTGTGCTGAGGGTGGGTGCTGAGTGTCCACATGCCAGAGCTAAGGCAACGCCACAAAGGTGTTAGCTCAGCCAGGGGCTTGCTGCTTCCCAGGGCTGGAGCATCTCTGCTGTGAGCACAGCCTGTAAGAGTTGGAGCTGTGCAGGCTGCAGAAGAGGAGGCTCCCAGGGGACCTTCTGGTGGCCTTCCAGCATCTGAAGGGGACTACAAAAAAGCTGGGGAGGGACTTTTGAGGGTGTGAGGGAGTGAGAGGAGTGGGGGGAATGGAGCAAATCTGGAGGTGGGGAGATTCAGATTGGATACAAGGAGGAAGTTGTTGAGCATGAGAGTGGTGAGAGGCTGGAATGGGTTGCCCCTGCAGGGAGGTGTTTGGGGCCAGATGCCAGGAGGTGTTTGGGGCCAGGCTGGCAGAGGCTGTGGGCAGCCTGCTCTAGGGTAGGGTGTCCCTGGGTATGGCAGGGGGGTTGGGACTGCCTGATCCTTGTGCTCCCTTCCAACCCTGACTGATTCTAGTAGATTTCTATTTTGTGCCATTTCCCACAGGCAGTTTGAGGGACAGGTGATCTCATCTTGTACCAAGTGTTTCATAGAATCAGTCAGGGCTGGAAGGGACACCCTACCTGGCTGCCCACAGCTTCTGCCAGGCTGGACAAAAACACCTCCAGGGATCTGGCCCCAAACACCTCCCTGCAGGGGCAACCCATTCCAGCCTCTCACCACTCTCATGCTCAGCAACTTCCTCCTTGTATCCAATCCCCACCTCCAGCTTTGCTCCATTCCCCCTAGTTCCTGTACCTCNAGCACAGCAGAGGGGGAGAATCTCCCCACCTCCAGCTTTGCTTCATTCCCCCCAGTCCTGTCACTCCCTGAGAGCCTCAAAATTCCCTCCCCAGCTTTTCTGTAGCCCCCTTCAGATACCAGATTCTGCCTCATTCTTTCAGCGCTTAAAGTCATTTTTCCTTTCCCCTCCCTTCTCCCCCAGCCAAACCATTCCAGTTTCAGAGGACCTTTGGCCACTTTGCCTGTGTTAAAAAAAAAAACAAACCAAACCCTTGCAGCAGATCCTCCAACCTGAAACTCTCTCTGCTCAGCCCCTTTCAGAGGCGGCTTTGGTGGGTGGATGAGGGAAAAGGAGTCAGTGGCTGCAGAGAGAGAGGCAAACAAGGAAACAATTCTCACGCGCCCGCTGCGTGGTTGGCAGGACAGGAGCTGCCTTTGTCAGCAGTGCCCTGCTGATCAGCTGCGTTTGTCTCGCTGAATGCCCAGGCCTTGGGGCTTTGGGGGCTTTTATTTTTGTTGTTTTGTTGGGTTGTTTTGTTTTTTTGGTGTTTTTTTTTTCCCCTTTACTCTCAACAAAAAAAAAAAATCCAGGGAGCGGGAGGGGACTCTCCATGACAGGGAGAAGGCTTTGCAGATGGGGCAGGGATTGCTTTGCTCTGGGTTCCTCTGGTTGGGCAACTGCTGAAGCCAGGCTCTGCTCCTTTCTTGGGTGACTCTGAAGCTGGCAGGTGTGTTGGGCTCTATCTGAAGCTGGCGGGTG
>VWZI01020972.1:8221-20290 GCA_013396835.1 Psilopogon haemacephalus | reverse complement strand
CTGCACACCTCCAGCATCTCCACATCTCTCTTGTAATAGGGGTTCAGGATCCTGCATTTTGCCTTCCTTAACCCCTGGAGTTCTCCTCAGCCCAACTCCCAGCCTGTCCAGGCCCCTCTGGACACATTCAGTTAGCTGGGTAGACACAGCTGGCACCCAGAGGCCTTCACCAGGAGTTCACTCAGCTTAGCAAACGTTTCTCAACAGGGTGAAGCTAGGCTAAGTATGCCCCAGAAGATGATCCTGCAGCCTTTCCCCTCCCCACCCACTGATCTTGCTGCCAGGAAAGGTCACACAAGTCTGAGCTCGGCTGCATTGGTTGCTTTACCTTTCAGACAAAAGCAGCTCACTGCCCGCAGGTGGAAGCAGCAGGAGAACTTGGCAATGCCCCACAGGCTAGGAGCAATCCTTTTTGTGTTGCTGTGCTGGAGCAGGGCAGCTCCAGCCTGCCTTTGCTGACTGCAGGAAAGCAAAAGTGATCTCCAGGATGTTGTCTACTCCTTCCCTCTGAGGATGTCCCTGTTGGAAGTAACCTTCCTGTTCCTTGCCTGGAGCCTACAGGGGACTCCTGCAGTGGTGCTCTGGTCCTGGAGCTCATCAGCACTGAGCTGCTCACACCACAGCAGCCCAGAAAAGACAACATCAACTGAAGATAATTGTTCCAAACTGGAGGCATCTCCTGCCAAAGGCAGCTAACTGCAGGGCCAGGCTGCTCCAGGCTGCCTTCAGCTCTGCCCTGTTTTAGCAGCCTGTGGCAGAGGCTGATGCTGGCAGCACAGTGGGCAGAGCTTCTGTACCAGTCTGAAGGGCAGGGGAGGTTCCTGGAATGGTTTAGGTGGGGAGGGACCCTCAGAGGTCATCCAGTCCATCTGCGACAAGCACATCACATTGCCCACAGCCCCATCCAGCCTAACCTGCAATGGCTGCAGGCACAGGACATCTCCCACATCAAAGATCCCATTTGGTGCTCCACAACCTCCCTGAGCAACCTGTGCCAGTGTCTCACCACCCTCACTGCAAACAACTTCCTCCTCACATCCACTTCCAATCTCCCCTCTCACACTTCAAACCATTCCTCCTTCTCCTCCTCTCATCCCCAGCCCTTGTCCATAGTCCCTCCCCAGCCCTCCTGCAGCCCCCTGCAGATCCTGCAAGGCCACTCCAAGGTCTCCTGGCAGCCTTCTCCTCTGCAGGCTGCAGAGCCCCAACTCTCTGTGCCTGTGCTCAGAGCAGAGCTGCTGCAGCCCTCTCAGCTGCATCTTGGTGGCCTCCTCTGCACTGGCTCCAACCCTTGCATGTGCTGCTTGTGCTGGGGGCTGCAGAGCTGCAGACAGTGCTGCAGGTGGGGTGTGAGGAGAGCAGAGCCAAGGGGCACAATCCCCTCCCTTGCCCTGCTGCCCACAGCTGCTCTTGCTGCAGCCCAGCACACAGTTGCTGTCTGGGCTGCACTCACACTGCAGCCTCATCTTCAGCTTTGCACCAGCCCAGAGATTGAGAGCAGCTCCTACTGCTGACTTGGGGGTGCTGGTGGGGGAGAAGCTGGGCAGGAGCCAGCACTGAGCACCGGCAGCAGAGAAGGCCAAGAGCAGCCTGGGCTGCATCCAGAGCAGTGTGGGCAGAGCTGCAGAGAGGGGATCCTGCCCCTCTGCTCTGCTCTGCTCTGCTCTAGGGAGACCTCCCCTGCAGGGCTGGGGCCAGCTGTGGGACCCCCAGCACAAGAGAGACCTGGACCTGATGGAGAGGGTCCAGAGGAGGCCACAAAGCTGCTCAGAGGCTGGAGAAGCTCTGCTGTGGGGACAGGCTGGGAGAGTTGGGGCTGTGCAGGCTGGAGAAGAGAAGGCTGCACGGAGACAGATCTCTGCCTCCTGCTTAGGACAGAGGGAGGTGTCTGAACCTGCTCTGTTTGAACAGACATTTTGCTTGCTCAGCAGGGAGGTGGCTGCCAGGTGGTAACCCTGGTGAGGTGCCATGGTGATGCAGGGAGCAGCCTGGGCCCTCAGGCTGGCAAGGGGGACTGCAGGACTCAGGGGAGGCTGAGGGTCTCAGAACTGTCCCCAGCCCTGCAGGTGAGGTCTCAGCAGAGCAGAGCAGGGCAGAGCAGAGGGAGCATCCACAACCTCCCTGGGCAGCCTGTGCCAGTGTCTCACCACCCTCACTCTGCACAACTTCCTTCTGGTGTCCAACCTAACTCTGCCCTGCTCCACTTCCAAACCATTGCCCTCAGCCTGTCCCCACAGCCCCTCCTGAGCAGTCCCTCCCCAGCCTGCCTGCAGCTCCCCTGCAGATACTGAACTGCAGCTCCCTGGACGTGTTCAGGACCAGGCTGGATGAGGCCTTGAGAGACCTGTTCTAGTGGGAGGTGTCCCTGCCTGTGGCACAGGGGGGTTGGAACTGGCTGAGTTTTGAGCTCCCTTCCAACCATTCCAAGTTCTCTGGGCCCAGTGGAACCAGCAGGTTGGTGTGTGGCAGGCAAGTGAGCAGGGCTGGGTGTGCTGGGGAGGCTCCACTCCAGCACTGAGGCAGGAGTCCTGCTTTGGGTTTATACTCTCTATTTCGATACATATCCATGAGCTGTTGTAAGAAAAGGTGGACACATCTACATTCCTTCTTGCTGCACACACACCCAGCATCCCTTAGGGCCTTCCTGTTCCCCCTCATGGTGGTCTGTGGCAGAAGGCACTTTCCCCAGGTTTCTTCTGGATGAGCCTTTTGGGGGTATATCCCCAGTTTTGGTTATCACCTATCACCATTTGTGGTTAGCAGGAGGCTGGTTTCAGGTGGTTTGACTTGCAGTCACACGCAGCTGCCTTTCACAAGGTAGCTTTTATCACATCCCAGCTCCAGTGCCATGCCCCCGTGGGTTTGTTTGCTGACCTTATCAGCTCAGTGATGCAAGGACCCAGAAAAAGCTCCTGACCCCTCCTCACGTTTGTCTCCTAATACTTGATCAATGAGCACAGGAAGTATAATGGCACAGCTCACACAGCCCAAACCACTCTAAGGTCCTGTCACCCAAAGGCCAGCCCTGGGGCAACACTCCCCAATCTGCTGGGGCTCCACGTGTAAGTGGGGAGATAATTCTTTTCCTAACATTCAATCTAAACACCTCCAGGGAAGGGTTAGGTTGGAGATGAGGAGCAGCTGAGGGAGCTGAGGGTGTGCAGTGTGGAAAAGAGGAGGCTGAGGGCAGAGCTCATTGCCCTCTGCAGCTCCCTGAGAGGAGGCTGCAGCCAGCTGCGGGTTGGGCTCTGCTCCCTAGGATCAGGTGATAGAAGGAGAGGAACTGGCCTGAAATTGTGCCAGGGGAGGGTTGGGTTGGAGAGGAGGAAAAATGTCTTTGGTGCAAGAGTGGTCAGGGAGTGGCAGAGGCTGCCCAGGGAGGTGGTGGAGTCCCCATGCCTGGAGGAGTTGAAGAAAGGAGTGACTGTGGCATTAGGGGACAGGGTTTGGTAGCCATGGTGCTGCTGGGTTGAAGGTTGGACTGGATGATCCTAGAAGTCTTTTCCAACCCAAGCAATTGTGTAGTTCTCTGATAAGGATGAGCTTCCTCAGTCAGCATAAAACTCCATGGGCAGTTTGCACTGCAGGCAGCAGCTCTGGGATGGAACAGAAGCACAGAATCATTTTCCTTATAAAAGATTTTCAGGATCATCCAGTCCAACCATTCTCTACCTCTACCCAGCCTGGGGCTGACCTTGGCCCTCAGCAGCACACCTCTGCCCCTGTGAAATACCTCCAGGGAAGAAGATTCAGCTACTTCCCAAGGGAGTGTCTGTTCCAGGGTGTCAGAACCATTTCAGTCAAGACATTTCCTCTAATCTTCAAGCTAAACCTTCCCTGGGGCAACCTGAAGCCATTTCCTCTTGTCCTCACTCCTTCCTTGGGAGAAGGACCAACCCCCACCTGGCTCCAGCCTCCTTTTAGGGGGAGCAATGAGGTCTCCCCTCAGCCTCCTTTTCTGCAGGCTGAAAAACCTCAGTTAGAATCATAGAATCCTAGAATCAGTCAGGGCTGGAAGGCAGCACAAGGATCAGCCAGTCCCAACCCCCCTGCCATGCCCAGGGACACCCTACCCTAGAGCAGGCTGCCCACAGCCTCTGCCAGCCTGGCCAAAAACACCTCCAGGGATCTGGCCCCAAACACCTCCCTGCAGGGGCAACCCATTCCAGCCTCTCACCACTCTCATGCTCAGGAACTTCCTCCTCACCTCCAGCCTCAATCTCCTCACCTCCAGCTTTGCTCCATTCCCCCCACTCCTGTCACTCCCTGACACCCTCAAAAGTCCCTCCCCAGCTTTTCTGTAGCCCCCTGCAGATCCTGGAAGGCCACCAGAAGGTCCCCTGGGAGCCTCCTCTTCTGCAGCCTGCACAGCCCCAACTCTTTCAGGCTGTGCTCACAGCAGAGCTGCTGCAGCCCTCTGAGCATCCTCGGGGCCCTGCTCTGCACACCTCCAGCATCTCCACATCCCTCTTGTCCCAGGGGCTCCAGCACTGGATGCACTACTGCTGCAGCCCTCAGCTTCTCCTCACCAGCCCCTTCACCAGCTTGGATTCTCTTCTGACACATCCACAGCACAGGAACGTCACAGAAGGGTTTGCAATCCACTGCTGCAGTGATGCAGAACAACTTTCAGCCTCTGCAGCTGCTCCTTTGCATTTGCAAACCCTGAACCCGAGCTGGGCCAGATGCCTGCAAGCATTTTGGAGGCACCTTAGGCGTTGCCCTTGTCACAGAATGGGTGAGGTTGGAAGAGACCTTCAAGATCATCCAGTTCCAACCTGCTGCCACGGGCAGGGACACCTCCCACTACTGCCCAGGCTGCTCAAGGCCTCATCCAAGCTGGTCTTGGAGATCCCCAGGAAATGGGCAAGGCAGAGCTGCTGGAACGTTTGAGATCTCCCTGCCTGGCTTTGCTAATTAAGAGATGAGCTGCAGGGAGCAGAGCTGACACCTGACAGCCAGGCACAGGCACTGCCTGCAGCTCTGCTCCATGCTCAGCCTTTGAAGATCTGATGCCTGCCCTTAAAAAGGCTGCTGGGAACCCAGCTGAGGCTTTCAGGCCAGGGCCACCTCCCTGCTCACCCACGGCAGTACAGAACCCACTCCTCAGCACAGCTCTGAGAGGCCCCAACCCTTTGATGCTGCAGCTGTAAGGCAGGAGGCTCCTCACCTGCCTTTGCTTGCAAGGTGCAGCTCAGCAGCTCACATCATGCCCCTGCTGCAGGGTGGAGACTCACAGAGCCACAGAGTGGGCTGGGAAGGGACCACAGACATCAGCCAGTTCCAGCCCCCTGCCATGGGCACAGACACCTCCCACCAGCACAGCCTGCTCCAGGGAGGGGACAGCCACAGCCTCCCTGGGCAGCCTGTGCCAGTGTCTCACCACCCTCACTCTAAACAATTTCTTCCTCATCTCCAGTTCCAATCTCTCCTCCTCAAGCTTCAATCCATTCAATCCTGTCACTCCCAGCCCTTGTCCAAAGTCCCTCCCCAGCCCTCCTGGAGCCCCTCCAGATACTGAACTGCAGCTCTAAGATCTCCCTGCAGCCTTCTCTTCTCCAAGCTGCAGAGCCCCAACTCTCCCGGCCTGGCCCCACAACAGAGCTGATGCAGCCCTCTTAGAATCTTCATGGCCTCCTCTGTTGCCTCTCCAATTTCTTGCTCATCTCCACTCTCAGTCTGCCCTCCTGCAGCTTCAACCTGTTGCCCCTTCTCCTACGACTAGAAGCCCTTGTAAGAAGTCCCCTCTCAGCAGGGCCTGAGTAGGAAATACCCCACCAGCAGGAAACATTCCAGCAAGCCAGTTGGTGCTAACCCACAGCCTCCAGCACCACATTTCTTCTGCCTCTTTGCAACACCTCCCAAAGACAAGGAATTGAACCCCGAGGCCAGCCAGCCTACCTTCATCCTGTGAGATATGCAATGATGATTCGTGTACCTACCCATTAAATATTAGGGGACAAATATCAGCAGAGGTTAGGAACTTCTTCTGGTGGGCGTCACATTGCTGAGCTGATACTGCCAGGAAACCAACTGAAGAGAGCATGGAACTGAAGCTGGGATGTGATAAAAGATACCTTGTGAAAGGCAGCTGCATGTGTAGGTATAACTGTAAGTCAAACCACCTGAAACCAGCTTGCTGCTAACCTGCAAACAGTAATGTGATAGGCTCAAACCAGATGATCAGCATCCATGTGAGAAACTGGTGGAATCCACTGGAGAACAAGAATGGTCCAATGAAACAAGAGCAACTGCTTGTGAAACAGACTGCAGCTGCTTGGAGCAGAAATAGAACAAGCAAAGGAACTGCTCAGCACACACCTTGAGTGCTGTGTCCAGCTCTGGGCCCCTCCATTGCAGAGAGATGTTGAGGTGCTGGAAGGTGCCCAGAGAAGGGCAGCAAGGCTGGGGAGGGGCCTGGAGCACAGCCCCAAGAGGAGAGGCTGAGGGAGCTGGGGGTGTGCAGCCTGCAGAAGAGGAGGCTCAGGGCAGAGCTCATTGCTCTCTGCAGCTGTCTGGAGGGAGGTTGTGGCCAGCTGGGGTTGGGCTCTGCTGCCAGGCAGCCAGGGACAGAAGGAGAGGACAGAGGTTCAAACTGTGCCAGGGCAGGTTCAGGCTGGATGTTAGGAGGAAGTTGTTGGCAGAGAGAGAGATTGGCATTGGGATGGGCTGTAGGGGAGGTGGTGGAGTCCTCATCCCTGGAGGTGTTCAAGCACAGCCTGGATGGGCACTGAGTGCCATTGGATAGGGCTGGGGGATAGGTTGGGCTGGATGAGCTTGGGAGTCTCTTACAACCTGCCTGATTCGATTTGATTCTAGTCTATTCTAGTCTAGTCTATTCTATTCTAGTCTATTCTAAAGGGAACCAAGATTAGGATGTGTGAAGCAAGACACTCTGTAGCAAGGCTTTTGTAAAGTAGGTATGTGTTTGTGACGGGATAAGGCTTAATTAGGCTCGATATCCCGTGGAATGAGGGGGTCCTAGTGCCCCTCCCGAGGTTCTTTGGGTTCTGGTCGGCAGAAACAAACACACGAATCGCTTCAAACGCCAGGTGCAACAAGTTAACAATCAGAACTTAGGAAACAGAGGGGTTACCTACAAAATAGATCCCGACCGTGCCTATAAAATTCCCACGAGGCGCGAGGGGAAAACACCTCCTTCCCGTGTTTTCCCGTGTTCGGGAAAAAAGCCGACTTAGCCCGGAATAGGGAAATAGGGAGAGAGAGAAGGGGGTCAGCCTTGCCGCTTCTCCTGTCCGTTGCTATGCTTCGCTGCCTGCTGCCTGCTGCTGAGCACGTGGCTGGGCTCTTCACAGCCACTGCGGGAGACGACGGCGGACGAGGAGGAGAGCGAAGAAGCGGAAGAAGAGCCCTAACGGTCGCTGTGCCCCCCCCTTAAATACCCTAGGGGGCGTGTGAGACTGACCACAGACGCTCAGCATTCTCCGCTGGCCAATTGATTCAAAGAGCTCCACGCATAGGTGCCGCCCGAGGTCTCCCCAGCTCCCGGGGCCACGTGGGGTGCCCCTGCCCCTCAACCTCTACTGGACCTTGGACGGTAGGGGGAGGAGAGGGCCCAGGGATTGGACCAATTCTAGGGTGTTTGTCACACCATACTGGGACAGTGTTGAAACTAACAAAGCTTATGCAGCAAGAACATAGGGGGCACCAAAAGGGGAGGTGACAAGAGGAAGAGGATTGCCTTCATCTTCAAAGACCACCAGAAGGGGAAGAAGAGACCCTTGGAGTCAAAGGAGACTTGCACCACGAGACCCCACCCAAGTTCTGCCTGTTCCATGAAGCAATCTGCATAGGACTGCCTTTTCTTGGAGTAGTTGATGGGTATGTATGGAAGAGCCTTAGGTAACTAAAAGCTGGAGAGCTCACTCTGTGCGTCTGGGTGGCACGCAGGCTCCCCACGCACCCACCCTCTTTGCTTGCATTTTATTGCCTAAATAAATCCTTGATTAATTTGTTTGCCTAACTAAAGACCCTTGATCGATCCATTTTGAACCTGTCTTCTGTAACGCTGAGTAGTGAACGAGTAAAACCTGGCATGTGCCCCAAAAAGGGTCACCTAGAAGATGTCTTGAAGAAGACTGCTCTCTTCCTCCCACAGACCAGCAAAGGGGAAAATGAAGATCCTAAGAGATGGAGAGTGTGCAGAAAGGCTCCACCTGTTACAAGAATCCATAGACACATCTCCACTCTTTCTTAGAACAGCTTATTGTAAAGGGTCTTACCTGGAATTGGATCCTGACTCCTCCCTAGGGGTGGTCTGACCTGCCCCCAGGTCTTGTGTTTAGCCCTGCCACAGACACACTTCCTGCTGAGTCTCCTATAAAGAGGAGGTGAACTTGCTGTTTCTCTCTCTTGGCCTCTGCTCTCCTCGCCTGCCCAGCACCTTGTTTTCCTGCTGCTTCCCACCACCTGCTCTCAGCAAACACGTGAGTAGAGCAACCATATTTTGGAACTCTAACTCCCTGCATTTCACTATCATCTTGCATCCACCACCCATTTCCAATTTTCACTGCTTGGATTCAGCTTCCATCTGTTCCCACCTACGGGTTTTATTTTATATTTTGTATTTTGTGCCCTTTCCCCCTATCCTCTGTCATTCCCCTTACCTTAAACTTGGATCTTGTATTTTGTTTCCCTTATCCCTATCCTCTCTAATTCCCCTTACCTTATACCTGTATCTTGTATTTTGTTTCCCTTATCCCTGTCCTCTGTAGTTCCCCTTACTTTATACCTGTATCTTGTATTTTTTGTTCCCTTTCCCCCTATCCTCTGTAATTCTCCTCACCTTCTATTTATAATTTATTGTTAAAGTTTACCTTTTTCTGGCTTTTTTTTGTTTTATTTTTTACTTCCAAATCAAATAAAGTATTTATTGAGCTTTTGAGCTCAGGGGGACTGGCTTAACCTAATACACTTAGGCATATGTATGAAAGCAGAGGATATGAAGCAGGGAGCAGGACTCCTGCGGCATTCGGCGGAGCGGAGACTCCCCGGCACACCCAGCACTGCTTCCTTGCCCCTCATACACACCAACCTGCTCATGGATCTGCTTTAGATTCAATGGGACATGGAGAATTTCTAACAAGGCTGTCCATCACTGCCTCCCGGCAGGGCAGAACACTTGGCTCTCTGCCTCCCCGCCGAGCCACGGCCCCCAACAGGGCACTCGCACCTCACCGCCTCTGCCTTGCCGGGAAGGTCGCTGCCAGCGGGCAGAAAGCGCCAGAAGCAGCTTCGTGCTGCCAGCCACCTGCCCCCAGCACTGAGGGAAAGGCCACTCCGGGCAGCAGCACAGAGCCTTTGTCCAAACACCGCCACAGGCTGGGGCAGCCACCCGAGGGCGAACAAAGAGCAAACCTTTCTAGCCCCGGAAAGAAAAAGGAGCAGCAGAATGGCAGAGCTGACGAGCAAAATGAAGCCCCAAACTCCCAGAAGAGAGTTCTGCAGTAGGTATGTTTATTGCAGCGCTGGGTGCAGGAAGGATCACTCCAGCAATCCTGCACACCCCATGCCAGCACAAGACACAGTTTATGTTACAAGAGCAGACAGATTTACAATAAGGGGCAGGGTTATTACAATTATTTCTTAGAGTTCACTAACATAGGTACTCTTCCATTCTTCATCCCAATTCCAGCCCCTCTAATGGTCTTGACTGATTTATCTGAGACAAAGACCAGAAGATGTCCTCGCAGGGTATTTTTCATCTTAGGTTGGCAGGCCCCTCTCAAGCTGGGATATCACCACCTTTCCCTACCTCCCACCTTGGTCCTCTGCAGGCCTCTGCTCTTATCACAAGTCTGGCTAAACAAACATTCCTACAGACATCCTCAACACTGTATAACTCTCTAATTTGTCTTGTATCAGAGTGGGGCGGCAAAAGGAGGCAGCCCTGCAGGGCTCACCAAGCCAGCACTGCCTCTCCTCTCGTGGGGGCAGCAGCAAGAAGGTTCTGCCCTGCTGATAAATGAAAAATCAAGGAGTGCTGGGAAAGGACCTTACAGACCAGGTGCACATTTTTGAAGATGTCTGTGGCAAACTATAAAACTTTGTGGAACTCTTTGGTTATAGCAATATGCAAACAGCAACCACTGCGAGTTGGAGATCTGTAATCTTGTACAGGCACAGGCCTGCAGTGACCAAGGGAAGCAGGAAGGAGATAAAGGAGAAGCAGAAATATCCTGGCTTAAGAGGGGCATGCTGACGAAAGATGAAACAACCCTGGGAGGAAACCTTCTGCTCTTGATCTCGGAGAACCATTCAAGACCACCAGAGGGGCTGGAACCCGGATGGAGAATGGGAAATGCATCTGGGGTGAGGCAAACCCAAGCACGAATACAGGCTGCAGAGGTGGGCACAAGGCAACCTCAGGAGGTGCAACAAGGCCAAGGGCAAGGTCCTGCAGCTGGGTGGAGGCAATGGCAAGCACCAATGCAGGCTGGGCAGGGAGTGGCTGAAGAGCAGCCCTGAGGAGAGGGACTTGGGGGTGGTGGGGGAGGAGAAGCTGAAAATGAGGCAGCAGTGTACACTTGCAGGGCAGAAAGGCAAGCAGAGGCTGGGCTGCAGCAGGAGCAGTGTGGGCAGCAGGGCCAGGGAGGGGATTGTGCCCTTCTGCTGTGCNGTGGCCTTCCAGGATCTGAAGGGGGCTACAAAAAATCTGGGGAGGGACTTCTGAGGCTATGAGGGAGTGACAGGAGTAGTGGGAATGGAGCAAAGCTGGAGGTGAGGAGATTGAGGCTGGAGGTGAGGAGGAAGTTGTTGAGCATGAGAGTGGTGAGAGGCTGGAATGGGTTGCCCCTGCAGGGAGGTGTTTGGGGCCAGATCCCTGGAGGTGTTTTTGGCCAGGCTGGCAGAGGCTGTGGGCAGCCTGCTCTAGGGTAGGGTGTCCCTGGGCATGGCAGGGGGGTTGGGACTGGCTGATCCTTGTGGTGCCTTCCAACCCTGACTGATTCTATGATTCTAAAATCCCTCTGTTCACGAACTCCACGAAATAACTGCAATAACCTTGCCCCTCGTGCTGAGTATGTCTGCTCTTGGAACATAACTTGTGGCTTGTGGCAGCGTGGGGTGTGCCGGACTGAAGGAGCCATCCTGGCTGCACCCAGCCCTGTAATAAGTGTAACTACTGTAGAGCTCTGCAGGAGTTTTGGGGTTCATTCCGCAGGTCACTGCCTGCCCTCAGAGTGAGGAGGAGGCCCTGGAGGTCTGCAGCTCTCCCCTGCCTTGGTGAGATGGCAGCCTTGAGAGACTGAGCTGCCTGTGCCTGCTCCTAAGGTGGCTGCCACTGCTGAGAGGGCTGGAGCAGAGTCCTGCACCCTCCTGCACCATGACAACTGAGGGGAGGACCTGCTGGGAAGCAGCTCTGTGGAGAAAGACCTGGGGGTGCTGGGGGACAAGCTCCCAGTGAGCCAGCAATGTGCCACTGTGGCACAGAAGGCATTCTGGGGTGCATTCGAGTGTGGCCAGCCACAGGCTGGGGGAGGCTCTCATCCCTGTGAGGCCTCATTTGATTGTTGTGTCCAGTTCTGAACTCCCAAGTGACAGGGAACTGCTCGAGAAAACACAACAGAGGTCCACAAAGCTGCCGAGGGGCCTGGGGCTGAGAGCCTGCGGAAGAGCAGCTCCAGAGGGCAGCTCAGCAACGCTCAGGAGCTGAGCAACGCTAAAAGAGCTGCGGGGGGCAAGAGACTGGGGCCAGGCTCTTTTGTCAGCGGTGCTCGAGGACGGGACAAAGGACGATGGGCACGGACTGGAACCCAGGAGGTCCCACTGAAAGCCTGAGAAAAATAGGAGGAAAACTCCCCCGGGAGGGAGCAGGCTGCTAGGAGAGGTATGGAGCTGTCCCCAACCCCCCGGGCCGTCCTGATCGCGGGCAACCTGCTAGGGGTGACCGCTCTGGCAGGAGCTGGACCGGGTGAGCCCCACAGGTGCCTTGCAGCCCCCCCGCGCTGGGATGCTGCGCACTCGGAGCCTGTGCCCATCGCTCCGCACACAGCCACAAGCGCAGCTCGCCTCGGCTGGCGGAGCAGCGCAGCGGGCGGACGCCGAGCC
>VWZI01020971.1:407318-430166 GCA_013396835.1 Psilopogon haemacephalus | reverse complement strand
CCCACGTATGAAGAATTGTACAAATATATAATCTATGCATGTTAGAAGCTTTGTGTCTGAGTTACCTTTTGCCCTGCCCTTTGACATAATGAACCAGGTTGGGAAAGACCTTGGAGAACATTGAGTCCACACTAACACCTTCTAATTAACTAAACCATGGCACTAAGTTCCTCACTCAGCCTCCTTTTAAACACCTCCAAGGATGCTGACTCCATCACCTCCCTGGGCAGCCCATTCCAATGTCAATCATTCAGTGAAGAACTTCTTCCTAACATCCAGCCTAAACCTGCCCTTTCACAGCTTGAGACTGTGTCCTCTTGTTCTGTCACTGAGTGCCTGGGGGAAGAGACCAACCCCCACCTGTCTACAGCCTCTCTTCAGGTAGCTGTAGAGAGCAACAAGGTTACCCCTGAGCCTCCTCTTCTCTTCTTTGTGTAATAGCTTCTCAGAGGGTCTGGAAATGCCTCACAGCACAGCAACATCACAGGCATGGAGTGCCTTGGTGCTCAGGCAGGGTGCAGAAACCATGCCTGAAGCCTGCTCTGCAAATGAGGAGACTGGGGACAAGCAGAGTCTTGTGTGCACAGGCAGCACAGCTGCTGCTGGACTAACCAGCTCATCCAAATCCCTCTGGTAAGCAAAGGCACTTCCTCCATACCTGAGGTCACAGGTAGTGCTTACAGTCTGATTAGCTGCATAAAATGGACAGGGTACAAACTTCCAGGCAGTTGTAGAGAGCAGTAAGGTCTGGACACAAGCACTTCTAAGAATCCTCAGGGAGGGTTTCAGGGACAAACTAGAATCAATACACATCAATATAAAATTTTAAAATAAATAATCCATTGCAACAATTTAGACTTAGGAGGGTTTTCTTGCTGGAAATTCAGGCACTGATTCAGTATTCTGGGCAAGAGAGGTGATTCTCCCCCTTTACTCTGCTCTCATCAGACCCCACCTGCAGTACTGTGTGCAGTTCTGGAGCCCACAACACAAGAAGGACATTGAACTGTTGGAGTGAGTGCAGAAGAGGCCACTAAGAAAAGCTCAGTGGTTGATGAGAAGCTCAAGATGAGCTGGCAGTGTGTGTGCACAGCCCAGGAAGACAACCATGTCCTAGCCTGCAACAGGAGAAGTATTGCCAGTAAGGCAAGGGAGGGGATTCTGCCCCTTTAATCTACTCTTGTCAGACCTCACCTGGAGTACTTTATACAGTTCAGGAGACCCCAGCACAAGAAGGACATGGAGCTGTTGGAGAGAGTCCGGAGGAGGGCCACAAAGATGCTCAGAGGGCTGGAGCACCTCTCCTCTGAGGACAGGCTGAGAGAGTTGGGGCTTTTCAGCCTGGAGGAGAGAAGGCTTCGAGTGACCTTCCAGTATCTGAAGGGGGCCTACAGGAGGGCTGGGGAGGGACTGTTCACAAGGTCTTGTAATGACAGGATGAGGGGAATGGGTTCAAACTGGCAGAGGAGAGATTTAAATGGGATGTTAGGATGAAGTTCTTTGCAGTGAGGCTGGTGAGACACTGGCATAGGTTGCCCAGGGAGGTTGTAGCTTCTCCCTCCCTGGAGATGTTCAGTGCCAGGTTGGATGAGTCCTTGAGCAACCTGTTCTAGTGGGAGGTGTCCCTGCCTATGGCACAGGGGGGTTGGAACTGGCTGATCTTTGAGTTCCCTTCCAACCTAACCATTCTATGATTCTATGATTCTGTGCTGATGGATAGTCAATGGTACTTATACAGTGGACAGAAGGTTGCTGCTGGAGCATGGCTGGAAGTATTTAACTGGATTTTTTTTTGCTATTTGTGCTAATATTTTGAAAAACACAATGAGGCAAAGCCAGTTTGATTTAGGTGGTTCTTCAATTTTATCTCATCTCTCAAAATGTGACACCCAGGTTATCAAAATCTAAAAAATCAATTAAACAGGAATGTTAGGATCAGAGGACCTCAGAATGTTAGGTGTTGGAAGGGACCACTGCAGATCTCCTACCCCAAGCATCCTGCTAACACCTATATCTAGGTACACCTGGATCAGTTTTCACAGAACTGCATCCAGATGGGTTTTGAAAAGCTCCAGATAAACGGAACCTCCACAAGCTATGTGGCAGCTTGTTCCAGTTCCACATCACCCTCAAAATTTCTCCTGAAGTTCAAGGGAAGGCTCCTGTGCTCTGGGTTATACACAGTGCTCCTTGCCCTATCTCTAGGGACCACTGATAAGAGCTTAGCCCCATTCTCGTGCCCTCTGCCCTTTATTATTTATATGCATTTACAAAATCCTTTCTCAGTCTTCTCTTTTCCAAGCTGTACAACAACTCTAGAGCATGACTGGGAATTAATGAGGTGCAAAATCCATTCCTTCTTAATTATTTCAGCTTGGCAAAGAAAACAAAAAACATGGATGCAGATTTGGTGTGGATTTTATGTTTTTTGGTTTTTGTTTTCTTTTTTTTTCTCTGTTCACCAGAGCTGTGATGCAAACTCACATTGAAAATCTGACTAGCAGGTCAGATTATAATGCATAAAGGCTGTCAGATCTGAGCTATCAGAATGCATTTTCACTCACAAAGGCTCAAATACAGGTTTCATAATTCTTTCAATGTAATAATTTTACTTTCCCCTTTTCTACCGGCCACCTGCATGTACAAAATCATTAATGCCTGCGAGGAAATTGATTTCTCTGTGACCTGACAGTGGTAGCTTAACTAAGTTAAGGTGATTGAAGTGCTGGTTCCTTACACCATGGTGTACTCCAGCAGAGGGCTGGAGCACCTCTGCTATAAGGACAGGCTGAGGGAATTGGGACTTTTCAGCGTGGAGAAGAGAAGGCTTCGAGTAGACCTTATAGTAACCTTCCAGTATCTGAAGGGGGCCTACAGGAAGGCTGGGGAGGGACTGTTCACAAGGTCTTGTAATGACAGGATGAGGGGGAATGGGTTCAAACTGGCAGAGGTGAGATTTAAAGGGGATGTTAGGAGGAAGCTCTTCACAGTGAGGGTGGCGAGACACTGGAACAGTTTGCCCAGGGAGGTTGTGGCTGCTCCCTCCCTGGATGTGTTGAAGGCCAGGCTGGATGAGGTCTTGAACATCCTGATCTAGTGGGAGGTGTCCCTGCCTATGGCACAGGGGGGTTGGAACTGGATGGTCTTTGAGGTCTCTTCCAACCTAAACCATTCTATGATTCTATGGTTCTCAGCATTAGTCTAGGACTTTCACCATGTTAGGGAGCAATTCCAGTGCTTTGAACAGTGAAGACTTGATTATGGGTGAGTTCAGAAGTACATGGGGCTTTTGCAGAAGGCATACTATGAGCAACCTGCATTTTCAAAACACTTCTTGAGCAGTTCCTGTGAAATACAGTGGTTGGATAAATATTTCATCCTGCCATTTTTTAATAGGAATAAAAATCCCTCCTCCCCACTTGTGTATATATCAACATTTGTGTTGAGTAAAGCAAGATTCTGTGAGCTTTGATTGACATTTGCCCAAATGAAATAAATCTTCTATCTTTAATATTGTTGATGTAACCACTACAGTAGTGCAATGCACATCAAACAAGCTTTCTGTTCAGGCTGCATCTGAGCTAAGCTATCAATCAATTCAAGGGCTTTTTATAGGTTTTTTTTTTTCCCCCTGAATTCTGGCATAATTCACATCGGGCATAAAACTTCTTTGCCTTTGCAGGCTTCTTTTCTGTGAAATGTTCATCTCCCTGTGCAATTCCATAGCCCTACTGTGCTGGTTTGAACTAATTGGAGAATTTGAATGAGAAATTAGACTATTGGCTGAGAGAGGAAAACACAGGATGTCACTTCACCCAGAGCTTTACTGAGAAAGAAAAAAAAAATGGTTTTAAGTATTGTAACCAAAATACAGATAGGGCAGATGGTTTCAGACCGCTCTGGCTGTTAGCTGCTCTTTGCATGGTTCCTTTGTCTCTCTGCCTTGGCAGCTAATTCTCAGTAATACTACTGACTACTTTCCTGCTACTAACCCCCCTGGCCAACCTATCTCCACTTATCTTCAGCATCAACAGGTGGTGAGATAAGATTGGGGAAGGGAGGAGAGGTGGTAGGGGTGGTTGGTTACCCCCCTTGGGGATTTTGGTTTCTGGGAGGGCTGTGGTGTTTCTCTATTACCTTTTCATTGTATATATCTGTAAATATCTGTTATACCTTGTAAATACCTGCTTGTATATTGTGCATTGCTGTAAATACAAAGCTGAATTTATCAACTTCCAGTGTTTCTGAGTCCTAGCTGGGGTTTATATCAAAAGGTGGGGGGGCAGGTAACTGCTAAACCCACACACCTACATAGGTTGCTGCTCTTCACCTCTTTAAAATCAGTATTGTCCACCACTGTGATGTGTTCTTGGGTTCTGATCCTGTAAGTAAATGGGTTAAGCCAGAGTATTTTCAGATTTTAATTGTGCAGCTTTCAGTGCTAAGAATGCAGCAGATGAAAAAGAAACTGTGAGGACAGACCAAAGGAGTTGGGGCTGTTCAGTTTGGAGAAGAGGAGACTCCCAGGTGACCTTATTGTGGCCTTCCAGGATCTGAAGGGGGCCTACAGAAAAGCTGGGGAGGGACTTTTTAGGCTCTGAGGTAGTGACAGGACTAGGGGGAATGGAGCAAAGCTGGAGGTGGGGAGACTGAGACCAGATGTGAGGAGGAAGTTCTTCAGCACAAGAGTGATGAGAGCCTGGAATGGGTTTCCCAGGCAGGTGGTTGGGACCCTGTCCCTGAAGGTGTTTAATGCTAGGCTGGATGAGGCTGTGGCCAGACTGCTCTAGGGTAGGGTGTCCCTGGGCATGGCAGGGGGATTGGAACTAGCTGATCCTTGTGGTCCCTTCCAACCCTGACTGATTCTATGATTCTATGACAGGTGGAATCATGCAAAAGAAAGAGGTTACTCAAGGTAGAATTCTCTGCTTTAAGTAATTTTCATAAAGAAACTGAAAAAAAAAAAAACCTTCAGTGGCTTGCTTCAAGAGCTTCAACTAAGCTATTCAGATTTAGGTATAACAAGACATTGCTGGTGCAGTATGGATCTTGTATTTAAGTCATCCACTGGGACACCTTTTAATTTCATCGTTAATCCTAATTGCACAAGCCAATAGCTATAAGGCTAAAATAAACAGAAGAGGAGAAAAGGACTAATTTTGAGGTGGGGCCAAGAGAGAACAGAGGGATGGGGAAGTGTTGAATTAAAATTATAATTGGGGCATCAATAATTATCTTTGAAGAGAGAAGGAGGAAAATGTTTTCTAAGTCCTGAGTGATGCATGTCCTAAACATGGCGAATTAAAGCAAATAAAGGTCATTCCAAATGACTGATCATGACTTCAGCTTCTAGGGAATTGATTTCAGCTCTAATTGTGTATTATCAATGGTCCAGTGAAAGACACTTAACATTTCCTCTTAGTATTTGAAAGCAATGAGCCTGGCTCTAATTGCTTACAAGTTCTGCAGCAGAACATTTTCTTTGGTTGCCTCAGATCTAAGCATCATCGGTGCAACTACTGCGTGGCACTTGATACTGTTCAGGAGTATGAAATGTTCAAAAATGTTGTCTTTGTGTAAAATAGAGCTGTGAAAATTGCCAAATCTGCACCAAATAGGTGGTATATTTGACAATGTATAGTAATCCTTTCAGGTGTCTCCTTTTCATTTGTATTATAGTATCTTATCAGTAGAGAATATTTCTTTTAGTCCTACAGAAAGACTGCTAGCTTTGATGAAAAAATCACTTATTTGAGATCACTGAGAATAAAAAGTAGTTGTTCATAGAATCACACCATCATAGAACATTAGAGGTTGGAAGGGACCTCAAAAGATCATCAACTCCAAACCCCATGTCAAGGCAGGGTCCCCTAGGGTAGACCACACAGGAATGCATCCAGGTGGGTTTTGAAAGTCTCCAGAGAAGGAGACTCCACAACGTCTCTGGGCAGCCTGTTCCAGTTCTCCATCACCCTCACCCTAAAGAAGTTTCTCCTCACATTGAGCTGAAGCCTTCTATGTTCCAGTTTGTAGCTGTTGCTCCTTCTCTTATTGCTGTGCACCACTGAAAAGAGATTGGTCCCATCCACTTGACACCCACCACTCAGATATTTGTACACATTGATCACATCTCTCAGTCGTAGAATCACAGAATCATCCAGGCTGGAAAAGACCCTCAGGATCACCAAGTCCAAACTATAACTCTACTTTACAAGATTCACCTTAAACCATAGCCCTAAGCACCACATCCAAACGACCCTTCTGTTCTCCAGACTAAACAGCCCCAGGGCTCTCAGTCTCCTTCCATAGTGGGAGATGCTTGTCTCAGAATCATCCAGGTGGCTCTCCTCTGGACTCTCTCCAGCAGGTCCCAGTCTCTCCCAGGATGAATGTTGGACTGGATGATCGTGGTAGTCCTTTCCAACCATAGCAATTCATAGTGGTTAGATGATGTGCTGAGGGATTTAGTCTACTCAAAGACTTGTCAGTGTGAAAGTAATGATTAGACTCAATGATCTTGAGGATATCTTCCAGAGAAAGCTTTGCCAGAGAAGGCTTTGAGGAGACCTTATAGTAACCTTCCAGTATCTGAAGAGAGCCTACAGGAGGGCTGGGGAGGGACTATTCACAAAGTCTTGTAATGACAGGACGAGGAGTAATGGGTTTAAGCTGACAGAGAGGAGATTTAAACGGGATGTTAGGAGGAAGCTCTTCAGAGTGAGGGTGGCAAGACACTGGAACAGGTTGCCCAGGGAGGTTGTGGCTGCTCCCTCCCTGGATGTGTTTAAGGCCAGGCTGGATGAGGTCTTAAGCATCCTGTTCTAGTGGGAGGTGTCCCTGCCTATGGCAGGGGGTTGGAACTGGCTGATCTTTGAGGTCTCTTCCAACCTAAACCATTCTATGGTTCTATGATTCCAATCTAAGAAATCCTGTGAACTGGGGAGCCCAAGGACATGGACAAAGTATACTTGAAAGTCAGAACACAAATGGATGTGCTACTGTCACTACTTTATGAAATTATCTGTTTAGAACTGCATGTGGTTCTGCTGGGGCTTTGCTTGTTGGTTTGAGTTTATTTCATTTGGGGCATAAGTGTAGCATCTGGTTATTTACAATTAACTTCCTCATCTTTTGTGTAAATTACTGAATAGCCATTCTGGGGCAAATCTGTAATTAAGAGTGACCTTTAATATGAAAGAGGAAATTGAGAAAACTACAGTAGTGATGAAGGAAGAATCCCAGATCACCTTGGGTCTAACAGCACTTGCAAGTGAATAGAGGAACAGGCATTTTGGTCACGATTTCAGTGTAATTCACATTCAGCTCATCACCCATTCATCTTAAAAGGCACTAGGAATTGAAAATCTCTGGTGACCCAACGGAAAATTAGCACTAACCTCGGAGACTGAGTTTTGTGACTCTGAGGAAGATGAGGGAAATCAGGTAGCTCCAATCCTCCTTCTAAAGGGACTATATTCATACAAATAGAGTTTGTTCACCATGATCTGGGATTCAGTCCTCAACTCTTACTTTATAACTGCTCAACATCATCTAGTTTAAGGCAAAGATGGGAAATTAAGACCTTGCCCATGTGGATCATGACCCACTTTTCCTCAGTTGTTTCGTTCATGTCCAGCATTTTGTAGTTCAACTTGTGTTGAAATCCACATTCTGTGGTAGATATTAACACTTCAGATGGTTTAATAATAATAATAATAATAATAATAATAATAATAATAATAATAATAAAGAAATAAACAAAAATAATTGGCTTCCACTTCCTCAAGTGACTTCTCTTTTAGCAGAGTTTAGTTTTTTCTCACTAGGATGCATGACAGCATAAACTCACGCAACTGCCACAAAACTAAGATAGTTTCAGGGTACGAAAAGTAGGTTAATTAAAATAGACTCATGTTTGCCTGCATTGTTTTTGTTTCATTCACTAAAAGCTGTTCTTCTGCTCACCAGATGGGCAGATGTCTGCAGGCCATAAACCTAATGGCATTCTAGTAAAATTCAACATAAGGTTCTTATTTCAGGAAGCACGAAAGCAACTCTGTGCAAAGAAAAGTACATGGTAAAATTCCTTTAGTTATTTCATAGTTTTGTATTCCACATCTAAAACCACAATTCAAGACCTTAGCCTTTACCTCAGCATTTCATGAAATCATAGAATCATGGAATGGCTTAGGTTGGAAGGGACCTCAAAGATCATCCAGTTCCAACCCTCATGTGCCATAGGCAGGGACACCTCCCACTAGATCAGGATCCTCAAGACCTCATCCAGCCTGGCCTTCAACACCTCCAGGGAGGGAGCAACCACAACCTCCCTGGGCAACCTGTGCCACTGTCTCAACACCCTCACTGTGAACAACTTCCTCCCAATATCCCGTTTCAATCTTCCTCTGTCAGTTTGAATCCATTCCCCCTCATCCTGTCATTACAAGACCTTGTGAACAGTCCCTCCCCAGGCTTCCTGTAGGCCCCCCTCAGATATTGGAAGGCTACTATAAGGTCTCCTCGAAGTCTTCTCTTCTCCAGGCTGAAGAGCCCCAATTCTTGTAGCCTGTCCTCATAGCAGAACTGCTGCAGGCCTCTGCTCATCTTTGTGTCCCTCCTCAGAACTTGAGCCAACAGTTCATTGACCATCTTGAGTTGGGGGCTCCATAACTGTACACAGTTTTTTGGGTTGGGGTTTTTTTTTGTTTGTTTGTGTTTTTTTTTTCCCAGTAAAACTGCTCAGAAGAACAATTAAAAACCAAACAAATAGCACACACATAAAAACAACCCCAAAGCGCACTCAAAAGCAACAAGACAAAAAAAAAATTCTAAAAGGAAGGAATAATAAAAATAAATAAAAGAAAAAAAATAAAAGAAAAAACAGTTCTACTTTGAAGTCTCTGGGAACATAGGAAAGGCCCAGGGAAATAAATGGATCTGTGTTTTGCCTGTGCTCATCCTTTCTTTTTTTTCCTCATTTAATTTCTTGCACACCTGAAAATACTAAACGATTTTTCAGAGACCGACTTTCCACCGGGAAAACAGAGTTGACACCCAACAAATGCAAACTGGATCTTTTGCGGATAGAAGAGACCTGTGTGACATTGGACAAGATTCTGGTTTTCTTTTCTTGTTTGTGTTCTTACATATGCAACAATGAAATGTACTTCCTTTCACAGAACTGGAAGCTCTTGGAATCAGTACCGAGCAAAAATAAGTTGCGCCATATGCTTTGCAGCTTATGCACGTGTCTAAACCACAGGAATACTTGAATGAGTTACAGAAAATCTCATGCGGTGAGCGAGACAAAAAAAGCCACGTGCAGCATGTTAAAATTCAAGTGTAACAATTTATTCCTGTTATTTCCATCTGAGTGAAGGCAGGGAATGGACACTCCTATGGCGGCAAAGATGCGCTGGTTACTGATGGGTTAGTAAGGATGGGAGCACCTCCGAACAGTCAGGTAGGAATGAAGATTTCATAGAATCATAGAATGGTTTAGGTTGGAAGAGACCTCTCCCTCCTCAGAAGGATGTGAATTCGTCAAGTGCACGTTTGTTGGGGTTTGTTGGAAAAGATCGGAGGAATTGGGAATGAATGAAAGTTATCTTTATCTCCACTTCAAAAACAAGCAGTCTCTCAGGGACAGTAGCAGGAAACATGGGTAAAATGAAGAAAAAAAACCACACACACACAAAAAAAAAAAAAAAAAAAAAATCCCCAAAAAAGCCCCCCAAGTGGTAGCCTGAACATGGCCAAGGAACAGAGAAATGAGGATTTTACTTGTGGGAGAAAACTGGCCAAGAGGAGCCAGGTTACAGAAGTTGGAAAAATACTTTCAGTGTGAGCCAGAGACCTCATCCTGGTGTCTGTGCCATAATGACAGCTTTTGTGAGATGTTTGCTGGTATGCAGTCACGTACTGGCAGACTGTGAGCAGGGCTCTGCGTGCTGGATGCTGGCTTGTGTATCACGGCTCCATATGTGGATGCTTGAGATCCGCAAGCTTCCCGCTCTACCTCTGCATCTGTCTTCTGCATGGCAATAAAATCCTTTTCAGGGAGTGCCAGAAGTTATTACATTGATTAGTATTATGTGCATTTTAAGATGATTTCTTTCTTATTTTCTAATAAACCCTTTGATACTTAAATTGTGAACTGAGTTTGTTTCTTACAATGTGTTGTACTGTGTTCAGTTCTGGGCCTCTCACTTCAGAAAGGATCTCATGGAACTGCTTGAAAGACTCCGGATCAAAGACACAAAAATTATGAAGGGAGTAGAACATCTTCCTTATGAGGAGAGGCTAAGGGAGCTGAGGCTCTTTAGCTTGGAGAGGAAGAGCCTGAGGTGTGACCTCATTCATGTTTATAGAGATGTGGAGGGTGAGCGACAAGAGGATGGAGCCAGGCTCTGCTGGGTGATGCCCAAGGCCAGGACAAGGGGCAATGGGTGGAAGTTGAGGAATAGGAAGTTCCATGTAAACATGAGGACGATTTTTTTCACAGTGCAGGTAAGAGAACACTGGAACAGGCTGCCCAAGGGGGTTGTGGAGTCTCTCTCTCTGGAGATATTTGAGACCCACCTGGATGTGTTCCATTGTGATCTGGTATAGGTGCTCCTGCTCTGGCAGGGGCATTGGACTGGGTGATCTTTCAAGGTCCCTTCCAACCTCTGATATTCTGTGATTCCATGGTTATAGCCAAAAATATTTTTTAGATTTTAATTCTGTCACCAACTGTCAGCCAGCTAAGGCTGTCATGCAAGTATGGTGACCCTGATTTGAGGTCTCTGATGCTACAGCTAGACTCTTTCAAGGTCCTTTGCAGCCCCTGACATTCTGTGAGTCTGTGGTTCTGCAAATTGATTTATTTCTAACTCATATAGAGATCTCCCAGTGATATTGTGATCTTTCCAGATGGACTCTGCTGGTCAAAGCTATGTTCTGCAAGAATAAGGCTGGTTTTATCAAACCTGTCAAATAAATACAATCATAATCAAAAGCAAAATCTAGACTCAGAGGTGCACTTTTCATTAGTAAATTAACATGGCCTTTCTATGAGAGAACTTTCACAAAGTTTCTAATTAAGTTGATTTATACAAGTAAGAGCCCTGTAGTAACAGAATCACACGATCACAGAAACATTCAGGTTAGAAAAGACCCTCAGGATAGAATAGAATAGAATAGAATAGAATAGAATAGAATAGAATAGAATAGAATAGAATAGAATAGAATAGAATAGAATAGAATAGAATAGAATAGAATAGAATAGAATAGAATAGAATAGAATAGAATAGAATAGAATAGAATAGAATAGAATAAGCCAGGTTGGAAGAGAAATCCAACATCATCCAGACCAACATATCACCCAGCTCTAGCCAATGGCACTAAATGTTCCATCCAATCTTTTCTTGAAAAACACCAGGGACAGTGACTCCACCACCTCCCTGGGCAGCCCATTCCAATGCCAATCACTCTCTTGGTGAAGAACTTCTTCCTAACATCCAGCCTATACCTCCCCTGGCACAACTCGAGACAGTCCCATTCCAATGGGAGATCACCAAGTCCAACCAAAAAGCCTACTTGACAAGGGTCACCCCTAAACCAGATCCTCATACAGTCACATAAGGACATGTGAGAGAAGTTGCTGTCCAGGGAGTTTGTGGAGTCTCCTCTGGAGACAAGGAGCAACAGATACAAACTGCAACATAGAAGGTTTCAGCTCAACATGAGGAAAACCTTTTTTTACAGTGAGGGTGATGGAGCAGTGGAATAGGCTGCCCAGAGCAGTTGTGGAGTCTCTTCTCTGGAGACTTTCAAAACCAAGGTGGATCTGTTCCTGTGTGACCTATCCTAGGGGATCCTGCCTTTGCAGGGAGTTTGGATGGAGCACTTAGTGCCATGGTCTACAGGGCTGAGTGATAGGTTGGAATGGATGATCTTGGGGGTCTCTTCCAACCTGGTCTATTCTATTCTATTCTATTCTATTCTATTCTATCATTGTACTTGATGATCTCTGGAGATCCCTTCCAACCTCTAAAGTTCTGTGATGCTCAAGATCCATATGATCATGAAGAAGTTAGAAAGTAGCAATGGAAAAGATGATCTTAGCAGCTAGAAGCTGATACACGGCTGACAATTTTTTGCTGTATCACCACATCAGCTGATTTGATTCCTTTGATCCCACTGACCTGAGAGATCTTCCGAGTGACTGTGAAAAATAAGTTGCTGTCACAAATTCTTTATATCTACAAGAGGTCCCAGCTGCTGGATACTCCAGCGTGTGCATAATGCCTCACAACAGCTCACATAAGGGAAACTGTAAATGTGTGCTAGGTGTGAGACTGTATTTGTTGGGTGCCTTACAATGCATAACATAAACACATATGGGTGTATGTATATATATAACATATCATACTTACAGAATATTTCTACATAGTCATAAAATTGCAATAATCATTCCCAAAAAAGGGACAGGAATACGACTTCTGCATGCTCCCTACTATTTTTTTTTTTCTTTCAAAACAAAAGCTGGTCTCAAGGCACCAAATATTTTATTAAAATTAAAATTAGAGGTTAAAACTACACTCTTTCAGGTAACATTATCCAAGAAGATGGTGCCAGTGTAAGAAGGAGAGTGTAATTACTATTTCATTCATAGCACGTTGTGTTCAATTATTTCTCCTTTAAGGAAAGAATTATTAACAGCAGTCAATGCTGAGATTCTTAATGTAGATGATGTTTTCATTCTTTGCAAAATAAAGAAAAGGTACCCTCGGCCCTGAACAGATGCATCTGACTCAGACAGGAAGATATGCCTTCCATAGATCTAATTATTTTCCTTCTTTTCTTCCCCCAACTGCTGCTATTTAAAGATTATGTTTAACTAATGAAATTTTATTTCTTTGACATGCTCAAGATTTACACACACACAAAAGCTGCAGGACTCCAAGGACAGCCTGAGGGAGCTGGGGCTCTTTAGCTTGGAGAAGATGACCCTGAGGAGTGACCCCATTCATGTTCATAAAGATGTAAAGGGTGAGTGCCAGGAGGATGAAACCAGGCTCTGCTGGATGATGCTCAATGCCAGGACAAGGGGAAATGGCTGGAAGCTGAGGCACAGGAAGTTTCATGGAAACTTGAGGAGGATTTTTTTCACTGTGAATGCACTGGAACAGGCTGCCCAGGGGGGTTGCGGTGTCTCACTCCCTGGAGATATTCAACACTGGCAGGGGAGTTGGACAAGATCATCATTTGAGGTCCCTTCTAGTCCCTGATATTCTGTAATTCTATGAAATACTACCCTAATCTATTAGGATAGTTAAGAAATTCTAATCTTTGTTATTAACTATTTTTCAAAACTAAGGAAAATACAGGGGAAAAAAAAAACCTCAACCACCACAAAATTCGAGACCAGCCTGGATGTGTTCCTGTGTGATCTGGTCTAGGTTGTCCTGCTCTGGCAGGAGAGTTGGACTGGATCATCATTTGAGGTCACTTTCAGCCCCTGACATTCTGTGATTCTGTGATTTTCTGAAATGCAACCCTAATCTATTAGGATAGTTAAGAAATTTCAAGCTTTGTTATTAACCATTTTTCAAAGCCAAGGAAAATACAGGAAAAAAAAAACCCTCAACCACCCCAGCCTGGATGCGTTCCTGTGTGATCTGGTCTAGGTGATCCTGCTCTGGCAGGAGGCTTGGACTGGATGAGCTTTCAAGGTAGTCTTCCAGCCCCCGCAAATCTGGGATTCTGAGAAATAGGCACTAGTGGCAGAGAATCTGCAAAACAGATGGAACAGATGACAACAGGAATTACCAATTTAAATGCTGGTTAAATGATGTTGCAGCCCAGCCTCTGCTAATGGTGGTGACTTCATCAAACAAAAACTGAAAGCATGTCAGAGAGTGTAACCTGACGGTTTCAGAAAGGAAAGCAGAATACGGCAGGATAAATCAATTAATGTGACGTGCAACAACTGGGGAGCAGTTGTTATGCGTCTCTAAGACCATAGCCTTTTCTTGTTCAAACTCCTTTGTTTCTTCTGAGACAGCCCAGCTGGACCCTGATGGCATTTCATTTAAAAAGACAGAGGTTATTAGTTTGTGTGTAGGTTGTTGTTGGTTTTTCCCCCCCCCCCCCAAAGCTAGCTGAAGAGAGTTAGAATAGAAAGGCAAGTCGGGAAGGAACAGATCTAAGCAGCTCACATGGACCTAAAAAACTGTACTATGGAGAAAAAGCTGTGAAAATCTGATCTTGAAGGATTACTGCAGTGGACTTATTTATTTGTTTAATTTATTTATTTTATTTCTCTCTCACTCTTTTTTTTTTTTTTTAATATATTGAAAGATTTCAGAGTTTAAAAGCACTGAGTCTGCACAATTCAGACACATAACTGAAAGTCTTGTGAAATATTCAGCAGAGGTGTAAGACTGACATGTGACTAGAGAATTGAGAATACAACAGAAAGTGACTGCATTAGCACCTTTTTTTTTTATTATTATATTTCCCCAAGACAGACGAGAAAGAGGTTACTCAAAGTCTTCTCTCACAGACATTCACGTATCAGCAAGGTGTCAAGGGCGAGAGTTCCCTTGCATACAAATGCGTAATAGTAAAAGCCCACCAGCCAAAATATCAACTTTAGTTTATAGAAAGTAAAGAATCAGAGAATCAAAAAAGGTCGGAAGAGACTTCCAAGATCATCCAGCCCAATCTATCACCCAGCCTTAGCCAATCAACTAGACCACGGCAATAAGTGCCCCATCCAGTCTTTGCTTGAACACCTCCAGGGATGGTGACTCCACCACCTCCCTGGGCAGCCCATTCCAATGCCAATCACTCTCTCTGGCAAGAACTTCTTCCTAATATCCAGCCTATATCTCCCCTGCCACAATTCAAGACTGTGTCCCCTTCTTCTGTTGCTGGTTGCCTGGGAGAAGAGACCAACCCCCACCTGGCTACAGCCTGCCTGACTTGGTTTCGAAGGTACTTACTTCTGGAACCCATATTACCAACAAATGGATTAAAATAAAACAATGACCCTGAAAAGGAAAGGATTATATCTGATCTTTTTGGAAAGAAAACATAATAAATTGGCACTGAGGTACTGTTGATAACTCCAGACAATTTCCACTACTAGGCAATGCATTGTCAAGATGCAGTCCTCCGTTAATAAGGTGTTCTGCTTCTGAACATGGTAGCAGACTTGAATTTCCTTCTCTCAAAAAGGTCATAATAAACCAATGACAGAAAATCAAAGGCACTTCCCCTCCTGCCTATTTTTTCTGCCATGAGAGGTTTCAGTGAAATAAACCCCATCCATTAACATACCTCATTGATTCTTATTCATTTCTTCTTCTAGTTCCTTTCAAGAACTTTCAAGAGAAGCATGGCCAGTGGGGCAAGGAAGATGATTGTCCCCCTTTACTCTGCTCTCCTCAGACCCCACCTGGAGTACTGTGTGCAGTTCTGGAGCCCCTAACACAAGAAGGACGTGGAACTGTTGGAAAGTCCAGAGGAGGGCCACAAAGATGATCAGAGGGTTGGAGCACCTCTGCTATGAGGACAGACTGAAATAGTTGGGGCTTTTCAGCCTGGAGAAGGGAAGGCTTTTAGGAGACCTTATAGTAGCCTTCCAATATCTGAAGGAGGCCTACAGGAGGGCTGGGGAGGGACTATTGACAAGGTCTTGTGATGACAGGACGTGGGGGAATGGGTTCAAGATGGCAGAGGGGAGATTTAAATGGGATGTTAGGAGGAAGTTATTTACAGTGAGGGTGGTGAGACACTGGCACAGGTTGCCCAGGAAGGTTGTGGCTGCTCCCCCCCTGGAGATATTCAAGGCCAGGTTGGTTGAGGCTTTGAGCAACCTGTTCTAGTAGGAGGTGTCCCTGCCTATGGCACAGGTGGGTTGGAACTGGATGGTCTTTGAGGTCCCTTCCAACCTAAACCATTCTATGATTCTATGAATCCCTGTTAAGGGTAGTGGGACCAAAGATGCACCTGTGAGGGGAAGTGTCTCTATGCCTACCCACATTAACATCTAGTATTATAATGGATTCACGTTTATGAAGTAAATAAGGCTCAGTCTGACTTTTGAGTAAACTTTGATATTTCTTCTACAGCAGAGCAAGTGCTTTTCTTCCTTCTGTTTTTTTTTCTGCAGAGTTTGACACCAGCTACCCTCGCTGTCCATTAAAGATTGAGTGCATTGACTCCTGTTGAACATCTGAAGAGTGAGGACTCAAGGTGCTCCTCTGCCTGGTAACCTCTTTGCTTCACCTTGTCTGTTGATCTCCTTTGAAACCCTCACCCTGTAACCTCCATCAGCATAGGATTATTCCTCTCCTTAACTGCAGCTTTTAGCTGTCTTTGGTAGAAAAGAAGTAGCTCTTTATCTGGTCTCAACAAGTCCCTTTCACTGCAAGCAGAAAGGCTCCATGTTTTCCACAACAAAGGGAAGTATACCCTGCAGTGACTATCCTTCAAGTGGTAGCTGTGTATGAGGTCTCCTAAATACTTATACATAAGGTTGTAATCACAGAATCACAGAATTGTTTTGGTTGGAAGAGACCTTTAAGATCATCCAGTCCAACCACCAACCCAGCACTGCCAGGTGACCACAAAACTATACCTCTCAGCACCAACATCTACAAGGCTTTAAAAACCCTCCAGGGATAGGGACTCCGTCACTGCCCTGGGAAGCCTGGCCCAGGGCTTGCCAACCCTTTTGGGGAAGAAATTGTTCCTCACATCCAACCCGAACATCTGGTGCAACTCAAGGCTCCCCTCTCCTGTCCCATCACTTGATACTAACGAGAAGAGACTGATCCCCACCTCACTTCAACCTCCTTTCAAGGGGGCTGCAGAGAGCCAGAAGGTCTTCCCTCAGTCTTATCCACCTCCAGACCAAACAATCCCCAGGTCCTCCAGACACTCCTCACAAGAGGGATGTGGGCATGCTGGAGTGTGTCCAGAGAAGGGCCATGTGGATGATCAGAGGGCTGGAGTACCTCTGCTATGAGGACAGACTGGAAGAGTTGGGGCTGTTCAGTCTGGAGAAGAGGAAGCTCCAAGGTGACCTTATTGTGGCCTTCCAGTATCTGAAAGGAGCCTACAAAAAAGCTGGGGAGGGACCTTTTAGGCTATCAGGTAATGACAGGACTAGGGGGAATGGAGCAAAGATGGAGATGGGGAGATTCGGACTGGACGTGAGGAGCATGAGAGTGGTGAGAGCCTGGAATGGGTTGCCCAGGGAGGTGGTTGGGGCCACATCCCTGGAGGTGTTTAAGGCCAGGCTGAGGATGCTCTGTGCAGCCTGATCTAGGGTAGGGTGTCCCTGGCCATGGCAGGGGAGTTGGAACTGGATGATCCTTGTGGTCCCTTCCAACCCTGATTGATTGTGATTCTATGATTCCATGATTCTATGATTTTGCGGTCTGTGCTCCAGAATACCCACCAGCTTCATTGCCCTTCTCTGGACACACTCCAGCACCTCAATGTCCTTCCTGTGGTGATGAGCCCAAAACTAAACCCAGTACTCAAGGTTTGGCCTCACCAGTGCTAAGTACAGGGGGACAAACGCTGCCCTCCTCCTGCTGGCCACACTGTTGCTGATCTAGGTCAGGATGCTGTTGGCCTTCTTGGCTACCTGAGCACACTCTTCCAGCTCATGTTCAGCTCCTTCTTGCATTAGTCACTAGGCAGATCAGGTTATCAGTCTCTCTAACTGCTTTCTAAGGACCAAATCTAGAGGAAATGAAGATATGCATTTCATTTTCACCTGTTTCGTGACTCAAAAGAAGGACACCAATCAGTCCTAAGTCCTTATTCCTGGTTTCTGTACACCCATGGATCCTAAAAAATTGAAGAAGCAGCATTTTCCCCACTGTATAGAAAATAAATCTCTTCTAAGATACTTTAAACAAAGATTAGGGGAAATTAAGTAGGACAACTGAGAGCAAATTTTCAGACAAATTGTTGTCATTAAGCAAATCAATCACTGTCATCTCTCTGCTGACTCGTGCATATGTAACAAACTGCTGAAATATTTTTGGAGCTAACAATTAGAAATGCACTTGGGAAGTGCTCAGACAACGTGCAGGAGAAGACAGATGGAAAAAAAAAAAAACCAAAAACACATCAGTGGTTTGAAAATAATGATTTTCAGTTTTATAAACATGATGTGTATTCCTGATGTGCAGCTGGATGGATTTCAAGCACTGAATCCTCCTCTTCACTGATTCTCTGTTTTCTGAGGTGTTATCTCTGTTTAAAACATTGCTTACACCTGTACATTTGAGTATTTTGTAGGCTTAATTAACAAAATTATTATAGGCAGAGAGACATACAGTTTGTAAATATTTATAATACTTTTGTACAGCATCAGCATTTCATAATATATTTATATTTACATTACTCTATATAAGGTTTTCATTTCATATAGACCTTCAAAGCAGTAGCTCTGGCCATGGAGTTTTCTGGGGTCATAGAATGGTTTAGGTTGGAAGGGACCTCAAAGATCATCCAGTTCCAATCCTTTGCCATAGGCAGGAACACCTCCAACTAGAACACTTTGCTCAAGGCCTCACCCAACCTGGCCTTGAACACCTCCAGGGAGGGAGCAGCCACAACCTCCTGTGCAACCTGGGCCAGTGTCTCACCACCTTCACTGTAAACTTCTTCCTAACAACCAGTTAAAATCTCCCCTCTGGCACCTTAAACCCATTCCCCCTCATCCTGTCATTACAAGACTTTGTGAATAGTCCCTCCTCAGCCTTGATGTAGGCTACCTTCAGATATTGGAAGGCCACTACAAGGTCTTCTGGAAGCCTTCTCCAGGCTGAAAAGCCCCAACTGTTTCAGTCTGTCCTCATAGCAGAGCTGCTGCAGCCCTCTGAGCATCTTCATGTCCCTCCTCTAGACTCTCTCCAGCAGTTCCATGTCCTTCTTGTGTTGGGGGCTTCAGAACTGCACACAGTACTCCAGGTGAGGTCTGACAAGAACAGATTAAAGGGGCAGAATCCCCTCCCTTGCCTTGCTGGTAATACTTCTCTTGCTGCAGCCCAGGACATGGTTGTCTGCCTGGGCTGTGCACACACACTGCCAGCTCATCTTGAGCTTCTCACCAACCACTGAGCTTTTCATCAACCACTGCAGCATAATCATGCAACAATTCATTTAAGCTGATTTTGCTAAATAAGACTGTGAAAAATGAGCTAAGATATCTGTGGCAATACACAGAATGTGGGTCAAGTTTCTTTGAGCTGCTGAGTACTGCCAAAAGCTGCATGACTCTTAGTTGGAGAAAATACAGAGTAATTCCACCAATTTAATCAGGCTAATCCAGATTCACAGCAGGACACAGCACACAGAGGCAACATCCAGACATTCTGGGCTAGGCATAGAATCATAGAATCATAGAATCATAGAATGGTTTAGGTTGGAAGAGACCTTAAAGATCAGCCAGTTCCAACCCCCCACCACAGGCGGGGGGACATCCCAGTAGATCAGATCCCTCAAGACCTCATTCAGCCTGGCCTTGAACACATCCAGGGAGGGAGCAGCCACAACCTCCCTGGGCAACCTGTGCCAGTGCCTCACCACCCTCACTGTGAAGAACTTCCTTCTAACATCCTAACATCTTAATCTCCCCTCTGCCAATTTGAACCCATTCCCCTCGTCCTGTCATTACAAGACCTTGTGAACAGTCCCTCCCCAGCCTTCCTGTAGCCCCCTTCAGATACTGGAAGGTTACCATAAGGTCTCCTCAAAGCCTTCTTTTCTCCAGACTGAAAAGCCCCAACTCTCTCAGCTTGTCCTCATCTTTCCAGTCTTTTCCATATACTGCCAGTCACTTTCCTATGCCATCTTGATCAGTGTGCAGATACTTGCTTTTTTACATCCAACTAGAAAAAAAAAAAAATCTGTATATAACCCACATTGCCAAAAACATTTGGTTACGTGGCCTAAGGGCAACATTTGCTGTGGTTCACAGCACTGCTGTCGTGACCTTGTATTGTTGTCATAATCTTACTCCTGATTAATTTTTAGAGTGTTCCAGGTGAATTCAATGAGACTTGAAATGAAAGAATGGTTTTGCTGTTCTGCCTCAATTATTTGGATGTGAGGAGGAAGTTCTTCACCATGAGAGTGGTGAGGCCCTGGAGCAGGTTGCCCACGGAGGTGGTTGGGGCCACATCCCTGGAGGTGTTTAAGGCCAGGCTGGATAAGGCTCTGTCCAGCCTAATCTAGGGTAGGGTGTCCCTGAGTATGGCAGGCGGGTTGGAACTAGACAATCCTTGTGGTCCCTTCCAACCCTGACCGATTCTATGATTCTATATTGCTATTGATGCTGAGTGTGCTAAGAGATGTAAGAACCATCTCAAAATGCTGAGGAAACGTGTAGCAAAGAGTAGCACATAGGTGCAGTTACAGTGACACATCTTGGTGATCTGTGCCTTCTGCTTCCCTTTTGTCTGTTTCTAGTTAAAAACCTTCCTACAACACTGAAGGTGATGTCGTGTAACGGAGAGCTCAACCTACCAAAAGGCAAATGACCTGTCAAAAACCTTCAAGGTCTTGTAATGACAGGACAAGGGTTTAAACTGGCAGAGGGGATATTTAAATGAGATGTTAGGAAGAAGTTCTTCACAGTGAGGATGGTGTAACACTGGAACAGGTTGCACAGGGAGGTTGTGGCTGCTCCTGTCTATAGTACTTTGCTCTTGTTGTTTTCATTATTGCCATCTTTCCATCTCTCTTTTAGAATCACAGAATTGTCAGGGCTGGAAGGGACGCCAAGGATAATCTAGCTCCAACCCTTCTTGCCATGGGCAGTGACATCCTGCACCAGATCAGGTTGCTCAGAGCCCCATCCAACCTGACCATAAAGACCTCCAGGGATGGGGCTTGCACCACGTCTCCAGGCAACCTGTTTCAGTGTCTCACCACCCTCATGGTGAAGAACTTCAACCTAACATCCAATCTGATGTTTAGTGCCTCTGGACTATTAAATTTCTCAAAGAAAGTGTTATGACCCCAGCATCTTTCTTATATTCCCTCAATGATTTCTCAAATTGCAACCTGTTCCAGTGTCTCACCACCCTCATGGTGAAGAACTCTGATCTAACATCCAATCTGATGTTTAGTGCCTCTGGACTATTACATTTCTCAAAGAAAGTGCTATGACCCCAGCATCTTTCTTATATTCCCTCAATGATTTCTCAAATTAACAGACAAAATCTCAGGGCTTTTAGATGACTTCATAAAGTTTTAGCTAAATACTATGCTTCCAAGTTCTATAAACTTGAGGAAGTCATTAATAAAAGTGAGGCAAGTAGGTTCTACTTTTCCTCTGTTCTGCCCTGGTGAGGCCACATTTGGAATATTGTATCCAATTCTGGACCCCTCAGTTCAAGAAGGACCTCGGGGAACTGCTTGAAAGGGTCCAGCGCAGAGCCACAAAAATGATTAGGGGAGTGGAACATCTTCATTACAAGAAGAGACTGAGGGAGCTGAAGCTCCTTATCTTGGAGAGGAGACTAAGAGATGACCTCATTCATGTTTACAAATATGTAAAGGGTGAGTGCCAAGAGGATGGAGTCAGACTCTGCTTGGTGATGCCCACTGCCAGGACAAGGGGCAATGGGTGGGAGCTGAGGCATAGGAAGTCTCATGGAAACATCAGGATTTATTTTTTCCCTTGCGAGGTGAAGAGAACATTGGGACAGGCTGCCCAAGGTGGTTGTGAAGCCTCCCTCTCTGGAGATATTCAAAATCCATCTGGATTCATTCCAATCTGATCTGGTGTAAGTGATCCTACTCTGGTGGGGAGATTGGACTGGATGATCTTTCTAGGTCCCTTCCAACCCTAACATTCTGTGATTGTAACCAAAAAGTTGGGTTTTTTTGTTAATTTTAATTCTCTCACCAATAGTCAGTCAGCTAAGGCTGTCATGCAAGTATGGTGACCCTAATTTGAGGTCTCTGGTGCTATAGCTAGACTGCTACCTGTATGTGAGTCAGCTAGCTGACAGCAAGCTTCAGTGCATTTAAGCTATGCTGCAGTCAGCACCTCTGAATCAATATGCCCTTATCCTGCAGCTCTAAGTGTGGCAGATCACTCTGCCACCATTCCACGTTGCATCATGCTTGATTTCATAAGGTTCCGAGTTCAGACAGTTAAAATTGGTCAGCATTTTCACAGCGAACTCCAAAGGAAAAAGTAAATGGGGATTTATTGAACAAAGGGAGAAGACTTCTATATAAAAGGATTCCTTTTTGAACTAGCTGGGAAAAAAAAAAAAAAGTTAAAATCTGGTTAAAAAGGCATTGTTTTAACTGTTCTTAAGGCAAAAAAAATCCCTTCTGGGCAGGGATTTTGCTTGCAACTCAAAAGGAAAAATTAAATTATGATTTACTGAAAAAAAAGGGAGAAGGCTTCTATAAAAAAGGATTTGGTTTTGAACTAGCTGGGGAAAAAAAGGTTAAAATTTGGTTTAAAAGGGATTGTTTCAACTCTTCTTAAGGCAAAAAAAACCCTTCTGGGCAGGGATTTTGCTTGCAACTCCAAAGGAAAAATTAAATGATGATTTATTGGAAAAAAAAGGAGAAGACTTCTACGTAAAAGGATTCCTTTTTGAACTAGCTGGGGAAAAAAAAAAAAGGTTAAATTTTGGTTAAAAAGGCATTGCTGCAACTCTTCTTAAGGAAAAAAAATACCTTCTGGGCACGGATTTTGCTTGCAACTCCAAAGGAAAAAGTAAATTATTATTTATTGGAAAAAAAGGGAGGAGACTTCTATGTAAAATGATTCCTTTTTGAACTAGCTGGGGGGGGGGGGGGGGG
>VWZI01020971.1:379322-405664 GCA_013396835.1 Psilopogon haemacephalus | reverse complement strand
AAACATCCAAGAGAGGAACTGAGCACTGAAATGACAGAATCACAGAATCACAGAATTAACCAGGTTGGAAAAGACCTCTAGGATCATTGAGTCCAACCTATCACCTAACCCTTCTGATTAATTAATTCAGTAACTATTTTACTAACTAATTTGTGCCCTTTCCTCACTAACTGAGAGAGCTGCAAAATACCCTAGGAACTTTTATGATAGCATTGCTCAAAGGTGCCAATAGAAAAATTACTGGAATAGTTCTTCAGGAAGGTTGCATGATTCATGCAAGCTACCTTGCAAAAGAACAGTATTAATCATGGAGTGGTTTAGGTTGGAAGGGACCTCAATGATCATCCAGTTCCAACCCTCCCACCATAGGCAGGGACACCTCCCACTAGATTTGCAGAATGCTCCAATGTTGAATCCCCTGTATATCATCAAATTTTAGATAAATAAACCCCTAAACCACCAAAGTTGTCATCTATTAAGTATGAAATTTCAACTCTATGTCTTGCTGAGAAAAAAATAAAAGACATTTCCCACTTGCTTCAAGGCTGGGGCTGAAGTCAGTAAGACAGAGCATTGCACATGGCAAGGGGAGCATTACAGAGTCTGCATTTTAATGCTAGTAATGTTTCTATTAATAAAGCTGTCAAGACATTTCTGCTCTAACACTTGGCCAAGAAAGACTAGAAGAGCAATCTCACTTTAAAACCATTTCCAGCTGGATCTGTAATTGAGACAAGATTACTTTATGGTGGGTGTGAGATGATTAAGACTTTAGCATTAATTCAGTGCCGGATCTTACAATTCTTTTACTTCAGAGCACAAAAAGGAAATTCATTGTATTTTTAACAATTTCAGTGCACTCCAACGGTGAACCCACAATGAAATTATGTTATAGATCATTGCCTCGGGATCAGATTTCTACAGATTTTCAGCAAATGGGTCTGTTTTTTGGTTTTGTGGTTTTTTTTAATAAGCCATTCTTCAAGCCCCCAAGATTAAAATAAGAAAAAAACCCATGAAATCCATCTTAAGAAGCAAAGGAAAAGGGGAAAAAAAAAAAAAAGGAAGAAAAAAAATATCCAAAGGGCATATAGAAATGAGTTATTTTTTCAAAACATGGAAAGCAATTTTAGAAAAAATATGTAGAATGAGGTACATTCTATAATACAAATTCCAAACTCACTTAAAAACAATAAAAATAAAAAATGCCTACCAATTTCTATTTTAAGTTATCCAATAAATCACATTTTTGGCAAAAGAAGACCTTTTGCAATGTAAATTAACAATGCCGTCATTGACACCGTCATTAATCATAGCATCATAGAATTGTCAGGGCTGGAAAGGTCATCAAGGATCATCTAGCTTAAATCCCTCTGCCATGGGCAGGGACACCTCACACTGGATCAGGTTGTTTAGAGCCACATCCAGCCTGGCATTAAAAACTTCCAGGGATGTGTTCTACTACTTCCCTGGGCAACATGTTCCAGGGTCTCACCACCCTCATGGTGAAGAACTTCTTCCTAACATTCAATCTGTACTACACACTTCTAGTTTTGCTTCATTCCTCCCAGTCCTATCACTACCTGACACCCTAAAAAGTCCCTCACCAGCTTTGTTGTATGGCCCTTTTCAGTTATTGGAATGCCACAATAAGGTCTCCTCAGAGCCTTCTCTTCTCCAGCCTGAACATCTCCAACTCTCTAAGTCTGTCTCATAGGAGAGGTGCTACAGGTAATGTCACCAGCAAGTGCATCTTTGCCCTGTCAGTGTCACTTCCACAACTGTAATGCCTGAAATTTACCTGTGTAATAATATCACAATGGGTGCTTGAGGTATTAAGACTCTTCTTAGCAATGATGCCTTTATAACTTACCCAAGTCACTCTAAAACTGAAAGTAAAAAATAAATGTCACTATTTTTTTCCTAGGTTTGTTTTGGGGCTTGGTTGGGGTTTTTTTGTTTGGTTTGTTTCGGTGGGGTTTTTTTCCCTACCATGGCAGGAACAACTTGACCAGTAAAAGTAACATAATTTAGATATGTGGCTCCTGAAATCTGGAAGAATAGAGTAGAGTAGAGTAGAGTAGAGTAGAGTAGAGTAGAGTAGAGTAGAGTAGAGTAGAGTAGAGTAGAGTAGAGTAGAGTAGAGTAGAGTAGAGTAGAGTAGAGTAGAGTAGAGTAGAGTAGAGTAGAGNCACCCAGCCCTAGTCCATCAACTAGACCATGGCACTAAGTGCTCCATCCAGTCCTTTCTTGAACACCTCCAGGGATTGTGACTCCAACACCTCCCTGGACAGCCTATTCCAATGAAGAATACTTGCACAAGGTTTTTAGTGGTTTGTTGTTTCAACACCAAATACATAGGGGCAAATGAGGATGAACTGAAAACAGATATAGAGAACTGACGGAATAAATGCAATTAGACAGACTGTATATGGTAAATTAGCTATTCCCAGACCCATTGGAGTTTTTTCAGATTACTTGCTACATGTCTGTATTATGCATCTAGGCACTGAAAGGGGGATCAGACATTACTCAGAATATATCTTTTATTTGCCTTCAACTTTCCATAGGTGAAAGATGTTTATAAATATGTATGGGGTGAATGCCAGGAGGATGGAGCCAACCTCTTCTCAGTGATGCCAGTGACAGGAAAAGGGGCAATGAGTGCAAGTTGAGACATAGGAGGTTCCATGTGAACCTAAGAAGAATTTTTTTCGCTGTGAGGGTCATAGCTGCCCAGGGAGGATAAGGAGTCTGCCTCTCTGGAGATAGTCAAAACTGGATGTATTCCAGTGTGATCTGCTTTAGGTGATCCTGCTCTGGCAGGGGGCGCTGGACCAGATGATCTTTTGAGATCCCTTCCAGCCCCTGACACTCTGTGATTCTCTCATTCTGTGTTATCTGCAGGGGAATTCATAAAGGTTTTGCTAAACTTCTCTTCTTCTATTTTCTTTTCATCTTGCTAAATATTTTTCTTTTTAATTTTGTTATTATAAGAGTTATAAGAATTTGAGATGTTAGTCTGAATCAAAGCAAAATCTATGGATGAAATATAAAACAAAAAAGGAACATCTGTTTTACCAAGGCTTCAGTTGCATGAAGATAAGGCGATACCAGAGTTCTCTTTTTCCACTTGTTTAAATCCAGCAGCAAAGCCTTGTTATGTTTTTCTGTATTGCTGCCCTAGAACTGAACTCCAGTGATTTAGCCTCTCTGAAAGAAAAAAAACCCAAAACCTAACAAAAATCCACAGGAAGGTGTTTTGTCATTGGTAATCACTGTAATCCACTGGAAAGTCTGTGCCACAGATAATGGAGGAT
Organism: Psilopogon haemacephalus; assembly: GCA_013396835.1. Classification (NCBI taxonomy): domain Eukaryota; kingdom Metazoa; phylum Chordata; class Aves; order Piciformes; family Megalaimidae; genus Psilopogon; species Psilopogon haemacephalus. Next base: position 402,344 of record VWZI01020971.1, on the reverse strand, counting down.
AACTTCCATAAATATTCATCTTCACTGGAGAACTCCTGCTGCCAGAATACAATTACCCCATCTCAGTGAGTCTTGCAATAGGCAATTCTAAGCCTTGTAACATCTGTCTACATGCAGTGTAGCCCTTCTGCACTTAATGGCATTCATGAAAGATCAGAATCAAAGTTCAACTAAGACTATTTTGATGTAAGACATGCTGAAGGAAAATAAGAGAGGTAGATATACACCAAGGCTATGGAGATGAACGCAGCCCAAAGGAGCAAGCTTGCAGACAACACCAAGCTGTGTGGTGCAGCAGACATGCTGGAAGGCAGGGATGGCATCCAGAGGGACCAGGACAGGCTGCAGAGGTGGGCACAAGACAACCTCATGAGCTTCAACAAGACCAAGTGCAAGGTCCTGCAGCTGGGTCGAGACAATCCCAAGAACAAATACAGGTCTGGCAGTGACTGGCTGCAGAGCAGCCCTGAGGAGAGGGACTTGGGGGTGCTGGCGGACAACAAACTCAACATGATCCAGCAGTGTGCACTTGCAGCCCAGAAAACCAAGCAGAGCCTGGGCTGCATCAGGAGAATTGTGGTCAGCAGGTCGAGGGAGGTGATTCTCCCCCTCTACTCCACCCTGGTCAGACCCCATCTGGAGTACTGCATCCAGTTTTGGAGCCCCTATTATAATAAGGATGTGGACATGATGGAGCATGTCCAGAGAAGGGCCACGAGGATGATGACAGGGCTGGAGCACCTCTTCTTTGAGGACAGACTGAAAGAGTTGGGGCTGTTCAGTCTGGAGAAGAGGAGGCTCCCAGGTGACCTTATTGTATATATGACCTTCCGGGTGACCTTCCAGTATATATGGGTTCAGAATTCTGTGACGTATGGCCAAGACATCCCAGAAGGCTGAACGAAGGAGAACAGAGCTCCTCCTTTATTTTGGAATCTGCTACATACCATCTTTCCCTACTGCTCATGTGTGTACTTCCAAGCACCCGTTTTCCCTGGGTCTTATCTTTTGGTAACCTAGAGATTATTGGCCTGTTGTAACTTGTGCTCAAACACATGCCAAGTCTCCTGTCAGACTGCAGTGAAGGATGCACCATGGACTCCATGCAATTCAATGTGAATTAGTAGAAGAGGAGGCTCCCAGGTGACTTGATTGTGGCCTTCCAGGATCTGAAAGGAACCTACCGAAAAGCTGGGGAGGGACTATTAGGCTATCAGGGACTGACAAGACTAGGGGGAATGGAGAAAAACTGGATGTGGGGAGACAAAACACAGTAATGGAAGATCTACCAGACTAGTTCTAGGACTTACTACAACCACTCTCCTATACCCAGTTCAAATAGTATTGGAATATGATGCTCTTTAGAAAAAGACATGTGAATTTCCTGATTATGACACTGAAAAATATGAGTTTACCATATAGTTGGAGTTCATTGAAGTTCATGTAATAAAAAAAAAAAAAACTAATTAGATTTAGTTAGAGTCTAAAAAGTAGTGTTCAGAAGTTGGTAACTAAGAATGTAAGGAATGTGTCTGTGTGGACCAATCATGTCAAACTCTTTAACCATGTGGACTAATGGAACTTGTTATCCATAAAATAATCCAGTTTAAGTAGAAGACCAAGTAAATGTGTAATTGTAATTTTTTATTTCCAAGGTTGAGAGGAGAGGGAGAGAGGAAGGACAAGAGTGTAGAACACAATTGGGTAAGGTGATATAAATTGTTTAAAAGAGACCCTCCTTTTAGTAGTGTGAGGAAAGTATATTTGGCAGTTTTCAGGAAGCCAAAGTCATGTTAAGTTGGAAATCAGGAAGGAGACTACAACAAAAGAAATACCATAGAATCACAGAATTATAGAATCAGTCAGGGTTGGAAGGAACCACAAGGATCATCTACTTCCAATCCCCCTGACATGGGCAGGGACACCTCACACTAGATCAGGCTGTCTACAGCCTCATCCAGCGTGGCATTAAACACCTCCAGGGATAGGGCTTCCACCACCTCCCTGGGCAACCCATTCCTGGGTCTATCATGCTGAAGAACTTTTTCCTAACATCCAGTCTTAATCTACCCATTTCTACCTTTGTTCCTTTCCCCCTAGTCCTATCATTGCCTGACATCCTAAAAAGTCACTCCCTAGCTTTCCTGTAGGCCCCTTTAAGATACTGAAAAATCACAATAAGGTCACCTCATAGCCTTTTCCTCTTCAGACTGAACAGCCCCAACCCCCTCAGTCTGTCCTCATAGCAGAGGTGCTCCAGCCCTCATCATCTTCATGGCCCTTCTCTGGACACCTTTCAGCACATCCCTCTTGTAATAGTGGCTCCAGAACTGGACACAGTACCCCAGGTGGGGTCTCAGAAGTGCAGAGTAGAGAGTGATCTGATCAGTGCTTACAAGGTGATGTGATCAGTGTTTAGAAGGTGATCTGATCAGTGCTTACAAACACCTTAAGGGCAGGGGTCAAGGAAATGAGGCCAGAGTCTGTTCACTGATGCCCAGTGACAGGACAAAGGGCATTGAATACAGGCTGGAACACAGGAAGTTCTGCCTCAACATTATGGAGATCGTATTTACTGAGAGGGTGAAAGAGCATTGGAACAGTCTGCCCAGAGAAGTTGTGGTGTCTCCCTCTCTGAAGAACTTTAAAACTTGCTTTGGTGAGGGGGTTTGGACTAGGTGATCTCCACACATCCATTCCAACATCTACCATCCAATGATTCTGTGTGAAGTCCCCAGCCAAAGAGATGAAAGAACAGCAAGGTCAGGGTCAAGTTTACAGCAAAGTTAAAGGAAGGCTTAAAATGGAATAAAAACATGCCTCAGATTCAATAGCTTATCCATTGTTATTGAGGAAAATCACAGGAAAGAAAAATTATTATTGCCTCCGGGACAGGAAAGAAAGAATAGGAGTAGGGAAACAGAAAAGAGGTAGAGAGAAACTCAAAAACTATAACGCTCTTGAGTGAGGGAAGAAACCAGGTAATCTCCATTTCAGAAATCTGCAGCAATTGGTGCATGAAATTGCAGAGTCAGGAACATCTATACTTTAAAAAGACAGTGAAGTGATCTTGGCTCTCTCAGGCTCATTATTCTGACATCCCTAATATGCAGCTCGGTGCAGGTGCAAATGCAGCCCTGACCTGAATGAAGGGGTGAGCATCTGTGCAAGCACAATGCATGTGTTGTTCCCAAGTATTTTCCATGCCATCCGGTGCTAATGTAGTGAGGAAATGAAAGAAACAGAGGGAAATAGAAAGACGTATTAGCAGCCTAGATTTAATACTGTTATTTGGGTCACTTTTGTTTTCCCGAAGTGAAAATGTGGTGACTCAGTATTTGGACAGCAGCAAAACCTTAGAAAATCTCACATTAGGAAACTTTTTTTTTATTATTATTTTTTTTAATTAAGATGGAAACTTAAGTAAGAATCACTGAAAGAATTATGACATAGGAAAGGGCCTAACCAACAGGTCAACACTTGAGAGCACTGGAAGAAATTATTAGGTTGAAATGCAGTTATTAGCAATGTTTCTCAAGAACTACTCTTCAAATCAGCAAATCTTGCCTGATATTTGCATTAATTACCTTGGCATGGGAATCAGGGAAGTCCTAGAGACTAATGATACTATTTTGTGCAGTGCAGACGTGCATTTATTAGTGCAATTTAGAGATGCCCATGCTTTCAGACAACAGAAAGCAAATATAGCTGAACCACACCCTCATTACTAGTAGAGAAAACTGCAGCAAAACCATTGTCTGTCCCATGGACATTCCTCAGAAAGCTGAGGAAGATGTAAATTTAGAATTTATCTGAAGAACTTCAGTCTGGAATTCATGTCCTGTTTGCAAACATTAACAACTCAGAGTACCTTGTGATGTCTCAAAAGAATGTTTATAAATATGTAAAGGGTGAGTGAATAGAATGGAATAGAATGGAATAGAATGGAATAGAATGGAATGGAATAAGCCAAGTTGCAAGAGACCTCCAAGATCATCCAGTCTAACCTATCACCCAGCCCTAGTCCATCAACTAGACCATGGCACTAAGGGCTCCATCCAGTCCTTTCTTGAACACCCCCAGGGACAGTGACTCCAACACCTCCCTGGGCAGCCCATTCCAATGAAGAAGAGTTGCACAAGGCTGTTGGTGGTTTGCTGTTTCAACACCAAATACATAGAGGCAAATGAGGATGAACTAGAAACAGATATAGAGAACTGATGGAATAAATGCAATTGGACAGACTGTATATGGTAAATTAGCTATTCCCAGACCCTTTAGAGTTTTCTCAGATTAATTGCTACATGTCTGTATTATGCAAATATGCACTGAAAGGGGGATCAGACATTACTCAGAATATATCTTTGCTCCATCCAGGCTTTTCTTGAACGCCTCCAGGGATGGCGACTCCGCCACCTCCCTGGGCAGCCCATTCCAATGTCAATCACTCTCTGTGAAGAACTTCTTCCTAATATCCAGCCTACACCTCCCCAGGTGGATGGAGTCAGGCATCCTCCTGGTGGATGCCAGGAGGATGGAGCCAGGCTCTGCTGGGTGATGCCTGATAACAGGACAAGGGAAAATGTGTCAAGCTGAGGCATAGGAAGTTTCATTTAAACATGAAGAGGGATTTTTTTCCCTGTGAGGGTGACAGAACACTGGAACAGGCTGCCCAGGGGGGTTGTGGAGTCTCTCTCTGTGGAGAAATTCAAAACCCACCTGGATGTGTTCCTGTCTATTCTGCTCTAGGTGCTCCTGCTGTGGCAGGGGGATTGGACAGGATGAGCTTTGGAGGTCCCTTGCAGCCCCTGACATTCTGTGATTCTGTCATCTTTTACTCTCAGGCATTGCTAAACGTAAAGGATCTGAAACTTCTGGTCTGTGTATTGCATATGTTTTGGTTTACTTTTTAAGTAAGGGCAAGGAAGGTACCTCAGCTTGTGGGTTTTGTCAGTTGGAGTCAATGTAAGCACAATATTCCAGCTTTTCTCTTCTTAATGTTGACCTTTGAGATGGTTTCTCATCTATCTCACAGACTGTGCTGATTTGAAGCTAATTGGAATATTTTAATGAGAGAAATTAGACTAATTGCTGTGGAAAGGAAAATAAAGTGATGTCAGTAGGCTTGCTGAGATGTATAAAAACAATGACACAAACATAGATAAGGCAGTCAGTGTCTCTTCCTGGCTTCTGCTTTATTAACTGCTTCTGCCTGACTCTGCACATAACCCAACTAATCATTTTGCTTCTTACCCCCCTTGCTGATTCCTCCAACTCACCTTGCACATAAGGCAGACTCTAGGATAAGGGATGGGGGTAGGGGAGAAAAGAAGGGCAAAGGGTGGTTGGGAACCCCTCCTGTACACTGACTGTTGGGAGGGATATTAAGTTTCTGTATTATTTTTAACTTGTATATAGCTGTAAATATCTGTAACTATGTTGTAAATGTCTGCTTGTATATTGTGCTAAGCTGTGAATATAAAGCTTCATTCCTTAACTTCCATCTGACTGAGTCTATTCTGGGTGAATTCATTGTGTGTGGAGGGGGGGGCAGGTAACTCCCAGAACCACTACACAGACAGAAAACAGAGTTTTTCACTTTTGATTTTCCCGAAAGCCTTGTTGTGTGAGAAGCTTCATCTGAGATTCAGAGGTCTTTTTTTTTGTACTCAGAGGAATTAAACTTCTTTGTGGTACCTTGTTTTAAAGGAGCTTCATCTTAAACTCATGAGCCTAATGATATATGCCAACTATTAAGATCTTCAAGATCCAAAGCTTATTTTAGAAGGCATTTTACAGAATCATAGAATCACAGAATGGTTTAGGTTGGAAGAGACCTTAAAGATCATCCAGTTCCAACCCCCTGCCATAGGCAGGGACACCTCCCACAATTTCACAGAATCAGAGAATGTCAGGGGCTGGAAGGAACCTCAAAAGCTCATCCAGTCCAACCCTCTTGCAGAGCAGGATCACCTATACCAGATCACACAGGAATGCATCCAGCTGTGTTTTGAATATCTCCAGAGAGGGAGACTTCACAACTCCTCTGGGCAGACTGTTCCAGTGTTCTGTCACCCACACAGTGAAAAAAAGCAAAACCTGATACATGGAAATTGTCTTCCTGCAACCTCTAAGGAAATCTTGGGAAACATGGAATTTCTCTTAATTTTGAGCTGACATAATTGAATCTTGAATTTCTTCACAAATTTTGAAAAGAGTTAACACTATGCCTTTTAATTATCTTTTTTTCTGACTAGCTTTCATTCAAAGAAACAAATGTGCTACTCAAGCATCCAACAAAGAATGAGAGCCAGAACATTGTGGATTCCAAGTTCAAGGAGGAACTGGCACAGCTGAGATGTGTGCTGGAGGCCATGTATCATATTCTGGGGAGCTGCACAGCCTTGGCACAACCAAAACATCACTAGTACCATAAACCAGATCAAAATGTGTTAAGAAAACTCAGTATACGATCTACTTTAGGGAGACCTGAGCACAGAAAGCAGATTCTACTGGGAATAGGGATGCAGCTCTCTGAGACAGGGACTAGCAAATCTTCCTACTCAGAAAATCAAAGAGAAATGGGATGCAGGAGCAACAAGGTCATTGTTGCTATATTTGATGTCTGTTCCAAGACCTGACTCTCAATTTTGAGATCCCTTCTAGCTCTGTGATGAGCAGAAGTTGATGTGCTGCCAAAAAGGATGAGATCTTTGCTTAAAAGCCTGGTGGTTGCACTCTTTCCTCTCTTAATATACGTAGAATCATAGAATCAGTCAGAGTTGGAAGGGACCACAAGGATCACCTAGTTCCAACCTCCCTGCCATGGGCAGGGACACCCGACCCTAGATCAGGCTACCCACAGCCTCATTCAGCCTGGCCTTAAACACCTCCAGGGATCATCACCTTGGGACCTGGACAGGCTGGAGATGTGGGCACAAGACAACCTCATGAGGTTCAACAAGACCAAGTGCAAGGTCCTGCAGCTGGGTCGAGGCAATCCCAAGAACAAATACAGGTTGGGCAGTGACTGGCTGGAGAACAGCCCTGATGAGAGGGACTTGGGGGTGCTGGTGGACAACAAGCTCAACTTGAGCCAGCAGTGTGCACTTGCAGCCCAGAAAGCCAAGCAGAGCCTGGGCTGCATCAGCAGAAGTGTGGTCAGCAGGTCGAGGGAGGTGATTCTCCCCCTCTACTCCACCCTGGTCAGACCCCATCTGGAGTACTGCATCCAGTTTTGGAGCCCCTATTATAATAGGGATGTGGACACGATGGAGCATGTCCAGAGAAGGGCCAGGAGGATGATCAGAGGGCTGCAGCATCTCTGCTATGAAGACAGACTGAAAGAGTTGGGGCTGTTGAGTCTGGAGAAGAGGAGGCTCCCAGGTGACTTTCTTGTAGCCTTCCAGGATCTGAAGGGGAGGGCCTTTTTAGGCTCTTAGGTAGTGACAGGACTAGAGGGAATGGAGCAAAGCTGGAGGTGGGGAGATTCAAATTGGATGTGAGGGGGAAGTTTTTCACCATGAGAGTGGTGAGAGCCTGGAATGGGTTGCCCAGAGGGGTGGTTGGGGCCACATCCCTGGAGGTGTTTGCAGCCAGGCTGGCAGAGGCTGTGGGCAGCCTGAACTAGGGTAGGGTGTCCCTGGGCATGGCAGGGGGGTTGGAACTGGATGATCCTTGCAGTCACTTCAAACCCTGACTGATTCTATGATTCTATGACCTTTCCATAATTAAACTTACTATTCCTATCTTTTCTCTTTCAGAGAGCAATTATTTACTTTCAGTCATTTCATATGAATCAGAAATATTTCGGTATTTCTTCTATTCCCACTCAGTGCCAACATCTTTGGAACATAACTGGGTGTACTTCCAAGCATATTCCCTCTCCCTGTCTGCTCTCTCAGTATTTATCAAAGCTATTCATATTCATTATTCTGTACATGAATCTCTCACTTACTCTTTATCAGTCTGATTGTCATGGCATGGGTGTGACAAACACCCTAGAGTTGGTCCAGCCCCTGGAGTCTCTCCTCCCCCTCCTGTTCAAGGTCCAGGAGGGGTTGAGGGGTGGGGGCACACCACGTGGCCCCGGGACCCAGGGAGACCCCAGGCTGCACGTATGTGTGGAGCTGTTTAGAATCAATTGGTCAGCTAGAGAATGCTGAATGCCTATTGGACAGTTTCACGCGCCTCCTAGGGTACTTAGGCAGGGGTCTGCAGCTGTTAGGGGCTCTTCTTTGCTCTTCTTCATTCTCCTTCGTCGTCCTATCGTCTCCCCGTCATGGCTGTGAAGAGTCCCATCCACGTGCACGCAGCGAGGCAGCAGGCAGCAAAGCATAGCAGCTTTCCAGAGAAGTGGCAAGACTAATCCTCTTCTGTCTGTCTCTCTTTCTCTCCCCTATCTGGGCTAAGTTGGTCTTTTCCCTTCTTCCCCTTGGGTTCGGGAAGGAGCAGTGTTTCCCCCTCGCGCCCCCATGGGTTTGTAGACGCGGCTGGGGTCTATTCTGTTTGTATACTCTCTCTTCCCTAAATTCTGACTGTTAAACTGTTTTACCTGGCATTTTGAGCAACTCGTGCGTTTGTTTTCTGCCAACCGTGAATCCAAAGAACCCCGGGGGGCACCAGGACCCCCCTCCATGGATATCGACATTAATTAAAGCGATATCTCGGGACACTGATTTTTGTTTTCCTCCTATGCCTCATGTGTTTGATGACAACGTTCTGAAACCGAAGGCTTCGTGTCACATACCATCCAAGACAGGGATTCCAGATGTGCTTGGGAGATTAAGATATGTAGTAGTCATGGAACTCCAGGAGCATTTGCATACCAACTGTAGTGGGTTTGCAGTGACCTGCCCCCCCACCTTTTAAAACCCCGGCTAAAACTCAGATAAACACACTGGAAGTTAATAAATGAAGCTTTATATTTACAGCAATGCAAATATACAAGCAAATATTTACAAGATATAACAGATATTTACAGAAATATACAGTAAAAAAGAAATACAGACACCACACCCCTCCTGGAGACCAAAATCCCCAAGAGAGGGAAACCAAACACCCCCCTACCACCTTTCCCCTTTCCCCCAGCTTTATCTCACCACTTGATGATGCTGCAGATAAGCTGAAGATCGGTCAGAAAGATTAGTGGCAGGAAGGAATGAATGGTTTTAGTGATTTTACTCTGAATTAGTTCGAAGGCAGAGAGACAAAGGAAAGAAGCTGCTGAAGCCTGCACGGACCCAGAGCCGACTGACTGCGCAAGCACACTGCCTTATCTGGATGTTTTGGGAACATTTTCAAAACAATCTTCTTTCTTCTCTCTCAGTCAAACTGGGTGAAGTGACACAGTGTTTAATTTCTCACTCTCAGGCAACAGTCTAATTTCTCACACAAATTCTCCAATTAGCTCAAACCACCACCTGTGGAAATGCTAATTTAGGGCTTTGAGGGGAGGAGGGGGAGTAGGGGGAGTGACTTGCAGTGCCACTGAGAGAACTTGTCTGACATATGGATGTCTTGGTGGGTGCCATTCAGATTGATTGCACTGTATTTCTTTTCCCTCTAAATGGCACTAAAAATGCACTTTCCAATTTGACTGGTTGGTTAGTTCGTTTGTTTCCCCAATATTTCCTCCTGAAAGAATCAGGTCACAGTTACCCAAGTTGAAAATCACATTATTACTCCTGGTACACATCTTTAACCCTTTGCTTTCGCCGCATATTCTTTTACAGTACAAAATACCTCTTCGTATAATAACTTCCCTGATCCTGCTTTTGTAACATTTACTGCTTTCTCACCTTTACTCCAGGAAACAAACACTGTAGGCCCACGTGATAAGTAAAACTGACACTTGCCTTAATATTCAAGATTATTGCCAGTCACAGAGAACATGGCAGAGATTCAAACCAATCAGTAACAGGCAAGAGTATGTTGGTACTAATCTTGTAGGCACTTTAGTACCCAGTAGTAAATATCACCATAGAATCATAGAATTTCAGGGGCTGGGACCTCAAAACATTACCTGGTCCAGGCCCCCTACCAGAGCAAGATCACCTAGAGCAGATCACACAGGAATGCATCCAGATGGTTCTTAAATATCTCCATAGAGGGAGACTCCACAACCTCCCTGGGCAGCCTGTTCTAATGCTCTGCCACTCTCACAGTGAAAAAATTCTTCCTCAGGTTCACACAGAACATCCTGTGCCTCACCTTCCACCCACTGCCCTTTGTCCTGTCACTGAGCATCACTGAGAAAAGGCTGGTTCCATCCTCCTGGCACTCACCCCTTACATATTTATAAACATGAATGAGGTCACCCCTCAATCTAAGCTCCAAGCCCCAGCTCTCTCAGTCTCTCCTCATAAGGAAGATGTTCAACTTCCTTAATAATTTTCGTGGCTATGTGCTGGACTCTTTCCAGCAGCAACCTCTCCTTCTTGAGGTGGACACAATACTCTGGATGAGGCCTCACTAGGGCAGAGTAGAGGAGAAGGAGAACCTCCCCCAAATTACTAAATACTGTCCTTCTATTACACCCCAGAATGGCATTAGCCTTCCTGGCCACAAGAGCACACTGCTAGCCATGGCCATCCTTTCATCCACCAATTTAAAATTATTTGGCCAATGAGCCATATCCTCAAACCTTTCCTAAGTAGTCACTCACCCTTTTCTCAGAAAGTGTTGCAATTATTTTTGTGACCAAAACCTAGACCAGGTATAAGCAGGAGCTTCATGCAATGCACAGCAGCAGCAGCAGCCTGACTGTACCTACACAAACCACTGTTGGAGAGTCTCATTGCTAAAAGTTAGTTGCTTCAGCACATCTTGCAATCTTGCTAAGCAATGCACAGCTGCACCAACCTGACTGTACCAAATCACAGAATCACAAGATCACAGGATCACAGGATGCTACGGCTTGGAAAGGACCCAAAGTGATCATCAAGTCCAGCTCCAACCCCCATGCCATAGCAGGACCATACAATCTAGCTCAAGTCACACATGACAACAGGCCTTGAAAGGCTCCAGAGGAGACTCCACAAGCTCTCTTGGGAGCCTGTTCCAGTGCTCTGTGACCCTTACAGTAAAGAAATTCCTCCCTGTGTAGAGATGGAACCTCCTGTGCTGCAGCTTGTATCCATTGCTCCTTTCCTATCACATAATGTTAGAGGCTGGAAGGGACCTTGAAAACTCATCCAGTCCAACACCCTTGCCAGAGCAGGATCAGCTATACCACGTCACACAAGAACGCATCCAGACAGGCCTTGAATATCTCCAGGGAGGGAGACTTCAAGGCCCCAGCAGGAAGCCTGTTCCTGTGTTCTGTCACCCTCACAGAGAAAAAAAGAAATCCTGATGTTTGCATGGAACTTCCCATGCCTCTAAACCACTCAAACCTCTGTTGGAGACTCTCAGTGTGAAAAAGTTAGTTGTTTCAGCACAGCTTGCAATCTTTCTAAGCCAAATGTGGTATTTAACTCAGGTATTAAGTTCCTTTGGAAACAGTGCTGCTTAAAATTGCTGATCTTTTGTGTAAGTCATCAAGAACACTTCTTCACAGAATCACAGAACTAACCAGGTTGGAGAAGACCTTTGAGAACATCGAGTCCAACCTATCACTTAACACCTTCTAGTTAACTAAACCATGGCACCAAGTGTCACATTCACTCTCCTTTTAAACACCTCCAGGGATGGTGACTCCACCAGTTTCCCAGGCAGCCCATTCCAATGGCAATCACTCTTCCTGTGAGAAACTTCTTCATAACATCCAGCCTAAACCTCACCTGTCACAGCTTGAGACTGTGCCTCCTCATTCTGTCACTGGTTGTGTGGGTAAAGAGACCAACCCCCACCTGGCTGCAACCTCCCTTCAGGTAGTTGCAGACAGCAATGAGGCCTCTCCTGAGTTCTTCTTCTTTGTGTAATAGCTTCACAGAGGGTCTGGAAACGCCTCACAGCACAGCAACATCACAGGCATGGAGTGCCTTGGTGCTCAGGCAGGGTGCAGAAACCATGCCTGAAGCCTGCTCTGCAAATGAGGAGACTGGGGACAAGCAGAGTCTTGTGTGCACAGGCAGCACAGCTGCTGCTGGACTAACCAGCTCATCCAAATCCCTCTGGTAAGCAAAGGCACTTCCTCCATACCTGAGGTCACAGGTAGTGCTTACAGTCTGATTAGCTGCATAAAATGGACAGGGTATAAAGCATGCTTTCATTTTTCACACAGGGAAAAAAAAAAAAAACAAAAAAAAAGGCATGTGGCTTGTAAGCCAATCTTCCCAGAAGCTGTCTGAAATAATCAACTTACAAACCTCTGCAAACTGAGGTTTGCAACGCAAATGGTGACAGCATCTTAACGAGAGGGGAGCAGTGGTTCACTGGGTACATACACACTGTCATTTTCAATATTACTCTGCCATCTGTCCATACCCCTTGAATTCTAAAAGATTCTCCCTCCGTTGGTTTTAAAAATCTCTTGGATAAATTAGATCGTAAGAGGTGGAGTTATAAATTGATGCTGCTTTCCCTTTCTGTTACCCTTAATTATGCCGTCCCTACTGCCGGCATCCAAATAGTGAGAATGGAATGATTACTGAAAAAAAAAAAAAAAAGTCATGTTATCCTGCAGCAAATCATTCCTACAGCTGTCACTTAGAAGGAAATCCTGTTGTTAGGCTTGCAAAATATATTTAATACTCACATCTGTGTAATGACAGGACAAGGGGGAATGGGTTCAAACCGGCAGAGGGGAGATTTAAACAGGATGTTAGGAGGAAGTTCTTCATAGTGAGGGTGGTGAGACACTGGAACAGGTTGCCCGGGGAAGTTGTGGCTGCTCCCTCCCTGGAGATGTTGAAGGCCAGGCTGGATGAGGTCTTGAGCATCCTGATCTAGTGGGAGGTGTCCCTGCCTATGGCGGGGGTTGGAACTGGATGATCTTTGATGTCTCTTCCAACTTAAACCATTCTATGATTCTATGATCTTCTTGATGGTTTTCCTTCTGGGCCAAAAATTTCCATATTGCTTCCTAACCAATGATGATACCTTCAAAGGAATTTAAATTAAGCACCTTCAGAAATTAATCACAGAATCGATCGGGTTGGAAAAGACCTTAGAGTCATAGAACAAGTCAGGGTTGGAAGGGACCACAAGGATCATCAGGTTCCAACTCCCCTGCCAAAAGCAGAATCCCCTAGGGTATTCCACACAGGAATGCATCCATGTGGGTTTGGAAAGTATCCACAGAAGGAGACTCCACAGTCTCTCTGGGCAGCCTGTTCCAGGGCTCTGTCACCCTCATTGTAAAGTTTCTCCTCATGTTGAGCTGAAACGTTCTCTGTTCCAGTATGTAGCTGTTGCTCTTTGTCTTATTGCTGCAGACCATCAGAGATTGAGCTTATCCACTTGATACCCACCCTTCAGATATTTATAGGCATTGATTAGATCCCCTCTCAGTCTTCTCTAGACTAAACAGCCCCAGGGCTCTCAGTCCCCCTAATCATCCTTCTAATCAAACCCCTAATCAAACCCCCTAATCATCCTTGTGGCTCTCCACTGGACTCTATCCAGCAGGTCCCTGTCTCTTAAACTGATGAGCCCAAAACTGGACACAGAATCCCAGGTGTGGTCTCACTAGGGCAGAGTAGAGGAGAAGAACCTCCTTAGACCTGCTGGACACACTTTTTTTGATGCACTCCAGGATACCATTTGCCCTCTTGGCCACAAGATTACCTTGACATCTTTTACCAGCATGTAATAGTTAATTAGATTTATTTTTTTTTTGCTGTTTTTTTCATAGTATATTAAAAAGAATGTTATTATTGTAAGTTTTGTGTTGTTAACTGGTTTATTTCAGATATTTTTTCTCACGAATAAATATTTGCATTATTTAAATAGGTTCATAACATTCGATCCACGTCATGAAACTCAATGCAAGTTACATTTCCAAAGTTTTCCCACTTAATATGTACCAAAGCTTGCTTCAAGTAAAAGCTAACTTCTTCTCAACAGCTGTTTTGCTGTGAAGGTTTTCTGTGATGGAAGAACACAGAAATGCTGCTAGAATTTTCTTTGCAGTTTAACATTAATATCAAACGAACTGTGAACATTTATACAAAATATTACTTTAACTGAAATGAAAAAAAAAACAACAACCACCAAACCTCCAAATGCTAGGATTTTGACTTCTACTTCCCTACTTATAGATGAGCAATGTTCATTTTTGTTTAAATGTATAAATGACAGCTGCCTGAAGCACAATATATCTGATAAATTATCCACAGGGCACTATTGGAGAAGCTTTTTTTTTTTAATTGTTTCTGTTGTATAATACCTGCAGCACTGTGTGCAGTTCTGGAGCCCCCAGCACAAGAAAGACATGGAACTGTTGGAGAAAGTCGAGAGGAGGGCCACGAAAATGATTAGAGGGCTGCAGCAGCTCTGCTATGAGGATAGGCTGAGAGAGTTGGGGCTTTTCAGCCTGGAGAAGAGAAGGCTTCCAGGAGACCTTATAGCAGCCCTCCAGTATCTGAAGGAGGCCTACAGAAGGGCTGGAGTGGGACTATTCACAAAGTCTTGTAATGACAGGATGAGGTGTAATGGGTTTAAACTGGCAGAGGGGAGATTTAAACGGGATGTTAGGAGGAAGTTCTTTACAGTGAGGGTGGTGAGACACTGGAACAGGTTGCCCAGGGAGGTTGTGTCTGCTCCCTCCCTGGATGTGTTCAAGGCCAGGCTGGATGAGGTCTTGAGTGTCCTGATCTAGTGAGAGGTGTCCCTGCCTATGGCACAGGAGGTTTGGACCTGGATGATCTTTGAGGTCCCTTCCAACCTAAACCATTCTATGATTCTATAATTACTCTAAAGAAATTGGTACATCCCTTCTCTTACTTGCCTGAATAAATAATAACAGGATGCCCAGAACTGTATATAAACCCCATAATAATTCACTGAGAACTCTTTCTCTAGTCTTCTATCACTGTGGAGTTTTGTTTTCTTGTGCAGAAGTCAGTAAAATTTTACAGATTAGATTGTCTGCACTCCCAGTATGATATGCCACATTTTCTCACTGTTAGGATACACAGCTACAAGTGAATTCTGGTTAAAGAAAATTTCACAGTGCTCTTTATTAACAGTAATAATAAAGCAGATTTACAGGGATTGCTCTTGACAATGCTTAGATATAAATTGCAAGCTAGCAAGCAAGGAAGAAAGCAAGCAAGCAAAGAAAGCAAGCAAGAAAGCAAGCAAGCAAGGAAGTAAGCAAGCAAGCAAAGAAAGCAAGCAAGAAAGGAAGAGAGCATGAAAGAAAGCAAGCAAAAAAGCAAAGCAAGAAAGACAGCAAGAAAGCAAAGCAAGCAAACATGCAAGCAAAAAAGCAAGAAAACAATCAAGAAAGCAAGAAAGCAAAGCAAGAAAGCAAGCAAGAAAACAAGTGAGCAAAAAAGAGAGCAAGAAAGAAAGCAAGAAAGCAAGCAAACAAGAAAGCAAGAAAGCAAGCAAAC
Source organism: Psilopogon haemacephalus (assembly GCA_013396835.1). Classification (NCBI taxonomy): domain Eukaryota; kingdom Metazoa; phylum Chordata; class Aves; order Piciformes; family Megalaimidae; genus Psilopogon; species Psilopogon haemacephalus. The sequence continues at coordinate 386,841 of VWZI01020971.1, read as the reverse complement.
AAAGCAAGTGAGAAAGAAAACAAGAAAGCAAGCAAGAAAGAAAGCAAGTGAGCAAGCAAGAAAGAAAGCAATCAAGAATGTGTAAGAGAAACAGAGAAAGAGAAAGAAAAAGATAGAAAGAAAGAAGGAAGGAAGGAAGGAAGGAAGGAAGGAAGGAAGGAAGGAAGGAAGGAAGGAAGGAAAGAAAGAAAGAAAGAAAGAAAGAAAGAAAGAAAGAAAGAAAGAAAGAAAGAAAGAAAGAAAAGTTAAGTTTCTATTTCAGTAAAGTTTCTTAGTTACAAAGAATCTAGCTATATCTGGGAGGTCCAAGTTTGAAGTCTGCTCAGGGATGTGGTCCTATAAAATTATTGTTGTTGCTGCACTTGGAATTAGACTGGGGTTTTTTAGGGGGTTGAATCTCTTCAAACTCTTGAGTAGTTCTTTCATCCTGCTTAGCAATAAATATTTCTGGCTACCTGAACTAAGTTGGGTTTTGAGCACAGGTGGATCATTGCATTTAAAATAGGTTTATAAACAGTTCTTGCAGTAACAATAAGTTGTCATCATCGATGACAGTAGCGCTAGATTCTAGTAACTGAGTCATCCTGGGGTAGACTGTTCTTGCCATAAACCTCTGGTTTTTGCTGCAGGTCTAGAGGATATAAAAGACTTTCCACAGTCATTCAGGCATGTCTTTAGATTGCAGCAAGGAGTTTCTTTCTTCTGATGAACATGTGCATTCCAGCTGTTATGTAGTCCGTTGTAGCTGGTCTGGAAAGTAATGGTTCCATACAGGCATTGATTCTTCTAAGGAGCCTATCACTTTTTATACCATTATTGCTACCTAATTCTCTCTCTTCTGCTTCTGCTAGTACTTTCACTTGTGCTGAGAAAGTACAAAGGGAGAAATGAGAGAAGAAAGTAGTTTTAAAGGAATATCTAAATGTACCTCACTACATATTTTCTTGCGAAGTGGCCCAATTTGCCTCTGACAGGCTTTAGCTTTTACAATCAGCAGTCAGTGATTTTCTTCTAGCACCAAGAGCTGCTTCAGTGAGGGAACATCTTGCTTTGACCTTCTGTTTCATATGTTATACTCCTTTGGAGCTTTGCTCCAATTACAACACTTTCCCCTTTCAAATGTGATCTCAGGTAATAATCTCTGCAAGTTCTTGGCTCTCTATCAAGTCATTTGACAGCTGTTTCTAATACATCCAGGATGAAAAAAAAAAAAATCAGAAATAAAATCCCCCTGAGTTTTAATATGAGGATAATATTCTTTAATCAAGCTAAATCAACACAATTACATTTATAATGCTAGCAAGTTATTACACTATCTTAACAGAAGAGTATAATGAGTCTTCGCAGTGCTTTTCAGGCCCATGCCTGCCTTTCTTCCAGTTCTTTTTTCCCAGCTGGATGAGAAAGTAAACTTTATCTCAGCCCTGACATGCCACTCTCAGAAATCAGATGCTTCTCATTCTTAAAATTATTTGAAAGGAAAAAAAAATTGTAAAACATCTGGAATCTCCATCTTTGGACATACTCAAAGTTTGAGTGGTCGTAGGTCTGAGCAGCTTGCTTTAGCTGATCCTGTTCTGAGCAGAGGGTAGGACAAGATGTCCTTAATACATGTGTTCTTGCTTCAATCATTCTGATACTGTACTGCTAAGACAGGTTTTTATAGGTACAATGTGTGCATATATAGAATAGAATAGAATAGAATAGAATAGAATAGAATAGAATAGAATAGAATAGAATAGAATAGAATAGAATAGAATAGAATGGAACGGAACGGAACGGAATGGAATGGAATGGAATCAGTCAGGTTGGAAGAGACCTCCAAGCTCATCCGGTCCAACCTACCACCCACCCTATCCAATGACACTAAATACCCCATCCAGTCTTTTCTTGAACACCTCCAGGGATGGCTACTCCACCACCTCCCTGGGCAGCCCATTCCAATGGCAAATCACTCTCTCTGAGAAGAAGAGTGCTGAGCAATGCCAGATTTTATCTAAATACATAATTTTAATCAATGACAAAGGAAAGAAATAAAACAGCTGAGCCTCTTCCATAGTCAGTGCCATACCTAAGTTTGTCATGCTTTTGTCATATTGTGCTTTCAAATATATCATTAACCATCAAGGGCAAGGGCATCTGGGGTTTAAGGGTATACCTGAATTGTACAGGTTGAAAACCACCCATATCTGTTTTCTATGGGTATGAAAGTTGCAAAAACAACATTACCAAAGGAAATATCTCAGAAGTACACAGTATATGTGAAGAAACAAAAGATCTGACACATCTGGGCTACAGGGGCAGAACTTTGACCTTAAATCATTCTCCAGCTCCAGCACTCATTAGTTGTATATCTTAAAGCATGTTAGTACAGTGGAGCAACTCCAGGGACTCCTTCCTGTTTTTCTGGGAGTGTCAACACTATCTGGTTGTATTACAGAACTCCAGCGTCCTGGAATTTTGTTTTTTCCAACTGTGTCCTGGGCTTCATTAAGAGAAGCGTGGCCAGCAGGGCAAGGGAGGGGATTCTGCCCCTTTACTCTGCTCTCCTCAGACCCCACCTGGAGTATTACGTGCAGTTCTGGAGCCACCAGCACGAGAAGGACATGGAACTGTTGGAGCCAGTGCAGAAGAGGCTATGAAGATGATCAGAGAGCTGCAGCAGCTCTGTTATGAGGACAGGCTGAAAGAGTTGGGGCTCTGTAGCCTGGAGAAGAGAAGGCTTCAAGACCTTATAGTGGCCTTCCAATATCTGAAGGGGGCCTACAGGAGGGCTGGGAAGGGACTATTCACAAGGTCTTGTAATGACAGGATGAGGGGGAATGGGTTCAAACAGGCGGAGGGGAGATTTAAACTGGATGCTAGGAGGAAGTTGTTTCCAGTGAGGGTGGTGAGACACTGGAATGGGTTGGCCAGGGAAATTGTGGCTGCTCCCTCCCTGGAGGTGTTGAAGACCAGGCTGGATGAGGTCTTAAGTGTCCTGATCTAGTAGGAGGTGTCCCTGCCTATGGTAGGGGGTTGGAACTGGATGAGCTTTGAAGTCCCTTCCAACCTAAACTATTCTATGATTCTCACACTTCTTGCTTAATCGGTGCAGAGACCTACATAGGATTTCTGCCTCCCAACAAAATAAACATCCCCACTGTCACATCTCCATTACCTTATTAGCATTGCTGTGTAGGAGTTGAAACTGATTTTAATGAGCTCCTTTAAAAATGTTAGGCATTTATTCATGCTTCTGCAGCTTTCGGGTCAAGCTACTAATTTGAGGTTACTGGAGATTATTTTAGAAACTCAGGTGGGACCAGCCCTTTTTGTGACTCTTAGAACCAAAGCACCATTTTTCATGCTTTCAAGCCTAATCACTGCAGAGTGTAATTAAGCTCTGAAAGGATCTCTTTTCCAAATATCTGACCTGATCTCAAACATCTGTATCTGTCTGAGCTCTAACCAAACGCTTCTTTCCACACAGAGTAATTCTGACCTTCCCCTTTTCTCACGTATGTTTTACTTCAAAAGCAATCCACTACGTTTTTACAGTACTAATGGCACTCTGAAAGAGCTATCAGCTCTCATTTCCAGCACTGGCTGCTATCAGCCAGAAAAAAATGGCATTGACTTGACGCAAAAGAGGCAAATCTTCAAATCTGGAGCATGTTAAACTCAAGCAGTGGGCGTATCTCCTAATATTTTGTTTTGTATTTAAATTGACTCGTGTTACCATCAAGACTTCACACTGATTCTATCTGTAGATCTTTTTTTTCTCTATCTCTCCTTTTCCTTTTTTTTAACTTTCTTTTTTTCTTTTATTTTCATTACTTTTTATTCTTTGTTTTTTTTCTCTTTCATATTTTTTCTCTTATCTTTGTTTATTCTTTATTTCTTATTTTTCTTTCCTTTTATTTTTTCTTTTTCTTATTTTTTTCATAATTTTTCTTTTATTTTTCTTATTTTTCTTTATTTCTGTTTTTTCATTTTTTTAATCTTTCTTATTTCTTCTTTCTCATTTCTTCTTTCTTTCTTAATTTTTTTCTTATTTTCCTCCTTTTTTTCTTCCTTATTTGTCTTTCCTCCTAATTTTTCTTTATTTCTATTTTTTCTTATTTCTTCTTTCTTTCTTATTTTTCTTTTTTCTTTTTTTCTTATTTTTCTCTTTTTTTTCTATCTTATTTTTCTTTCTTCTTTCTAATTTTTCATTCTTATTTTTCTTTCTTTCTATTTTTCTTTTACCTTTTTTATTCTTTCTTATTTTTTCTTTCTTTTTCCTGTGTTTTGGTCTTTTTTTTTTCATTTTATATAGGTGAAGATAGGATTTCTTCATCCTTATTTCAGAGTCTCATCTCACAACTTATCATAAGAGTTCTCAGATACCAGATTCTTGGAGTGACTGTCTCAAATAACCTTTGCCTAAATGTCACTCTTCTGTTCCTACTGACCATTCAGTGAATCAGTTGCGGGCTGAATGTCTATAGGTACCTGAAAGAACCTTGTGGAGAGGTTGGTGCTGGTCTCTTCTCACAGCTAATTAATGATAGAACAAGAGGGAATGTCCTCAAGCTGCCACTGGATAGGTTTAGACTGGATATTAGGAAAAATGTTTTCCCACCAAGAGTGATCAGGCATTGGAATGAGCTGCCCAGGGAGGTGGTTGAGTCACCAACCCTGGATGTGTTTAAAAGTCATTTGAACATGGTGCTTGGGGGTATGGTTTAGGGTGCACCTTGTAGAGTAGAAATATTGGTTCGACTTGGTGATCCTGAAGGTCTTTTTCCAACCTGAATGTTTATGTGATTCTGTGAATCTCTGAAGAAACCCTATTAGTCTCATATTTTTATGCACTCATTTGCAGGATTTCTTGGTATAAAAATTCTGTTAAGAGACTAACTGCACAATTTGAAGAAATTAATTGGTTCAAATCACTAAGGGAAGCTGCAAAATATTGGTCAGTGGTGGTCGGACAAGAAGGAGCTAGGAATCAATACGACCGACCAATGTGATTGGAGTATTGTTCAGCTTTATTAACGACAGGATAATTCTTTCATGATGTTTTCTTATCAGGCTAAACCAACATGCCCAATTCTGATTGGTAACATGAGCTCTGTGGGACGCTGTCCATGCTAATCAGAAGCATGCTAATTGATTGGCATCATTAAGCACAGCTCCATTCATTAGTATTTGTGATAACCCGTTGTTCTCTAACCAGATGTTTCACTATCTCTTTACCCTTGTGGGAGGCAGCTGCCATGCTATGAAAGCTAGAGGCCTGTGATAGGTTGTTGTCCCCAACCATGTGAGCCAAGGCCAAATTCCTCATTATTTCACGATCCCACAGTGGTCTATTGTCTGATATGACACTAATGAATGTTGCATCTTCCCTTCCTAAAAAACTACACTTGTTCTGGCAATCTAAAGAAACCAGACAGTTGAAGTAATAAACAGAGAATGGCCTAAAAATGTGATGAAAGAGAAGGAAAAAAGGAGAAAATTAATTAATACTTCTGTTCTTTAGTGAGTCAGTTCAAAATACAGAGGGGACAGTTTCCAGTACCAGTTGTTTCTCCCATGCTGAGAAATCAACCCCAAGTGGGACACAAGTCACAAAGCAGAGGATTCAAGACAAACTCTTTTCAATGTTCACTTGGTGTCATTTAGTCTTTTATTGACAGAAATGATAGAATGGAATTAACAGAGCCACTGAAATGGAAGATGAAATGCAAATTACGTTGCAGTCAACTGTGAGTTTTTATATCAAGGAGCAATTACACAGCCTGCTTAGGACCCACTAACCTAAACCAATTAAGGCACTATAAACTCCTGCTGTATTATTTGATATAGTAAGCAGATGATAAAATCAGCTCCTCTGCAAGCCAGTCACACAACCCACATTCAGATGTACTCATTTTCAGCTCTTTATTTCCTGTCAATATGCATGCTAGCAAATTAAATGTAGTTCTTTACATTATTTACTTCCAGCCTATTAAGTGGTCACTGCATAGGTTTTTATTAGTTATAAACGTTTTTATTCGTACTGAATGCTACCTTGTCTTGACACCATAGCTCCTTTGCACTTCCAACAGGTTTTCATTAGTCATAAAATCTTGTAATTGTAAATTTGTACTGGTGGGCAGCAAGTTTTGCATGGGCCAGCAATGTGCCCTTGTGGCCAAAAGAGCCAATGGCATCCTGGGGTGCAACAGGAAAAGTGTGGCCAGCAGGTCTAGGGAGGTTCTTCTCCCCCTCTACTCTGCCCTAGTGAGACCACACCTGAAATATTGTGTCCAGTTTTGGGCTCCCCAGTTCAGGAGAGAGAGGGACCTGCTGGAAAGAGTCCAGCGAAGAACCATGAGGATGATTGTTGGACTTGAGCATCTCCCCTGTGGAGAGAGACTGAGAGTCCTGGGGCTGTTTGGTCTGGAGAAGAGAAGACTGAGAGGTGATCTGATCAATGGATACAAATATGTGAGGGATGGGTGTCAAGTGGCCCATCTGAGGGATGGGGCCAATCTCTTTTCAGTGGTCAGGTGCAATAAGAAAAGGAGCAACAGCTACAAACCAGAACATGTAAGGGGCCAATCTCTTTTCAATGGTCAGCAGCAATAAGACAAGGAGAGATGGATACAAATTGGAACACAGATTTCACCTCAACATGAGGAGAAACTTCTTTACAGTGAGAGTGGCAGAGCCCTGGAACAGACTGCCCAGAGAGGTTGTGGAGTCTCCTTCTCTGGAGACTTTCACAACCCACCTGGATGCATTCCTCTGTGAACTACCCTAGAGGATCCTGCCTTGGCAGCAAGGTTGGACTCAATCTCTTGAGGTCCTTTCCAACCCATAAAGTTCTGTGGTTCTGTTTAAACACTAGCTTGTTTTGACATATGAACAATGAACTTCCAGTAGGAGGCAGAAATGAGGAACAAATGTTTTGTTTTATTCTTTTTTTTTTTAAGTTGGATTTACATAGATCCAATTTATAAAGATCAAATTCTGCTACCATAATTTATGTTAAGCCTCCTTTTCAGAGTGTTGCATTGGCTATTAAAGTTTTGGGGTTTTTTCCCCTTCTTGTTTTCACCTGTTCCTTAAAACAGATAAGCATGTGGTTAATCGCAGAATCACAGAATTTTAGGGGCTGGAAGGGATTTCAAAAGATCATCCAGTCCAACACCCATGCCAGAGCAGGATCACACTTTCTTTTTTCTCTTTTTTTTCCCAGTACAGTTTCCTTTTTAATTATTTTTCTATCCCACTTCCCCCCCATCTCCCTCCTTTCCTCTCCATCTCCCTCCTTTCCTCTCCATCTCCCTCCTTTCCTCTCCATCTCTCTCCTTTCCTCTCCATCTCCTCTTTCCTCCATCCCCCTCCTTTCCTCTTCATCTCCTCTGTCCTACATCTCCCTCCTTTCCTCTCCATCTCCCTCCTTTCCTTCCCATCTCCTCTTTCCCCCATCTCCCTCCTTTCAGCATCACCTCCCACTTTCCCACCATACCTACCCCTTTCCCACCCCACACTGCTTTTTTTT
>VWZI01020971.1:360619-379313 GCA_013396835.1 Psilopogon haemacephalus | reverse complement strand
TTTTTTTTTTTTTTCCCCCTTTTATCCCCCAAACCCAGAGCACCTGGGTGCTGTTGGAGTCTCCTCCCACCCCAGATGTCACCACTTTGCCTTCCCTGCCCACTCCCCTTTATAATCAGCCCCAGGAAAGGCAAGCCCCAAGTTTGCCCAACTGGGCAGAGGATCCTCCTCACTGGTGAGTGCCCATGGTGTGCACTGGGTGACTGGTGGAGGGGATCTCAAAGGCCGGGGGGCCTGGTGGCCCCCCGGTCAGACAGGGTAGAGAGATGCTGATTACTCTAACATCACCCACGGGTGCTGGTTAAGCCTTCTTACTTAGGCTGAGCTCTTCTTTGTTTAGCTGCTTCTTTCTGCTCACCAGTGATGAGCTGAAGTACTTGCCTGAACTGGAAGCTCGTAGGTGAGTGGTATTGTGTTGTCGTAGAATTGTTTGGATTGGAAAAGCTCTCTAAGTTCATCAAGCCCAGCCTTCAACCCAACACCACCATGGCCATTAAACCAATTCCCAAAGTGCAAAGCTAATTCTACGTATATGTCTAATGTCACCAGTTTGCATTGAGTTTTGCTCACAATTAATTGTCTAAACACTTTGCTAAATAAAAACAAGCAAAAGCATGTTTAGACATCTTCTTATCTGTCATCATAGGTAAGACTGAGAAAGCCTGAGAAATGTTTTAGTGTTTAGCTGTGTGTGCCTAACTATTTCAGCTGTGCCTTCTATTAATTATTCCTTACACAGGAGTTGGATTGAATCCCTAAAGCAAATAAGTTATATTGTCATCTGCTATAACTCCATCTGACTTCAGCAGAACTAGAGTTCAGTGGCAGTCTCCATATGCACAGAGGATATTAAAACCTAAGATATTAAACAAAAAACAAAAGACTACAGTTGCTAGGTGGAAAAAAAAAAAAAAAAAGCCATCCTGAAGTTTTAACATCCACTCTGTAGCATTTCAAGTGTGCACGCATGAGTGTGGGGGTGAATTTCTCTGTCTGGCTGTGTGTAACTCCAGAGGTTCTTGAAATTTTCTAGGTCACAGGAGCCCAGTGAAGTTTCTGGCTAGACTGCCAAGCACAAGAGGAGGGCAACAGAGCTGGGGCAGAGCCTAGAGAATAGATCTTACCAGGAGCTGGGGTTGCTAGTCTGAAAAAGAGAAGGCTGAAGGTAGACTTCACTTTTTACAGCTATCTGAAAGGGCCTTGGGAGAGGTTGGTGCTGGTCTCTTCCCACAGGCAAATAGTGATAGAAAAAGAGGGAATGATCTCAAGGTGCAACTGGGTAGACTTAGACTGGATGTTAGGAAAAATGTTTTCTCATCAAGAGTGGTCAGGGATTGGAATGGGCTGCCCAGAGAGGTGGTTGAGCCTCCAACCCTGGCTGTGTTTAATGGTCATTTGGATATGCTGCTTGGGGATATGGTTTAGGGGTGCACCTTGTAGAGCAGGAATATTGGTTGAAGTTGGTGATCCTGAGAGACTTTTCCAACCTGAATGTTTCTGTGATTCAGTTTATCAGCAGATAAAAGTGCTGCAAATAAATGCACTTATGTTCTTTATCTCCTTTCTCACAGAGGCATACAAAAGCAAATTGGGCAGGTGACAAAAATCAAAAAGGAAATCTATTCCAACTGAAATTGTTGGGCAGGTGATAAACTAGGAATGGAGTTCTTTCTAATCAAGATCATTAACACTCCAGTAGACATCAGTAAACTAGAGGTTGGGGATGTCAGATGGAATGAATGCTACACAGTCAACCCAAGAATTATTGAATTAGAAAATTGAGGATCTGAAATTTGCAATTACTCACTTTAAAGTTGAAAGCTTTCAAACTTGAGGAATTTCCTTGTTTTGTGTTCAGACCCAAGGAGGAAATCCCCAGCTGCAGAGCCCATTCTCCTAAGAGGACAGGTTTAATCAGCCCCCCAACGGGGGCTTTATTTATACCCTTAGTTGAATCTGGTCTGTGGTCATATATGGTCTAGGAGTTTCTCCAAACTTAACTGCTCTTTTGGCTGAGGTCCTTGTCTTTCAAGTGAGGTGTATGTGTGATAGTAATGATTGCAGCGAGCTGTGACTCAATAATACAGAGGTTTCAAGATGTTTCTGCAGTTTTTGGTCTTTCCTGGGGCAGGTGCACATGCCACTTGCTCCTACCAAGGTATAGAATCATAGAGGTCTTTTCCAACCTAAGCAATTATAAGATCATCAACCGTGTCCTGGGCTGCATTAAGAGAAGCATTGCCAGAAGGGCAAGGGAGGGGATTCTCCCCCTTTACTCTGCTCTCCTCACACCCCACCTGGAGTACTGTGTGCAGTTCTGGAGCCCCCAGCACAGGAAGGACATGGAACTGCTGGACAGAGTCCAGAGGAGGACTACAAAGATGATCAGAGGGCTGGAGCACCTCTGCTATGAGGACAGGCTGAGAGAATTTGGGCTTTTCAGCCTAGAGAAGAGAAGGCTTCGAGGAGACCTTATAGCAGCCTACCAGTATCTGAGGGGGGCCTACAGGAGGGCTGGGGAGGGACTGTTCATAAGGTCTTGTAATAACAGGATGAGGGGGAATGGATTTAAATTGGCAGAGGGGAGATTTGAACGGGATGTTAGGAGAAAGTTCTTTACAGTGAGGGTGGTGAGGCACTGGAATAGGTTGCCCAGGGAGGTTGTGGCTACTCCCTCCCTGGATGTGTTCAAGTCCAGACTGGATGAGGTCTTGAGTGACCTGATCTAGTAGGAGGTGTCCCTGCCTATGGCAGGGGGTTGGAACTGAATGTTCTTTAAGGTCTCTTCCAACCTAAACCATTCTATGATTCTATGATCTAGTCCAACCATCAAGACCTCTAATCCAGGCTAGAAAGGACCTCCTAGTTGACATCAAGTCCAGATATAACTCTGTCTTCCACCTTTCCCTACAAACTTCTGCAGCAAACTTTCATTTCTTCTCTATGTGCCACATTGGTGGCTGACTTTGCAGACTGTCACATGTACAGTAGCTAATGAAAGGGAGCCTGGCTAATGATTTCAGGCCTGCCTGGGTTTTGAGTGGAGAACATAACCTATAAATGTGAAACCATGTGAGCTGAAGTCCATGCATTGCTCAAGACTGGTCTGGATTTCCAAAAAACATAATCAAGGTATCACAGAATGTTAGGGGCTGGAATGGACCTCAAAAGCCCATTCAGTCCAACTCCCCTACCAGAGCAGGATCACATAGAGCAGATCACTCTGGAACACATCCAGGTGGGTTTTGAATACCACCAGAGAGGGAGACTCCACAACTCCCATGGGCAGCCTGTTCCAGTGTTCTGTCACCCTCACAGGGTAAAAAAAAATCCTCCTTATGTTTAAATGAAACTTCCCATGCTTCAGCTTCCATCCATTGCCCCTTGTCTCATCATTGAGTATCACCAAGCAGGTTGCCCAGGGAGGTTGTGGCTGCTCCCCCCCTGGATGTGTTCAAGGACAGGCTGGATGAAGCCTTGAGCAACCTGATCTAGTGGGAGATGTCCCTGCCTATGGTAGGAGGTTGGAACTGGATGATCTTTGAGGTCTCTTCCAACCTAAACCATTCTATGATTCTAAGCAGAGCCTGGCCTCAGCCTCTTGGTGCTCGCTCTACATATCTTTATCAACATGAATGAGATCACCTCTCAGGCTTCTCCTCTCCAAACTAAAGAGCTCCATCTCCCTCAGCCTTTCTTCATAGGGAATGTGCTATACCCAAAGCTCCTGTAGAAGTGTACCCTTAACTTTCTTGCTCCTGTTTTTTCTATGTAACACTTTTATTGTTCGCACAATTTGCTAAAGACTCATAAGCGTAAAATAAAAGACAGAAGTGCTTTTGCCTTTTTTAGGTCTGGGGAAGCCAGGCTATAGATTGCACTCTGTGAGTACGTGTGTACGTGTCTCTTTCATCCCTAATACTCTTTCAAACGCCCACAGCACTGTCAGGCAGCCTCAGAAGAGATAAAGGCTAAAAGGGTATCAGATGCTGCACGCAGCAAGATAAAAGAGGGTGATCCTATTAGTGTCAGTCTGCAGAAGCACCTTCGATGTGAAACTACATCTCTTTTAGAAATCAGAGGCCCTAAATAGTCTTCCAGAATACTGCTTACTGGATATGTTAATTCTATTGTTTGCTAGTTGGCCTTTTTTTTTTTTTTTTCCCCCCTCTACGTGTCTTGCTTTTCCGTTACTTTCTGATCTCTATAATAGCTTTGATCGCTTTAATAGTTTTGATTTTGAGGGGTGAGTAAAGAAAGCATAAAAGTCTACAGGTTGAAATTCACGTTTCACCAAAATCAGCCAAGAAAAGCAAAAATACCTCCCTTTTTTCTTGTTGTTCTTTTTTTCTCTTTCCCCCCCCCGCTACTTTTTGTTGGTCTTCTGCAGCACCAGGTTAGAATGGAAGTTGCACATCTTATTTTTAATATTTATAGGGAGGAAATGGGGCTAAACAGATAAACAGAATTTGATTTACGTGAAGAGTGGGTAGCAAAAATGGGGAAAGCAATCCTCCTCTTTTTAAATTGTGCTCTGATTCATTGTTAATACTTTCAAACCTACTAACCTCTGCGCTGCACAGGGAAGCTGTCTGGTTCCATGTCTCAAAATAATTTGGATGAAATGTCACCTAACCAACTTATTGAGGGAATAAAGTGTGGGTTTTTTCTGGGTTTTTTTTGTTATAATAATTTATTTCTTTAAAATTTCATCAAATTATTCAATGAATTGTTAATTCTGGCAATATAGTAGCAGCATCTTCTGTATTCCTTAACAAGGTGAAGGTATTATCATGGAATCATAGAATGGTTTAGGTTGGAATATGCCTCAAAGCTCATCCAGTTTCAACCCCCTGCCATAGGCAGAGACACCTCCTGCTAGAACAGGTTGCCCAAAGAGACATGGCCTTGAACACCTCCTGGACACAACCTGGCCTTGAACACCTATTCTGGAGGAGTACTGATTTGAACAATTTATTGAGTGGGCCAGAGGTTCTAAATTGTGAAGTGACTACAAAAAAAAACCAACTGGGAAGAATATATCTCCATTTCTTCCCTGTTTTTTCTGACCCAATGGTTTCTTTAAAAAGGCTTAAGGGATATTGCTGTGTGTTGACCTTGGCCTGTCAAAGCCAAAGCCATGAGATGGCAAAAAAACTGCTCTCTCAATTAATTAAACTGATTAATTTTATTTTCACCACTGGCCCTCTCAGACTATAAGGCAGAATGGGGATGTCTGAATGTAGGCAAGTCTGATAACTTCTGGAGTTCCAGAGCAGCAACAAATGCATAGAATCATAGAATGGTTTAAGTTGGAAGGGACTTCAAAGATCAACCAGTTCCAACCACCCTGTGCCATAGGCAGGGACACCTCCCACTAGAACAGGTCACTCAAGGACTCATCCAACCTGGCCTTGAACACCTCCAGGTGTGGAGCAGCCACAACCACCCTGGGCAACCTGTGCCAGTGTCTCACCACCCTCACTAGAAAGAACACCCTCCTAACATTTTGTTTAAATCTTCTCTCTGCCAGTTTAAACTTCTTAGAAGAAGTTCTTCAGTACAAGGGTGGTGATACTCTGGAATAGGCTGCTCAGGGAAGTTGTGGATGCCGTCACCCTGGGGCTGTTCAATGCCAGGTTGCATGAGGCTTTGAGCAGCCAAGACTAGCTGAGAGGTGTCCCTGTCCATGTCAAGAAGGTTGGAATAGATGATCTTTGAGGTCCCTTCCAACCTAAGTCATTCTATGATTCTATAATTTGTGTGCAGTAGATCTTTCTCATCCAAATCATGCATATAGAGCCAGTGGCATCCTAGCCTGTATCAGGAATAATGTGGCCAGCAGGACAAGGGAGGTTATACTTCCCCTGTACTTGGGACTGCTCAGGCCACATCTTGAGTACTATATTCCAGTTCTGGGCCCCTCAATTCAAGAGAGATGTTGAGGTACTGGAACATGACCAGAGAAGGGCGATGAAGCTGGTGAGGGGCCTGGAGCACAGCTCTTATGAGGAGAGGTTGAGGGAGCTGGGGGTGTGCAGCCTGCAGAGGAGGAGGCTCAGAGGTGACCTCATTGCTGTCTGCAACTACCCAAAGGGAGGTTGTACCCAGATGGAGGTTGGTCTCTTTTCCCAGACAGCCAACAACAGAATGAGGGGACACAGTCTCAAGTTGTGCTGGGGGAGGTATAGGTTGGATGTTAGGAGGAAGTCCTTGCCAGAGAGAGTGATTGGCATTGGAATGGGCTGCCCAGGGAGGTGGTTGAGTCACTGTCCCTGGAGGTGTTCAAGAAAAGCCTGGATGGGGCACTTAGTGTCATTGATTAGGGCTGGATGATAGGTTGGGCTGAATGATCTTGGAGGTCTCTTCCAACCTGGATGATTCTATTCTTCTTTTCTTTTGTCTCCATGGAAATTCCTTATTCTTTGACAAGCCCTTTTAACCTCAGACGTGTCATGGCTTGAAACTTTTATCTCAAATACCTTACAGTGGTCAAGGGCCTCAGCTATGAGTAGGTGCTGAAGGCCCACCAAAGGACAGATTGTACCATACAATTCCTTTAAAAATCATGGCAGTGTTGCAAAGCTCTCCATCTAAAAGCTTCTGCATTGGTGCTTCCTGGCATGCACAAAGGAACCATTCATTACCATAGCAATAATCAGGTCTCTGATCAAGATTTTAATTTTCTGCAGGGGCTGGGCTGTTTGCTTTGAGGGGATTTTGTGCAACTATGACCAAAAAAGAAAAAGGGTTTATAGAAATGAAAATTATTTTCAAAACAAGGAAAGAAAAGATCCTAATTTTGAAGCACATTTAAAGAATTCCATAAACTTGGTAAACACTTAATTTTGCTTTTTCTGAGTCACATTCACTCAGAATAATAAGAGATGCTGTAAATTAAAGGGTTTGTTTCACAGTGAGTAAACCTGTATGGAAATATCAGGGGATTAGTGAAGATCAAAGTTTCTCTTCCTCAGATTATTCAGTCATAAGGCTGGAAAGCAACCTTGTGAAGAAAGAACCTGGGAGTCCTGGTGGACATGGAGCTATCCATGCCACAGCAATGTGCTCTTGTGGCCAAGAAGGTTGATGAGATCCTGGGGTGCATTAAGAGGAGTGTGTCCAGCAGACAAAGAGAGGTTCTCTTCCACCTGTATTGTGCCCTGGCAAGGCCTCATCTGGAATCATAGAATGGTTTAGGTTGGAAGAGACCTCAAAGAGCATCCAGTTCCAACCCCCCTGTGCCATAGGCAGGGACACCTCCCACTAGAACAGGTCGCTCAAGGCCTCATCCAGCCTGGCCTTCAACACATCCAGGGAGGGAGCAGCTACAACCTCCCTGGGCAACAATCTTGTGTTTAGTTTTGGGCTGCCCAGTTCAGGAGGGATAGGAATCTACTCAAAAGAGTCCAAGGGAGGGCTACAAAGAGATGAAGGGGCTGGAGCACTGTCGTATGAGGAGAGGCTGAGGGACCTGGGGCTCTTTGGTACAGTGAAGAGAAGACTTAGAGGGGATTTAATTGATGTTTATAAATATCTGAGGGCTGGGGGTCAAGAGGGAGGGAACAAACTCTTCTCTGTTTTACCCTGTGGTAGGACAAGGGGCAATGAGTATAAACTACAGAACAGGAAGTTCCACCTCAACATGAGGAAGAACATCTTGACTGTAAGGGTCACAGAGTGCTGGAACAAGATGTCCAGAGAGGTTGTGGAGTCTGCTTCTCTGGAGACTTTCTACACTCATCTGGGTCTGTTGCCGTGTGACCTTTGCTGGATTTTGTGGTGCTGCTCTAGCAGGGGGTTGGACTTGATTTATGAAGGACCCTTCCAAACCCAAACATCATGTGATAATAAAATCTTCTATCTTACTTTTGCACAGGGCTGAGACACTTGAGATGTACTGACCACCAAGTTATTGTCACTTCTGTTATGACTCCTTTACAAGGCAGCCTTTTTTTGACTGATTCATTAAGACTTTGAAAGTACAATAGTAGTCCTCATTCTATTAAATGGTTTTGTTCATTTTATTACATAAAACTGCCATTCAGTGGATCTTTTATTAAAGTATCTCCTACAAAATACTGTGTGAGGAAGCTAAAGATTACTCATTTGTGGAAATGTAAAAGGACCAAATTACTAGCTAGGAAAGTGCTAACAAGGTCAAAACTCTCCTCTGTTTTCATGTGCAGCTGTAATGATACTGATGATAGAATCATAGAATGTCAGGGGATGGGAGGGACCTTGAAAGATCATCTAGTTCAGCTCCCCTGCCAGAGCAGGATCACCTAGAGCAGGTCCCAGGTGAGCAAGCCAGAAACCACAGCACAATTCCATAGCTTATTTCCATTAAAATAATTAATCCCACACATCAGGTTTCATCATGGTTTATGCTGGGAGTTTAAGCCCTGCAGGACCATGTGAGGAGGAAGTTCTTCAACATGAGAGTGGTGAAGCCCTGGAACGGGTTGCCCAGGGGGGTGGTTGGAACCACATCCCTGGAGGTATTTAAGGCAAGGCTGGATGAGGCTCTGTCCAGCCTAATCTAGGCTACCCTAGATGGCTACCCTAATCTAGGCTGCCCATGGCAGGGGGGTTGGAACTAGATGATCTTTGTGGTCCCTTCCAACCCTGACTGATTCTATGATTCTATAGTTACATCTAAGAGTGAGCACAAGTGCCCCATGGGATGCCAGGGCTGAGCTCCTCCTATCCTTTACTAAATAACATTGTCCCTTGCAACCCTACCTTCAAACAGCTGCAGAGCCCTTCACTAGGGTCTGGCCAAGATACAACCAACTTCCTAAAGCAGTTGGTATCCAAAAGTCCCAATCCATAGCCACTGTTTTATGAAGAACAGTCACCCTTACAGCAGTTCTGTGTAAGCCAGGTGGAGGGTGACAAAGGTAAGTGGCTCAGCTCTGCCTGAACTGCAGCTGAGAGGATGCTGCCTGTTGATTCAGTGGGAAATTGAGCATATAAAGAGGCAGCCTCGAGAGCTGAATAAGGATGAGAAGGAGGTCAAGGTGAGGCTGGAGCTGAGGACTAAAGCAGCAGGCTGGTTATGAAGAAACTGAAGAAAGTCTCAGAAAACAGCAGATTCACAAACTGGAGCTTGTCCCACTGTAGGTAGTTAAGGCTAAATAATAATATTTTCAGGTTCTTTATTTCGGTTAGAGCAAGTTTTATGAATAGCCTCCTTCTACAAAGTACAATTTTCAGTTCAGAGAGAATATAAATTTGACCTCTGTTCTGAAAGGTAATATCCTCCCTACTTTGTAAACATTCCAGTAAGCCTGAAGATTTTATTTCTCTGCTTGTGTGTTTGTCCTGAACAAGTCTCTTTGATCCAGCAGGATTAGTATTTTCAGCTCATATAAATGCCAAATTGCTCTTCATTTCCACACTCCTTTAATGTGATGTAAAGGTCTGGCAGCAGCACTTAAAGAGTTCAACAAACTCTAAAAAGCCCTGAGAGTAACTGGTTTTCATGAGAAGTTGCTTAGCTGATGGAGAAAATCTGCACTTATCTTTGTCTTCTTGAATGATTTGGCCTCGGGAAGGCTTTTGGTTCCCAAATGCAGGCTCCACGCAGTGGAGTTCAAACTCCTTTAAACCTCCCCTATGCACTTACAAATACCTGTAGTAGTATTTACACCATCTGTTTGAACTGGATTTGGCTGGGATAGAGGTACAGGTCTTCATTCTACACGGTGCTATGTTGTAGGTATGTGGCTAAAACAGAGTTTGGTGAGTGGCTGCTGTCATTCAGTGACTGTTTGGGCAGTGGTTGGTTAGTAATGGACAACTGTTGAGTTGTTTGTTTGTTTTTTTTTTTTTACATACCTTGTTTTATATATTTGGGGTTGTTCTTTGTTGTTATTTTTTGTTTGGTTGGATTTTTTTTTTTCCTTAGTTATTATTTTTATTCTTCTTTTTTTTAATTTGGGTTTTCACAGAATCACATAAAGATCCAGGTTGGACAAGGATCACCAAGTCCAAATTATAACCTTAATCTACAATATTCACCTTAAACCGTATCCCCAAGCACCACTTCCAAATCATCCTGAAATGCATCCAGGGTTGGTGACTCCACCACTTCCCTGGGCAGCTTGCTCCAGTCCTTGACTACTCTCTCTCTGTGAAAAACTTTTTCCTAAAGTCCAGTCTAGAATCATAGAATGGTTTAGGTTGGAAAGAATCTCAAAGACCATCCAGTTCCAACCCCCCTGTGCCATAGTGCAGGGATACCTCCTACTAGAACAGGTCACCCAAGGTCTCATCCCACCTGGCCTTGAATACCTCCAGGGAGGGAGCAGCCACAACCTCCCTGGGCAACCCATTCCAGTGTCTCACCACCCTCACTGCAAATAACTTCCTCCTAACATCCCATTTAAATCTCCCCTCTGCCAGTTTAAACCCATTACCCCTTTGTCCTGTCATTACAAGACCTTGTCAATAGTCCCTCCCCAGCCCTCCTGTAGGCCCCCTTCAGATACTGGAAGGCTACTATAAGGTCTCCTCAAAGCCTTCTCTTCTCCAGGCTGAAAAGTCCCAACTCTCTCAGCCTGTCCTCATAGCAGAGGTGCTTCAGCCCTCTGATCATATTTGTGGCCCTCCTCTGGGGTATAATGCAGACCTTAATAAACAAGAGAAAAGGTTCAGAAAACTACAATTTCATTTCCCTCTTCTTCTCACGTCATCTGTGAGCTTTCTGACTTGTCCTGGGCCAGTATAGATACCAGCCATAGACAAGAAGTTTGGCATTAATGATTCTTCAGCCAGTCATAGAATCAGTCAGGGTTGGAAGGGACCACAAGGATCATCTAGTTCCAACAGCCCTGCCATGCCTAGGGGCACCCTACCCTAGATCAGGCTGCCCACAGCCTCTGCCAGCCTGGCCTTAAACAATTCCATGGATGAGGCCCCAACCACCTCCCTGGACAACCCATTCCAGGCTCTCACCACTCTCATGCTGAACAACTTCCTCCTCGTGTCCAGTCTGAATCTCCCCACCTCCAGCTTTGCTCCATTCCCTCTAGTCCTCTCACTCCCTGACAATCTAAAAGTCCCTCCCCAGCTTTCTTGTAGCTGCTTTCAGATCCTGGAAGACCATAATAAGGTCTCCTTGGAGCCTTCTCCTCTCCAGACTGAAAAGCTCCAAATGCCTCAGCCTGTTATGATATGATATATTCTACATTTAGCAGATGAAAGAAGAAAGGGGATTAGGGCCTTGAGTGACCTGTTCTAGTGGGAGGTGTCAATGTCTACACTGGGGGTTGGAACTGGATCTTTGAGGTCTCTTCCAACCTAAACCATTCTATGATTCTATTCTGTGACTGAGTTGGGGCTTTTCAGTCTGGAGAAGAGGTTCCAAGGTGACCTTATTGTGGCCTTCCAGCTGGGGAGAGACTTTTTAGGGTGTCAAGTAGTGATAGGACTGGGGGGGAATGGTGCAAAACTGGAAGTGGGTAGATTCAGATTGGATGTTAAGAAGAACTGAGATTATTTTTTTTTTTTCTGTTAATTTGAGAAATCATTGAGAGAATATAAGAAAGATGCTGGGATTATAACATTTCCTTTAGGAATTTTAATAGCCCAGATGCACTAAACATCACATTGGATGTTAGGAAGAAGTTCTTCACTATGAAGGTGGTAAGACACTGGAACAGGTTGCCCAGAGTGGCGGTGGAAGCCTTATCCCTGGAGGTGTTTAAGCCAGGCAGGATGTGGCTCTGAGCAACCTGATCTAGCATGAGGTATCCCTGCCATGGGGTTGGAGATAGATGATCCTTATGGTCCCTTCCAACCCTGACAGCTCTATGATTAGTTCTCCATATACTGCAGGTTTAGTCTTTCGGGGGTGATTCTTTCCAGGGTGAGTCAATAAAAAGACATCAATAGATCAAGTTTGCAATATAGCAAAAGTAAGCAAGAGGCACACAGTATCTAGATCCCTGTGATGAAGGTGAACTTAAGTTTAGCTGATGTATGGGGAGGAGCAATCCAAATTTAGCAACAAGCTGTCATTCATATTATTTCACTTTTTTTAACTAGTCTGGGCAGATGTAACTGTGTTGTCATCCATTACATTCTCAGAGGATGCCTTTCTTCCCTCTTGCTGCCTTGGAGCTGAGAGATAAAATACTTGCTGTTGGTATCAGAAGCTTTGCCTCTGCCTGTGGCAACACCAATGGTGTCCCATAGATGAAAGGTTATTATGGGATACAAACACCTCAAAAGAAGGTGAGCCACCAGTGTGCACTTGCAGCCCAGAAAACCAACCCTATCCCAGCCTGCATCAAAAGAAGTGGTCATGTGAGGTGATTCTACACCTCTACTCCACTCTGGTGAGACCCCACCTGGAGTACTGCATCTGGTCCTTGAGCCTCTGTTACAAGAAGGATATGGACATGCTGGAGTGTGTCCAGAGAAGGGCCACGAGGATGATCAGAGGGCTGCGGCACCGCTTCTATGGAGACAGACTGAGAGGGTTGGGGTTGTTCAGTCTGGAGAAGAAGCAGCTCAGAGAAGTCCTTATTGTGACCCTCAAGTATCTGAAGGGGGCCTACAAGAAAGCTGGGGAGGGACTTTTTAGGCTATCAGGTAATGATAGGACTAGGGAGAATGGAGCAAAACTGGAAGTGGGTATATTCAGGCTGGATGTTAGGAAGTTCTTCACCATGAGAGTGGTGAGACTGGAACAGGTTGCCCAGAGAGGTAGTGGAAGCCTCATCCCCGAAGATTTGAAGGCCAGGCTGGATGTGGCTCTGAGCAACTTGGTCTAGTGTGAGGTGTCCCTGCCCAGGGCAGGAGAGTTGGAACTAGATGATCATTGTGGTCCCTCGCAGCCCTGACAATTCTGTGATTCTATGACGTTTGCTTTAAACAATGTCTCCATGTTTGATCGGTGTTCAAATTGCATTTCTCCTGACTCTGTCTTCCTGCTCCCTTCCCCCTTTTTTCCCAGTCTAGCTACAGGTTTTAGTCATTCTCTTTTCCATATTCTAGGCTTTTACAGTGTAGCTGCTCATTCCAGACCATAGGCAACTTATCATTTTAAAGCTGCTGTCTCACAAGACTATTTTAGCACTCACTAGAGTGAGCGTTCGTTAGATGTCTTGTGCCTGTGAATACATACAAAGCACTTCACACATGATCCACTTGGACACCTACTGAATTCAGAGCAGAAGACAGTACCTACTGGCCCATAAGAGGAGTCTCAGGGGAGAACTTACTGCTCTCTACAACTACCTGAAGGGAGGTTGTAGCCAGGTGTGGGTTGGTCCCTTCACCCAGGCACCCAGTAGCAGAACAAGAGGGAACAGTCTCAAGCTGCACCAAGGCAGGTTTAGGCTGGATGTTAGGAAGAAGTTTTTCACAGAAAGAGGGATTGACACTGGAATGGGCTGCCTGGGGAGGTGTTGGAGTCCCCATCCCTGGAGATGTTTAAAAGGAGACTGGATGAGGCACTTAGAACCATGGTTTGGTTAATTAGAAGGTGTTGGGTTGGACTGGATGATCTCAGAGGTCTTTCCCAACCTGCTCATTTCTGTGATTCTGCAATAATGGTGAATTCTTCCCTTGCAGAACAAGAATCAAGAATCTGTGGAACAGCTGGAGGAAAAAAAAAAAAAGTTTCAGGTTGATTTTTTAAAAATAAAATTAATTTATGGTGTTCAGACCTACTGCTTGCTTAATGTAAATGAATCCATGTTACTGTACAACTGCTCAGTAGTGTCTACTATGACTACTACCGGGGGAAAATCTCTTGTCTGGCAGTTTCTTCCACAAAGTTGCAGTATTATGGCTCAGCACTGAGAAGGAACAGATCATGGAAGACTCTCTTTGCTGTCAGAGCTGTTTTCAGTAGCACTGATGAGCTCAGAGTATTAATTGGGAGGGGAGGAAGGGGGGGTAATGTATTTTACATAGCAGCAATTGCATTTCAAAGAAGACATCTTGCTTATGAAATAAATATTCTGGACTACTCCACATTTTTGTTGGTGTTTTACTTTAGCATGAATGCCAGATGTGATCAGCTGTTCTGGGTGGTTAATGGCAAATGGGAGACAGAAGAAAAAAGCCAAAAAAAAATGCATATTAAAATTCCAGAAATGTTTGCAAGGTAAATATTGATATATGCCATGGAAAAAAAAAATTAGAGCATCATAGGAAAAATATTATTCCTATGTATTGAGGGAAGAGTTCTTGAACTGTTGTTTTGGATCCAGAATGTTGTTCACATCACTGATCATCTCCTGAGGAGAAGACATTAAACAAGAAGTGCAGGGAGGTGGTTGGGGCCCTATCCCTGAACACACTCAAAATGAGGTTTGACAGGGCTCTGGACAACCTGATATAGTTGAGGATGCTCCTGCTGCCTGCAGGAGAGGTTGGACTAGATAACCTTCAGGAGTGCCTTCCAACCCAGATGATTCTATGAGTCACTTGTATGTGGAGAAACAATAATATTATTCTAACAACTCCGAAAAGGAGGTTGTGGTGAAGCTGGTACTGGTCTCTTCTCCTGGATTACTTATGATAGGACAAGAGGAAATGGCCTCAAGTTGCAGCAGGGGAGGTTTAGATTGAATATTCAGAGGAAGTTCTTTACTGAGCAGGTGGTCAGGCACTGGAACGGGCTGCCCAGTGAGGTGGTGGAGTCACCATCCCTGGAAGTGTTTTTAAAAAGAGTGGATGTGGTGCTTGAGGCTATGGTCTAGTGGTGGGATGAAGGCTGGACTAGATGATCCTGGTTGTCCTTTCCAACCATAGCAATTCACAGAGATTAGATGTTGTGCTAAGGGATTTGGTTTAGTCAAGGACTTGTCACTGTGAAACTAATGATTGAAGTGGATGATCTTTAATGTCTTTTCCAATCTAAGAATTTCTGTGATTCTGTGAACAAGAGTCTTCCTCATGTTGCAGATTCATAGAATGGTTTAGGTTGGAAGAGACCTCAAAGATCATCCAGTTCCAACCACCCTGTGCCATAGGCAGGGACACCTCCTGCTAGAACAGATCACTCAAGGACTCATCCAACCTGGCCTTGTACTCCTGCAGGGAGGGAGCAGCCACAACCTCCCTGGGCAACCCATGCCAGTGTCTCACCACCCTCACTGCAAATAACTTCCTCCTAACATCCCATTTAAATCTCCCCTCTGCCAGATTAAACCCATTCCCCCTCATCCTGTCATAACAAGTCCTTGTGAATAGTCCCTCCCTAGCCCTTCTGTAGGCCTCCTTCAGATACTGGAAGGCTACTCTAAGGTCTCCTTGAAGCCTTCTCTTCTCCAGGCTGCAGAGCCCCAACTCTCTCAGACTGTCCTCACAGCAGAGCTACTGCAACCCTCTGATCATCTTCATGGCCCTGCTCTGGACTTGCTCCAACGGTTCCATGTCCTTCTTGTGTTGGGGACCACAGAACTGCACACAGTACTCCAAGTGGGGTCTGGCAAGAGCAGAGTAAAGGGGTGGAATCACTTCCCTTGCCCTGCTGCCCACAGCTGCTCTTGCTGCAGCCCAGCACACAGTTGCTGTCTGGGCCACACACGCACACACTGTCTGCTCATGTTGAACTCTGCATCACCCCAGACCCCCAGGTCCTTTTCCTCAGGGCTGCTCTCAGCCATTCCCCACTCAGCCTGGAATTGTGCTTGGGATTGTGCCAACCCAGGTGCAGGACCTTACACTTGGCCTTGTTGAGTTTCATGAGGTTGGCCTGGGCACAGCTCTGCAGCCTGTCCAGGTCCCTCTGGATGGATCCCTGCCCTCTAGGAAGTCAACTGTGCCACACAGCTTGGTGTCATCTGCAAACTTGCTTAAAGGCCTTTCAGTCACAGAAAGATCATTAACTTGTAGTAACGATATGTTTGTCAGAGAGCCAAGAAGGTCTCATCTAGATGTAGAGCTGTACAATTTAGAGCAAGTTCAATTCAAACAAAGAATAAAACAACAACCAACTTCCCCCCCCAAGAAATAACACCCCAAGAAAACAAACAATGCCCACACCGCAACCAAACAAAAACCAACCACANNCCCCCCCCCCCAAAAAAAAAAGCAACCAAACAAAAGAAACAAACAAAAAAAGGATTAATTTTAAGTCTAGGTGCAGAGTGAAATCAAACACAGAAGCTTATTTCCTTACACCTTTATAATTAACGCTTAATTCTGTGACTTTTAAATTCAAACCCTGTCAATTATTAAGAGATTTAATGATGCCTCATAATTTGCAGCATGTTATGCTCTTAATCTTCTCTGATTGTTTCACTGGGAAAAGCACATCTTTAATTTATATGATTTATCACCACCATTTTTTAAAACAAGCATCCACAACTGATCTTTATTCTGTGTCACACAAAACTATTCTGGGATACTAAAACTACTGAACAATATCACTGAATGTCAGGGGTTGGAAAAAACCTCCAAAGCTCATCCAGTCCAACTCCCCTGCCAGAGCAGGAGCACCTAGAGCAGGTCACACAGGAACACATCCAGGCGAGTTTTGAGTATCTCCACAGAGGGAGACTCCACAATCCCCCTGGGCAGCCTGGTCCAGTGTTCTGTCTCCCTCACAGGGAAAAAACTCCTCCTCATGTTTAAATGAAACTTCCTATGGCTCAGCTTCCATCCATTGCTGCTTGTCCTGGCATTGGGCATCACCAAGCAGAGCCTGGCTCCATCCTCCTGGTACTCACCCTGCACATGTTCATAAACATACATGAGGTCACTGCTCAGGCTCCTCTCCAAGCAGCAGAGAGCCACCTTCCTCAGGCTCTCCTTGTAAGAGAGATGTTCCATTCCCTTCATCGTATTTGGGGCTCTGCACTGGTCTCCCTTAAGCAGTTCTATGTCCTTCTTGAACTGGGGGGCCCAGAACTGGACACAGTACTCCAGATATGGCCTCACCAGGGCAGAGCACAGGGACAGGAGAACCTCTCTTGACCTACTAACCACAGGTCTTCTAATACATTGGCCTTCCTGGCCATGAGTGCACATTGCCAGGCATATGGACATGTAAAAGATATCCTGCATATCAAATACCTATCTTTCCATATGAACGAGCAGAAAGCTTTATTAATCATGTCTTAGATGAGTGTCTCCATGAATATTTATGATGAGAGAGCTAGCAATAGTACCACTCACGGACACAGATTTAATTTTCCATCTATTAAAGCCAAAAGTCAGCAAGAAAGAGTGTGCAATATGATGGACTTGACCTGTTCTAGTGGGAGATGTGCCTGCCTGTGGCAGGGGTTTGGAACTAGATGATCTTTGAGGTCCCTTCCAACTTAAATCATTCCATGATTCTATAATTGAATCCTGTAAGGTAGAAGTAGAAGAGCTTCTGTGATCTAAAAGCTTCATTTTTTTAGAAGTGGTCCTTAAAGCTAATTGTAAAGGGTTAAGCTTACCTAGAACTGTATCCTGACTCCTCCCGGGGGGTAGTCTGGTCTGCCCCGCCAGGTATCATGTTTAGCCCCCTCCCACTTCCTGAGGAGACTCCTATAAAGGGAGGATGAACTTCCTATTTCTCTCTCTTCAGCCTTTCCTGTCCTCACCTGCCCAGCACCTTGTTGTCCTGCTGCTGCTCACCACCTGCTCTCCAGCAAACACGTGGGGAGAGCAGCCATATTTTGGAACTCTAATACTCACTGCATTTCCCCATCAATCTTGCATCCCTCTGCATCCACCACCAATCATCAATTTCACCCCTTGGATTCAACTTCCATCCACTCACATTTACAGCTTGTCTTTTATATTTTGTGGTTTTGGTCCCTTTTGCCCCCATCCTCTGTAATTCCCCTTACCTTATGCCTGTACCCTGTATTTTAGTTCCCTTCTTTTTTCTCCCCACATCATCTATAATTCCCCTTACCTTCTTTTTATTGTTAAAGTTATTTTTTTACTTCCAAATCAAATTAAGAATTTATTGAGCTTTGGAGTTCAGAGGGGCTAGCTTAAAACTAATACACTAATGTACTCTTCCCTCCAGAACTTGATAATCATTGGTCTTTACCAGACCTGCAAAGCAAGAGAAAGCAGACAAGTCTCCTGAGTTTAGAAGGGGGAAAAAAAAAAAAAATCAGAAGCAGACACAGAAGCTGGAGCTTCAAACTGTTTGTGGATCTATTTAGTAAAACCATTTTGGAACTCTAATACTCACTGCATTTCGCCATCAATCTTGCATCCCTCTGCATCCACCACCAGTCGTCAATTTCATAGAATCATAGAATCATAGAATGGTTTAGGTTGGAAGAGACCTCAAAGATCAGCCAGTTCCAACCCCCCTGTGCCATAGGCAGAGACACCTCCCATTAGACCAGGTTGCTCAGGACCTCATCCAGCCTGGACTTGAACACATCCAGGGGGTAGCAGCCACAACCTCCCTGGGCAACCTGTTCCAGTGCCTTGTCACCCTCACTATGAAGAACTTCTTCCTAACACCCCATTCAAATCTCCCCTCCACCAATTTCAACCCATTCCCCCTCATCCTGTCATTACAAGACCTTGTGAATAGTCCCTCCCCAGCCTTCCTGTAGGCCCCCTTCAGATACTAGAAGGTTCATCCCTTGGATTCAACTTCCATCCACTCACATTTGCAGCTTTTATTTTATATTTTGTGGTTTTGGCCCCTTTTGCCCCCATCCTCTGTAATTCCCCTTACCTTATGCCTGTACCCTGTATTTTAGTT
>VWZI01020971.1:332026-350229 GCA_013396835.1 Psilopogon haemacephalus | reverse complement strand
CACTTGCAGCTCAGAAAGCCAAGCAGAGCCTGGGCTGCATCAGGAGAACAGTGGCCAGCAGGTCGAGAGAGGTGATTCTCCTCCTCTACTCTGCCCTGCTGAGACCCCACCTGAAGTACTGTATCTAGTTCTGAAGCCCCTGTTACAAAAGGGATGTGGACATGCTGGAGTGCATCCAGAGAAAGGCCACGAGGAGATCAGTGGGTTGGAGCACCTCTCCTATGACGACAGACTGAAAGAGTTGGGGCTGTTGAGTCTGGAGAAGAGGAGGCTCCCAGGTGACCTTCTTGTGNCACTTGCAGCTCAGAAAGCCAAGCAGAGCCTGGGCTGCATCAGGAGAACAGTGGCCAGCAGGTCGAGAGAGGTGATTCTCCTCCTCTACTCTGCCCTGCTGAGACCCCACCTGAAGTACTGTATCTAGTTCTGAAGCCCTTGTTACAAAAGGGATGTGGACATGCTGGAGTGCATCCAGAGAAAGGCCACGAGGAGATCAGTGGGTTGGAGCACCTCTCCTATGACGACAGACTGAAAGAGTTGGGGCTGTTGAGTCTGGAGAAGAGGAGGCTCCCAGGTGACCTTCTTGTGGCCTTCCAGGATCTGAAGGGGGCCTACAGAAAAGCTGGGGAGGGACTCTTTTAGGTTATCAGGTAGTGACAGGACTAGGGGGAATGGAGCAAAATTGGAGGTGGGGAGATTCAGATTTGATGAGAGGAAGAAGTTTTTCAGCACGAGAGTGGTGAGGGACTAGAATGGGTTGCCAGGGAGGTGTTTGGGGCCACATCCTTGAAGGTGTTTGCAGCCAGGCTGGATGAGTCTGTGTGCAGCCTGATCTAGGGTAGGGTTTCCTTGGGCATGGCAGGGGGCTTGGAACTAGATGATCCTTGTGGTTTCTTCCAACCCTGACTGATTCTATGAACCAGTTGTAGTTACCCTTGGAAATCCCTGCTGCATCACTACTGCTTGCTGTCTTATATCCTCTTTTGCTTTCAGACTTTCGTGGTCAGTGGCAACAGGCAAATGCAATACTAAACCCCACATGCTTAAATGGATACCTTCAACAAATAATATTTTAAGAGAGATTTTGTTGTTTCAACACCCTCGGTATAAGGGGGAGAGCACATTCTGCTTTTCACTCCCTTCTTTCCTCATCCCAACGACAATATAATGAGAAATCCAGAAGCAACATTCAGTAACTGCTAATTAGATACTTTGTGGCCAGCAAGTATTTATCTCATGAGTGTACAGTTGGACTATTACTTTTGAGATTAAAAGATATTTTTGTGTGTAATAAAGATGGCAAATAAAACAAACACATTTTAATTTCCCATTTCTCTAAATCTCTCTGATTCAGTGAGCACTGCAGCGAAGTTCAGTGCTTTACCATAGTAACAGTAAATGCTGCCTTTTCTGATGGCACCCACTCTGTAGCTTTAGAGAAAAGGGAAAAAAAAAACAAAAACCTAAAACAAAACACACACACACAAAAAAATCCTAAATGGCATAAAAACCCTCGAGACAACCCAGCTGAGAAATGTCATATGTGAAAAGAAGATTCCTTACTCTTTTCTCTATCATAAAATCCAGTGCACAGAGAGAGAGGGAGGGAGAAATCACAACTTTCTAGGTCCTTAAGATGTTACTAAAGAAAATAATTATATCATAGAGCACTGTGTTTGTCCCTTTCTGAAAGGCAAGGGCTTGCACTCTGTTTTCAGGAGTAATGTGTTCTGCGATCACAGCCAAAACTGATCTGCCAGCAGCCCAAAGCTCAAATGGGCTGTAACACAGAATTTCCATGTCATGAGAGTTTTAACATTTCTGACCATCCTATCAACCAGAAAAAAAAAATATTTATATATATTCCTCCCAGGAGAAGATGTTTCTAAACTGCTATCTGTGCTTTACAAGACTAAACACTTATGCAAGACTGACTGATTTTGCCAGTTTTCCACCCCACTGGTGGAAATTAAGATAAAGCTGAGTAAAAGTTTTAAAACATCCACATGAAAACATCAATTTTGTATTTGCATCTCCTGACATCACAGAGTCACAGAACCTTAGAGGTTGGAAGGGACTTCCAGAGATCGAGTCCAACCTCCTTTCCAAGGATCCCCTAGGGTATTTCGCACAGGAATGGATCCAGGTGGGTTTGAAAGTCTCCAGAGAAGGAGACTCCACAACCTCTCTGAGCAGCCTGTTCCAGTGCTCTCTCACCCTCACTATAAAGAAGTTTCTCCCCATGTTGAGGTGAAACTTTCTGAGTTCCAGTTTGCAGCTATTGCTTCTTGTCTTATTGCTGCTGACCAGTGAAAAGAGCTTGGCCTCATCCACTTGACACCCACCCCTCAGGCATTTGTGCACAGAATCAATCTTCTTTTATTTCATCAGCTTTTCTCAGCCCTCAGCAAATATAGAAAAACAAATAAAAGTTGAAAATTCTACAGAAAGATGTCAATGTCCTAGTGACACTTGAACTATTTTTATTTTAAAGAAAGAAGACAATTCAAAAAGGAGCCCTTTCCCAGCAAGTCCTTCTACATGTAATATTTTCAATAACAAATAGCAGATATGGAAGGGGGCCTACAAAAAAAGCTGGGGAGGGACTTTTTAGGCTATCAAGTAGTGACAGGACTAGGGGGAATGGAGCAAGGCTGGAGGTGGGGAGATTCAGATTGGATGTGAGGAGGAAGTTGTTCAGCATGAGAGTGGTGAGACCCTGGAATGGGTAGTGCCGGGGGGGTGGTTGGGGCCACATCCCTGGAGGTGTTTAAGGGCAGGCTGGATGAGGCTGTGGCCAGCTTGATCTAGGGTAGGGTGTCCCTGCCCATGGCAGGGAGGAAAACTCCCAATGTACCGTAATACATACCTATGCCTGTTTTCCAATAGTCTGGGTCTCACTCTATGGGCTTTTTGTAATGATAAGTGTGCCCAAGTTGTCAGTAAATTTGACACCTTGTAGGCAAGCTGTGGCCCATAAGCATATCATTTGGTTTGCAGGGCCAGGGTGTCTGTTGGTATGGATCAGCACTGCTTTGATGGAACTAAACTATTTCTTCGCTTCAACATTTTGTCATTAGAAAATGTTGAGCTCTGTGCATGTGGTGTTTCGGGAGTCACCCACCCCACCTACACATTTGAATTCGCTCAGCCAGCTGGAAGTTAAGGAATGAAGCTTTATATTCACAGCTTAGCACAATATACAAGCAGATATTTGCAATATATTACAAATACTTACAGCTATATACAGAAATAGACAAGTTAAAAGTAATACAGAAACACAATACCCCTCCCAGAGATCAGAGTCCCCAAAAGGGGTTCCCAACCACCCTTCCTCCTTCTCCCCACCTCCCAATCTTATCCCAGAATCTGCCTTATGTGCAAGGTAAATCAGAGCAATTTGTGAGGAGGGTCAGAAGCAGAATTGATTAGTTGGGCTACACAGATCCAGCTAGAAGCCAGGGAGAGAGAGATCAGACTCCGCAGACAGAGAGACACTGACTTATCTATGTTTGTGTCCTTGCTTTTGTACATCTCAGTAAACCTATGAGTGAAGTAGATATCACCCTTGTTTTCTTTTCACAGCCTATCATCTAATTTTTCTCATTACAATATTCCAATTAGTCTCAAACCAGCACAGTGCATGAATTTAAGTATGTATAATAGGGACAATGTTTTTAGCTTAGCAGAAGTATGTCAAGTAGCATCACTGTTGGTCCCATACATAAAGACTACACTCAAGCAAGAACTCTAACTCTGAGATTTAACTCCTGAAAGGACAAGTTCTAGGCACACTCTAGGAATCTCTCTCCTTATCCACAGCCTGATTTCAATGAGATGGAACTTCAGCTATGCAAGATTAAGGTAGATATGGCATACAGATTAACTGCAGTTGGGGAGATTCAGATTGGATATGAGGAGGAAGTTCTTCACCATGAGAGTTCTGAGGCCCTGGAATGGGTTGCCCAGGTGGGTGGTTGGGGCCACTTGCCTGAAGGTGTTTAAGGCAAGGCTGGATGAGGCTCTGTCCAGCCTAATCTAGGGTAGGGTGTCCTTGCCCATGGCAGGAGGGTTGGAACTGGATGATCCTTGTGGTCCCTTCCAATCTTGACTCATTCTATTATTCTACCTTCCTAATCTGCATTGGGAGCACTGTAGGCTAAATCTTGACAGTGGTTTAGATTTATCACATGAAGTGAACCTGCTCTCTCTTGTATAGCTCAAAGAAACATGC
Organism: Psilopogon haemacephalus; assembly: GCA_013396835.1. Taxonomy (NCBI): domain Eukaryota; kingdom Metazoa; phylum Chordata; class Aves; order Piciformes; family Megalaimidae; genus Psilopogon; species Psilopogon haemacephalus. The sequence goes on along the minus strand of VWZI01020971.1, from coordinate 345,998 downwards.
AGACTCACTGCAAGTTGGATGCATTAGATGAGCCAAGAGATCATAATGAGAAATTAGTGTACAATCTGCTAAGATTTGCTTGCTATAACCATCTCAAGCTAATTGCCAATTAAAGTTAGAAAACCAAAGAACACCAGGTGTCTTCAGCTAGTTATTCATAACCTGTACAAGGCTGTATGAAGTCAGGAGAAAACTGCAAAAACAAAGGAATAAAAAAAACGCATCTGGAAAACAGAATGCGTAGCAAAATGCTACAGTGAAAGATGCTCTGCAGTAAAACATACCCACAGAATCAACCATCAGATTATGAAACAAGCTTTTAAAAATTGGGGTTTTTTTCCCTTCCTCTTTCACTAAGTAAGCTTATTCCAATAGCTGTTATGTATATGTACATGTATACATGTATTTCATATATATATATATCACAAAGACATCAAAACATACCCACAGAATCAACCATCAGATTATGAAACAAGCTTTTAAAATAGTTTCCTCTTCTATTAATATTTCCCTTCATCTTCTATTAATAAAAGTAAGCTTAATCCAATCACTATTATGTATATGTATATGTAAATATTTCATATATATCACAAAGACAACAAAACATACCTACAGAATCAACAATCAGATTATGAGACAAGCTTTTTAAAATAGCTTAACCAATCACTTATATGTATACATATATGTATATATTTCACATATATATATCACAAAGACAGCAAAACATGCCCACAGAATCAACCATCAGATTATGAAACAAGCTTTTTAAAGTAGGGTTATTTTTCTTCCTCTTCTATTAACAAAAGTAAGCTTGATCCAATTGCTGTTACATATATGTATATGTATGCATTTCATATATACATATATATATGTATATATATCACAAAGCAAAACATACCCACAGAATCAACCATCAGATTATGAAACTAGCTTATTAAAGTAGGGTTATTTTCCTTCCTCTTTTATTAAGAAAAGTAAGCTTAACTAATTGCTGTTATGTAGATGTAGATGTAGATATAGATGTATGTGTATATGTATATGTATCTATTTCATATATACATATGTGTGTGTATATATATATATCACAAAGACAACAAAACATACCCACAGACTCAACCATCAGATTGTGAAACAAGCTTTTTAAAGTAGGGTTATTTTCCTTCCTTTTCTATTAAGAAAAGCAAGCTTAACTAATCGCTGTTATGTACAGGTATATGTATATCTAAGTATTTCATGCATATATATATACATAAATATATATATATATACACACACACATATATCACAAAGACAGCAAAACATACCCACAGAATCAACCACCAGATTATGAAACAAGTTTTTTAAAGTAGGGTTGTTTTCCTCCCTCTTCTATTAAGAAAAGTAAGCTTAACCAATCGCTGTTATGTAGATGTGTACGTGTACATAAATATTTCATATATATATATATATATATATGTCTCACAAAGACACAAGACAGATGACATACACAAACACCTCAACTCATCACAGAATCATAAAATGGTTTGGGTTGGAAGGGACCTCCGAAGGTCATCTAGTCCAACCCCCCCTTGCAGTCAGTAGGGACATCCTCCATTAGATATCAGGTTGCCTTGTGGCAGCAACCAAAGGCTAAAGGCTTGGGGTTCTCTGTTCATCATGAGGGCTGCACAGTCTCAGTTCAGCAGCAGGTACTGGGCATCACATTGACTCTTCTAGAAAACCCATCTGTGCCCTCCTCTGCACCATTTTTCTGCATAGGAAATGCAAAGTTTGGGCTTCTTTTTTCTCTCCACAAGTATGTCTTGGCACAAGAATTAATCCTGACACGTAATTCAAATTTAATTTTGCTAGCAATAGATACATAAAACTTTATTGTTTTGTTTGGAAAAGCATTGATACATGACTAGAAAAAAAAATAACATCAAACAACTATTAAAATGTTAAATTGCTCTGCAGACTTTTCAGTCCTGCAGGTTCTGGCAGAAAATACTCATGCACTTTTATTTTCAAAAAGCATTTAGCCAATCACACAGTAGCAAAATTTCTGAAAATGGCATATATATCATTGTAAGAAGTCATAGAATCATAGAATCAGTCAGGGTTGGAAGGGATCACAAAGAATCATCTAGTTCCAACCCCCGTGCCTTGGGCAGGGACACCCTACCCTACATTAGGCTGGAGAAAGTCTCATCCAGCCTGGCCTTAAACACCTCCACGGATGTGAATTTTAATCATAGAGTCATAGAATGGTTTAAGTTGGAAGGGACCTCAAAGCTCATCCAGTTCCAGGACCCACCATAGGCAGGGACACCTCCCACTAGTACAGGTCGCTCAAGGACTCATCCAACCTGGCCTTGAACATCTCCAGGGAGGGAGCAGCCATAACCTCCCTGGGCAAACCATTCCAGTGTCTCACCACCCTCACTGGAAACAACTTCCTCCTAACATCCAGTTTCAATCTCCCCTCTGCCAGTTTAAATCCATTCCTCCTCATCCTGTCATTACAAGACCTTGTGAACAGTCCCTCCCCAGCCCTCCTGTAGGCTCCCTCCAGATACTGGAAGGCTACTATATATATGGTCTCCTCAAAGCCTTCTCTTGTCCAGGCTGAAGAGCCCCAATTCTCTGGCTCTCCATGCACATGCGCACACAGAAAAACAGAAAATAAAATAAATTATCTTTTTTTTTTTTTTTAATGGGATTTCTTATCTGGGAAAAAAAAGTCCTCTCTGCATTTGCCCGCTAGTGGGTTTGATTCAGATAATACTTTGCAGTTCTTCACACTTATAACAGCAGAGCATTGCTGAGATAAGGAGAGTAAATAGGGCAAAACTGGAAAGAAAACCTAGAGAGTTCTCATATGTAATGACTGCTCTGCCCAGTAGGAAATCTTTTCTCCACAATAAGCTGCTGCACATTTTAAAATCCGCAGCGCAGATCTCAGCAAACATTTTGATGCAAATTCCCACATTCTGTTCTTCAGTTTCTGGCTAATATTGCAGAAGAATTCACTTGAAGGCCAGCTGTTTCTGGGAGCTGCCCAAAAGCTTTCCTTTTCGTGCTTTCTCGACTTTATGTTGCAGCAGTTGCATGATCCAGGCAAAATAAGGACCCATTCTTCATTGTTCTTCAAAGCCACTATAAATCATCAGAGCCATAAATGCAATCGTACATATAACTCAGGTCTGTAAGCAGACTGACTGCGATGTCTTGCTGAAGCATCTGTCAACAAACATACTTCTTAGGTTCAATGCCTATTCACAAAGGAAAATGCTGAAAAATATCCCACATTTGGCAGTTTAGATAACAATTCAATTTTCAGAATCTCCCCCTGGCACTTGTGGAGTCCGTTTCGAGTCTCTCCAGTTAAAGCCTACTCATTTTTTTTCTATCAAAGCCAGAGGAGATGCTTTTAGCCCTACAGAGGATAAGGAAGCTTGTATTTTATCTGACTCTTCATGATAGGACTCCATACTCAGACTGATCTAATTTGCTCAGATATAGCAAGAAGGCAAACACCTCAGAATCAGAGATAAGAAGCTGCTGACATCACTGGGAAAATAAAAAGGAAAGTTATATATCAACTTGGCGGAGGGGCAGTGTGTGAGTATGTATTTATTAATTCATATTGTCTCTGAGATATCATAAGAATATGTCACTAATAGGAAACATTTCAGTGAAGAAAATATACCTATTTTGAAGAACTAGAGCAAAGTGAAAAGAGGTTTAGTAATGATTCTTTACTGTAAGGGTCACAGAGCACTGGAACAGACTCCCCAGGGAGGTTGTGGAGTCTCCTTCTCTGGAAACTTTCCAGACCCATCTGGATGTGTTCCTGTGTGACCTGAGGTGGATTTTATGGTCCTGCTCTGGCAGGGGGGGGTGGGTTGGACTTGATCTCTAGAGGTCCCTTCCAACTCCTAACATCCTGTGATCCTGTGTAATGCTTAACTCTTATATTTCACGTTAAGGGCAGTTTGTGGAAGTGGAAACAGAGTTCAGATGTCATTTTCAAAAATACTCCATGACAGTTTACAGGAAAACATTGGAAAACACTTATGATATCAGATGGTATTAATATGAATGGCAACACATCCGTGCTTATGAGTAGTATTAAATACATCACATCCACCTCTCCCATCACATCCACGCAGAGGTGTTTTTTATTTTACCATAAGGTCAGCAGGTTGGATCAGAAGGAATTTCCATTGCTAAATCTGAATTGACAGTTGCTAATTCCATCCTTCATGTGTTTGGAAATTAAATCTATGCAAATCTGCTTTATGATATTTCCAGAAACTTAGGTGAAGCTAACGGTCACCAATCTCACCTAAAATCTCAGAGCAATGCCTGTGTACACTTCTTTTCTGGTACTTGTTTCCACTTCTGACATGCTCCCAATTTCCTCTTGAATTCAGAATTCACAGCCAAAATTCCTGGTCTTCATCCATGCTGAAATGATTTGTTCCTAACCTTCAAAGAAGTTTAGTTGTTTTTTGGGGTTTGATTTGCTTTTCTCTTGTGTTGTTTCATTTTGCTTTGTTTTAAATAAACTCTTCTGAGTACTTCTCCCCTTGGTCAACTTCCTCTTCCAGAACAGTCCAGTCCCACAACTCAGAACCTCACTCTGACATTCACCTGCCCAGTTTTCCTCTGAGTCCTGAACTCACAGAATCACAGAACCAACTCCAAAATTTTCTAATTGGTACAGCCCACCCTGCCATCTGTGATCACGTTTGTCATTCTTCTTTGTTTGTAAAGCAGCAGCAGGCAAATAGAGACTTACTCCTGCTCACCACCTCCGGTATTTTTATTAAGCAATTGTTGCAAACACAATTTAGAATTTTCCTGGATTGCTGCATATTGCTGAGGATGGGTATGTGGGTGTCATAGAATCATAGAATGGTTTAGGTTGGAAGAGACCTTAAAGGTCATCCAGTTCCAACCCCCCACCATAGGCAGGGACATCTCCCACTAGAATAGGTCGCTCCTTGAACACTTCCATGGATGCTGCAGCAAGTGAGCATCCATGACCTCTCTTGGCAACCTGTTCCCTCCCACTAGATCAGGTCACTCAAGACCTCATCCAGCCCGGTCTTGAACACATCCAGGGAGGGAGCAGACACAACCCTGGGCAACCTATTCCAGTGCCTCACCACCCTCACTCTAAAGAACTTCCTCCTAACATCCTTTTCAAATCTCCCCTCTGCCAGTTTAACCCATTCCCCCTCATCCTGTCATTATAAGACCTTGTGAACAGTCCCTCCCCAGCTCTCCTGTAGGCCCCCTTCAGATACTGGAAGGCTACTATAAGGTCTCCTCGAAGCCTTCTCTTCTCCAGGCTGAAAAGCCCCAACTCCTTCAGCCTGCCCTCATAGCAGAGCTGCTGCAGCCCTGTGATCATCTTCATGGCCCATCTTCATGGCTTCATCTTCCATGGAGACTAGACTGTGATCAGGACCCTTCCACTATTTTCTGGTATGAACCAAAATGCACTTCAGGTATTTTTCAACATATCCCAGTGATGACAGAACAGAAATTACTTCTCGCTGGCCTTGGTCAGGTCTTGACAGACATGTCTCCCATTTGGCACCGGAGCTTGGTGCAGTTCAGTCATGCCTTTCCCCTTCCTCTTTTTTATTGATCAGCCCTTTCAGTAAGCGTAACACCCACCAAGGACTATGCTCCACTCACTTAGAGCATCATAGAGCCAGCCAGGTTGGAAGAAACCTCCAAGCTCATCCAGTCCAATGTATCCCCCAGCCCTATCCAATCAACTAGACCATGGCATTAAGTGCCCCATTCAGTCTTTTCGTGAACACCTCCATGGATGGCAACTCCACTTGTGATAGCAGCCACCAGTACCAGCACATCATAGGCCTGAGGCTGCAGAGGGACTTGTTATTCCGTATTTTCAGATATAGATACTTGACACAAGCTTTTGAGTGGCCTCCTATTAGTTCAGACATCAAATCTACCTAGTATGAGCTTTTCTTTAAAAAAATAGGCATGTGCATTACTTGTCCACAGGATGAAAACTGACAAGGAAGATAAATTTCACATACCAGCCAATGAGAAATCTTTAAAAAGCAACAAGAACAACAACTAAGCAATACAGATTTTCTTCCTCAGTTTTGTTTCACCTGTCTCCTTTTTTGTGTTGTTGTTGTTTCTTTTGACATTCCAATATTTGTTCTGCTGTAGCAGTCTTAAATCCAGAGCAGATGGAATAGGAATAAATTTTCAAGAGTTCCTGAAAACAAAAATCTATTTTTAAAGAAAGTTAGCAATATGCAAAATAATTTTCTTAGCTCATAAAATACATTTTTCAGCTTCAAACTAAGATCTGAGTGACCTGCTCTATGGCAGGGGGTAGAAACTAGATGATCTTTGAGGTCCCTTCCAACCTAAACCATTCTATGACTCTATGAATCTGTGATCTGGAAAATGCAAGTCATCCACAGAATAGAATACAGGTAAAGAAAGGGAAGTAGAAAAGAAGGGAACTTCTAAGATTTTAAAATGTGCTATAGGAAAATGCCATGTCCTTGCTAAAGGAAGGCCTTCCAACTAGCTGCCCTTACAATGGTCCAGCTTCAAACCATGAAAATAAGTTCTGAAACTGCAATATATATATATTTTAGTATATATTATATAATACATCTATATAGTATATCACGTGGTTGCCCAGGAAGGTTGTGGATGTTCCTTCCCTGGAGGTGTTCAAAGCTAGGTTAGATGAGGTCTTGAGCAACCTGTTCTAGAGGGAGCTGTCCCTGCCATAGGCAGGAGGCTGGAACTGGATGAGCTTTGAGGTCCCTTCTAACCTAAACAATTCTATGATTCAATGATTCTGTGATCTGGAAAATGCAAGTCATCCACAGAATAGAATACAGGTAAAGAAAGGGAAGTAGAAAAGAGGGGAACTTCTAAGATTTTACAATGAGCTATAGGAAAATGCCTTGTCCTTGCTAAAGGAATGCCTTCCAACTAGCTGCACTTACAATGGTCCAGCTTCAAACCAAGAAAATTAGTTCCAAAACTGCAACATATATATTATATTCTATATTACAGGGTACACCTATATAGTATACCATATGGTTGCCCTGGGGAGGTTGTGGATGCTCCATCTCTGGTGGTGTTCAAAGCTAGATTAGATGACGTCTTGAGCATCCTGTTCTAGTGGGAGGTGTCCCTGCCTATGGCACGGGGGGTTGGAACTGGATGAGCTCTGTGGTCTCTTCCAACCTAAACCATGCTATGATTGTATGATTATAGTAATATTCTATAGTATCAGGTATAATATATACTATATTCCATTCATATGAATACAGTAATCTTGGCATTATTTTTTTACACAAGAGATGAGAAACAAATATCAAAGCTTCAGTAGAAACTGCTCATAAACCAAAGTACATTTTCAGAGGATTCTGTTTTCTTGCTTCCAGATATTCACCAGTAGAAGCCTGAATAAATGTCCCTGCTACCTGCACGGGGTAAGTGGGAATATTTAGAATGCTCAAATGTCACACATTATTATTGCTCTTAGCTGCTGTACCTTGTTTACTTGCTTCTCACCGATGTCTTAGATGAGAACAAAAGGAAAGCTAAAGAGATTTGCTTAATCTTCTTTTTTTTTTTTTTTTTAAGTAGCCTGATGCTTGCAAATAAGAAAATTAATGTTTGCTTTTCATATGTTTTACAATGGGAAAAGTGCTATTGATATTTAGAAAATAGTGGATTTTAAATTCCTGGTTATTTCCTGTCTAGATACCATTGATATTAACACTTGACATTACATTAATTCCCATGGTAATCAGATATTTCAGCCCTACATGAAAGCAACATAATCCCACTAAGAGTGATCTGGCAAAAGTCCAAGGAACTTCTTCACCGAGCCCAGAAATTATTTCTGAAAACATAGTAGCTCAGGTTCTTGANACATTAATAAAAAATGGCTTCACAGCATTTAGCTGTGGCACTGCTATGAAAAAGAAGCCTAAAGTATAAGTTTGAATCATAGAATCATAGAGTGGTTCAGGTTGGAAGACACCTCAAAGATCATCCAGTTCCAGCCCCGTGCCATAGGCAGGGACACCTCCCACTAGAACAGGTTGCTCAAGGCATCATCTAATCTAGCTTTGAACACCTCCTGGGAGGGAGCAGCCACAACCTCCTTGGGCAACTTGTGCCAGTGTCTCACCACCCTCACTGGAAACAACTTCCTCCTAATGTCCTGTTTAAATCTCCCCTGTGCCAATCTAAATCCATTCCACCTCATCCTGTCATTACAAGACCTTGTGAATAGTCTCTCCCCAGCCTTTCTGTAGGCTCCTTTCTCGTATTGAAAGGCTACTATAAGGTCTCCTGGAAACCTTCTCTTCTCCAGGCTGAAAAGCCCTAACTCTCTCAGCCTGTCCTCATAGCAGAGGCATTCCAGCCCTCTGAGCATCTTCACTGAAGATTTAGGAGAGACCTAGGAAAAGTGCAGGTTTTGCTTACATGGGAGAGGAATGCAGATGTAATTTCAAAACCTGCTACTAATGCGTCTTTGGGTGCACAAATGTAGCCAGTACTGAGGCATGAATTGCCCCACTTTCATAGAATCATGGAATGGTTTAGGTTGGAAGGGACCTCAAAGCTCATCCAGTTCCAACGCCCTGCCATAGGCAGGGACATCTCCCACTAGAACAGGTCGCCTTCGTTTTCCATGAGTCGTTTTTACAATCTCCCCCTGCTTGAGACAAGGTCTTCTGTTGCCAGTGCACTTTGCCGTCAGACCACCTTTGATCATGTGCCTCTTAGAGGCTAATTCAAATATTTTAATGAGAGAAATTAGATCATTGGTTGTGAACAGAAAATAATGATGAGGTCTCTGCCATTCGTCAGTTTGCTGAGAGGGATAAAAAGCTAAAATGTGAATAATCTTTCTCAGTCTGGTCTGTGTCGCTGGATCCTGAAATGGGTTGCCCAGAGAGGTGGTTGGGGCCACATCCCTGGAGGTGTTTAGGGCCAGGCTGGATGAGGCTCTGTGCAGCCTGGTCTAGGGTAGGGTGTCCCTAGGCATGACAGGGGAGTTGGAACTAAATGATCCTTGTGGTCCCTTCCAACTCTGACTGATTCTATTATTTATTCACTTCCTCTTAACTCCTCTCTAACATCTTTCCATTAATCTTTGCTAATAGAAAACAGCATCAGCTTTGATGCTTGTTTTGTTTGTCTGACTGGGAGACAGAGAGTGAGAAAGAGGAGAGTAGCTTTGAGCCCCTCTGGGCAGTTTCCTTTCTCGGGGTGGGACTTTGGATTTCTCTGTTATTTCTAATTTGTATATAACTGTAAATACTTGTAAAAATATTGTGCATTGTGATGGTTTGAACTAATTGGAGGATTTTAATGAGAAATTAAATTATAGGCTGAGAAATTACTCCACTCATAGTTTTACTGATATTGTGAAAGAGTTAGAACCATAACATAGATAAGACAGAGCTGTTGGGGCTGTTGCATCTCTCTCTCTCTTCCTGCCTTTCAGCTGGATCTGTGTAACTCCTCTAACCAGTTTCCTCCTTCTTAACCCCCCTGGCCAATCTTCCTCACTTACCTGGCATTTAAGACAGATGGTTGTTCTGGGGGCGGTATAGGCTGGATATTAGGAGGAAGTTCTTCAGAGAGAGAAAGATTGGCATTGGTATGGACTGCCCAGGGAGGTGGTGGAGTCACCATCCCTGGAGGTGTTCAAGAAAAGACTGGATGGAGCACTTTGGTACCATTGGCTAGGGCTGGATGATAGGTTGGACTGGATGATCTTGGAGGTCTCTTCCAACTTGACTTATTCTATTCTGTTCTCTTCTATTCTACTCTATTCTAATCTCTTCACCTTGCAAAAATTATTCTTCTCCACTCTGTGAGGTAGAGAGTGAAAGGAGAGAAGATTAAAAAAAATATGTAAGTTCATATGGAGTGGGAATGCACAGGCTCATATGAATTGGAACTGCCAGACGGATCCTTCCTTAATGGATTGGAAATTGTGTGAAAGTGTCTTTTCACAGCAAGAGGCCAAACTATTTGGAAGAGGAACTAAAAGCAAGTTGCCAGCGGAGCCACAGAGCAGTGTCACAGCCCTGTAAAGAGCCACCGACCTGTAGCGCATCAGAAAATTGGCAATGGGCTCTATTCATCTCTACAACCTCCATGAGTGAGGCTTTTTCAGTTGTGCAAATAAGCAAGTTCTTCTTTTGTGTGGGGGATAAGAGCAAAGCATAATTCTGAGCACACCAGGAGAATTTTCGATTAGTCCTAGCCTGTAGATCCCATAGAAGTGACAAAGTGTACCATCTGCTTCACAGGCAGATTGTTATCCAAATCAGATTACAGCAATGAAGACTGCAGAATTACTGACAACAGAACAGCAGTGAAGGGGGGGGGGGGAATTGTTTTGCTAAAGAAATTGTTATGACTCTTCAAGGATCTTATGTTGCTGGTCATATCAGCAACATATCAATTGACAGATCAAAAAATGTATGCAGTAGTGTGCTGGTTTGAGCTAATTGGAGAATTTGAGTGAGATATTAGACTATTGGCTGAGAAAGGAAAACACAGTGTGTCACTTCACCAGAGTTTTACTGAGAAACAAAAAAAAAAATGTTTTTAAGTATTGTACCCAAAACATTAAATATCAGACTGTTTCTGACTGCTCTGGCTGTGGCTGCTCCTCTTGCATGGTCTCCTGTGTCTTTGCCTTGGTAGCTAATTCTCAGTAAAACTACTAACTTCTTTCTACTACTAATCCCTCTGGCCCATCTATCTCCGCTTATCTTCAGCATGAACAGGTGGTGAGATGAGACTGGGGAAGGGGGAAAGGTGGTAGGGGTGGTTGGTTACCCCTCTTGGGGATTTTGGTCTCTGGGAGGGCTATGGTGTTTCTGTATTACCTTTTCATCTGTAAATGTCTGTTATATCTTGTAAATATTTGATTGCATATTGTGCATTGCTGTAAATATAAAGCTTCATTTATTAACTTCCAGTGTTTCTGAGTCCTAGCCAGGGTTTATAAAAAGGTGGGGGGCAGGTAACTGCTAAACCACTGCAACTAGTTAGCAACCCCAGTATCAGATGTACCATGATATCCTTGAAATGGAAGAGATGTTACTAGAATTCCACAGACTTGTTGGGAATAAGCTCCTATGTCGCTCTCAGATGTTGTAGTGGAATGATTCCCTTTCACTTGTGAGCTGATCAGTACAGGCTACAACTCCCTGACACAAGAGTTGCAAAAGGCCATCTGCCAGAGCATAGAGGCTCTCTTGAAGAGTCTTACGTTGCTGGTCATATCAGCAACATATCAATCGACAGATCAAAAAATGTATGCAGTAGTAAGCAACCCCAGTATCAAATGTACCATGATATCCTTGAAATGGAAGAGATATGTTACTGGAATTCCACAGATTTGTTGGGAATGAGCTTCTATGTTGCTCTCAGATGTTGTAGCGGAATGATTCCCTTTCACTCATGAACTGATTAATGCAGGGTACCACTCCCTGACACAAGAGTTGCAAAAGGCCATCTGCCAGAGCATAGAGGCCATCTTCAAGAATCATAGAATTGTAGAATCATAGAATGGTTTAGGTTGGAAAGGGCTAAACAGCCCCAGGTCTCTCATTCTGTCTTCGTAGAGGAGATGCTCAAGTCCCCCAGTCATTCTCGTGGCTCCCTGCTGCACTCTTCCCAGCAGATCCCTGTCTCTCTTGAGCTCTCTTGAAATTCTCTCTTTACCAGGAGGTGAAGGGTTTGAATATGCAGCCTCTGAAACTGAACAGTCTGTTGGGAAGGGTGCAGACCATTAGCTGTTCTTCAGATAGCCAGCAACATGTGCTGAATTTTATTAATATGCTAATTATAAAGGTACCTCCCCATTCTGGGAAGATGAGACCACTACCACTCTACCAATATGAGGGTTGGAACTGGATGATCTTTGAGGTTTCTTCCAACCTCAACCATTCTATAATTCTATAATATGCTAAATATGATTCCTGGAGTCTAACTTCTTTCTCACAGGTGTCAACACAGTAGCCTGATTTTTTTTCTGATCAAAATAAAATCTTCATAGCAGAAAAAAAATCTTGCTTTTGGTGTGCTGGTTTGAACTAATTGGAGGATTTGAAGGAGAAATTAGGCTATAGGCTGAGAAAGGAAAACACTGATGATGCTACTTCACTCATAGCTTTACTGAGAAAGAAAAAAAAAATGTTTTAAGAGTTATAACCCAAACATAGATAAGTCAGACTGCTTTGGGCTGTGGTGGCTGTTTTTGTATAGCTCTTTCTCCCTGCCTTTTGTAGCTGAATCTGAATAATTTCACTAACTTCTTTCCTGCTGCTAATCCCCCTGGCTGATCTACCTTCGCCTATCTGCTGCATAAAACAGATGGTGAGATAAGACTGGGGAAAGGGGGAGGGTGATAGGGGTGGTTGGTTACCCCTCTTAGGGATTTTGATCTCTGGGAGGGCTGTGGTATTTCTGTATTATCTTTTTTACTGTATGTATCTGTACATACCTGTTATACATTGTAAATATCTGTTTGTATATTGTGTATAGCTGTAAATATAAAGTTTCACCCACTAACTTCCAGCTGACTGAATCCTAGCCTGGGGCATTTCAAACTGCCTCCGGGGGAGGGGGGGTGGGCAGATAACTGCTATTGAACACTGATTTTATAGCAACAAGTCTAGCATGCCAATCATTTATTGGAGAAGAAAAAAAGAACCATTGAATTTAATAATCACACCATCTGGAGTTCAGGCAGTCAAAATAAAACTGAATTAAAATATACAGCAAAAACAAAAAAAAAAAGAATGTTATTGAAGACTAAAATAAAAAAGATCAGATCAAATGCAGTAAAGTTAACCAAAGTAAAATGTTTTGCAAGTTGCATCAAAGCCTTCCAGTATCTGAAGGGAGCCTACAAAAAAGCTGGGGAGGGACTTTTTAGGCTATCAGCTAGTGACAGGACTAGGGGGAATGGAGCAAAGCTGGAGGTGGGGAGATTCAGATTGGATGTGAGGAGGAAGTTGTTCAGCATGAGTGTGGTGAGGCCCTGGAACAGGTTGCCCAGGGAGGTGGTTGGGGCCACTTCCCTGGAGGTGTTTAAGGCCAGTCTGGATGAGGCTGTGGCCAGCCTGATCTAGGGTAGCGTGTCTGTGCCCATGGCAGGGGGTTGGAACTAGATGATCCTTGTGGTCCTTTTCAGCCACAGGGGAGATTTAATTGGGATGTTAGGAGGAAGTTCTTTCCAGTGAGGGTGGTGAGACACTGGCTCAGGTTGCCCAGGGAGGTTGTGGCTGCTCCATCCCTGGAGGTGTTCAAGGCCAGGTTGGATGAGGCCTTGAGCAACCTGTTCTAATGGAAAGTGTCTCTGCCTATGGCTCAAGGGGGTTGGAACTGGATGATCTTTAAGATCTCTTCCAACCTAAACCATTCTATATGTTCTACACGAAAAGAGTGACTGGCATTTGAATGGGCTGTCCTGGGAGGTGTTGGACTCAGCATCCCTGGAGGTGTTTAAAAGGAGACAGGATGAGGCATTTTGTGCCATGGTTTAGTTAATTAGAAGGGTTAGGTGATAGGTTGGACTCAATGACCTTAGAGGTCTTTTCCAACCTGGTTAATTCTGTGAACCTGTGATATATATATAGATAGATAGATCATAGAATCATAAAAACAATCAGTGTTGGAAGGGACTACAAAGATCATCTAGTTCAACTCCCTTGCCATGGGCAGGGACACCCTACCCTAGATTGGGCTGGCCACAGACTCATCCAGCCTGGCTGCAAACACCTCAAGGGATCTGGCCCCAACCACCTCCCTGGGTAACCCATTTCAGGCTCTCACCACTCTCATGCTCAACAACTTCCTCCTCATGTCCAATCTGAATCTCCCCACCTCCAGCTTTGCCCCATTCCCCCTAGTCCTGTCACTA
>VWZI01020971.1:294088-331996 GCA_013396835.1 Psilopogon haemacephalus | reverse complement strand
CAGCCTGCACAGCCCCAACTCTTTCAGTCTGTCCTCATAACAGAGGTGCTGCAGCTCTCTGAGCATCCTCATAGCCCTTCTCTGGTCACACTCCAGCATCTCCACATCCCTCTTGTCCCAGGTGCTCCAACACTGGACACAGTATTCCAGGTGGGGCCTTACCAGAGCAGAGCAGAGGGGGAGAATAACCTCCCTTGACCTGCTGGCCACACTTCCGATGCAGCCCAGGCTCTGCTTGGCTTTCTGGGCTGCAAGTGCACACTGCTGCCTCATGTTGAGCTTCTCATCCACCAGCAGCCTCAAGTCCCTCTCCTCAGACCTGCTCTCAAGCCACTCACTGCCCAGACTATATCTGTGCTTGGGATTGCCTTCACTCAGCTGCAGGACCTTGCACTTGGTCTTGTTGAACCTCCTGAGGTTGGCTTTTGCCCACCTCTCCAGCCTGTCCAGGTCCCTCTGGATGCCATTCCTGCCCTCCAGCATGTATAGATATAGATATATATACACACACATATATACATACATGTATACATATATGCATATATACATATGTGGGTCCTTTTAAATCAAGTCAGAGAAGATAAAGCCCAGAGAAGCCTAAAACTTGACAACCAGACTTCACAATATTCGCAGCACACCCAGAGGAGGGTTTGTGTTAGTTGAAGAAAAAAAGGAGATGATGCATCTTAAGTAGAAATATTTTCAGATTTACACTACGAATCGGTGTACTTACATGAGAAGAAAAGAAAAACAAAACCAACAAAACAAACAAATTCACTTTTAATGGCACGGGAATGTCATCACTTGCTTTTTGGTTTCTGCTGAAATCAGGCCATGACCTTCCTGTTGCAACCTTAAAGCAATTTGAGATAGGTGCACCAGCAAACTAAAAATGCTATAACCCAATCTCGTCTGCCATTTGACATCATTTTGCTCTTTGCCTTCACGGCAAATGAAGCTTGATGTCACCAATTAACCTCAAGACAAACCCTAAAACAAATCACAGCTGTCAGACCCTAAAGGTTGTAATAGCTCAGTATTTCTCCTACCAATTTTAATTTATAGTCGTATATGAAAATGAATTAGAATTACTCACAGGGATTCAAAACTCTGAACATAAACTCCCCCTCCCCCCTGTCAAATTTAAGAGCCTCTTAAGTGGCTGAGGAGAAATTGCATGGAAATTTATGCATTTTTTCAAGACCTAATGAGACAAACCAGAAGGAAATAAGCAGCTGGAAGAGGAAGAGATCTGAATTGTAGAGGAGGAAAGATGTCAAAAAAAGGTGAAATGCCAGAAGCTACCTGAAAATTTAACTTGTTAACAGCAATGCTGTGAGGACAGGCTGAGAGAGTTGGGACTTTTCAGCCTGGAGAAGAGAAGGCTTCCAGGAGACCTTATAGTAGCCTTCCAGTATCTGAATAGGGCCTACAGGAGGGCTGGGGAGGGACTGTTCACAAGGGCTTGTTCTGACAGGATGAGAGGTAATGGGTTTAAACTGGCAGAGGAGAGATTTAAACAGGATGTTAGGAGGAAGTTCTTTGCAGTGAGGGTGGTGAGACACTGGAATAGGTTGCCCAGGGAGGTTGTGGCTGCTCCCTCCCTGGATGTGTTCAAGGCCAAGTTGGATGAGGTCTTGAGCGACCTGTTCTAGTGGGAGTTGTCCCTGCCTATGGCAGGGGGTTGGAAGTAGATGATCTTTGAAGTCCCTTCCAACCTAAACCATTCTATGATTCTATGATCTATGTTTTCTGATTAAAAATAAAGATGGGGATTATAGACTGCTTTGAAGGCTCTTAAAGCATTATTGTGTCAGCAGGAGCTATGGGTTTGGGTTTTTTTGTATCTGACTTCTTCAGGAAGCTCTGTTGTGAACTTTAGGCAATCAAGCTGAGCACTACTTAGTTGGTGGGCTTATTGTCCAGCTTTTAAGCAGATGAATTGATTTTGGAAAGCTTTTCAGGAAGCAAAAAGTCTCTTTTTCTTCCTCCAATCCAGGACACTCAATTCTGATTTATACCATTTGTATACAGCAGCATAGCTTCTGACCTTGTTTCTTACAAGACTTAAAATAATTCCAGATTCTCTAATAGGGCTCCTTCAAATTGAAATATGCAGTAAGATTGAGAGGAAACTGCATTATCCTTCATGTGGTGCAGCGGACAGGCTGAAGTGCAGGGATGGCATCCAGAGGGACCTGGACAAGTAGAAAGGTGGACACAAGCCAACCTCAGGAGGTCCAACAAGACCAAGTGCAAGGTCCTGCAGCTGGATAAAGGCAATCCCAAGCAGAAATCCAGGCTGGGCAGTGAGTGGCTGGAGAGCAGCCCTGAGGAGAGGGACTTGGGGGTGCTGGTGGACAAGAAGCTCAACATGAGGCAGCAGTGTGCACTTGCAGTCTGAGGGAGGTGATTCTCCTCATCTACTCCACGCTGGAGTACTGCATGCAGTGCTGGAGCCCCTGGGACAAGAGGGGTGTGGAGATGCTGGAGTGTGTCCAGAGAAGGGCCACGAGGATGCTCAGAGAACTGCATCACCTCTGCTACGAGGACAGACTGAAAGAGTTGGGGCTGTGCAGCCTGGAGAAGAGGAGGCTCCCAGGTGAGCTTCTTGTGGTCTTCCAGGATTTGAAGGGGACCTACAAAAAAGCTGGGGAGGAACTTTTTAGGCTAGAGGGAATGGAGCAAAGCTTGAGGTGAGGAGGAAGTTGTTCAGCATGAGAGTGGTGAGAGCCTGGAATGGGTTGTCCAGGGAGGTGTTTGGGCCCAGATCCCTCGAGGTGTTTGCAGCCAGGCTGGATGAGACTGTTGGCAAGCCTGATCTAGGGTAGAGTGTCCCTGGGCGTGGCAGGGGTGTTGGAAATGTATGATCCTTGTGGTCCCTTCCAACCCTAACTGATTCTGTGATTCTATGATTCTATGATATGAAACTCTATTTACACCAAAGTTTGCTGGTTCTGTTACAGCACCTGAAGATTCCAATTGAAAGTCTTCCTCCATCTACTGTTTGCTTCTTTTGTTATTTTATAAGGAAGCCAGACATTTTTAGCTGTGTAATCATTAAACAGAGTCCCTCATAATTTTCTTCTATGATATGCAAAAGTGTGAAAGGTTTAACTTTCTCACTGTACATTGTTGTACCAGGAATAAAGATTTTCTCTTTCCAGGTTTTGGCCACACACCTTCATTCGAGAACCCAGCAGGCAGCCCTTTAAATGATAAGGGGACTAAAGAATCGTAGAATCATAGACTCATAGAATGGTCTAGGTTGGAAGAGACCTCAATGATCATCCACTTCCAACCCCCCACCATAGGCAGGGACACCTCCCACTAGATCAGGTCGCTCAAGACCTCATCGAGCCTGGCCTTGAACACATCCAGGGAGGGAGCAGCCACAACCTCCCTGGGCAACCTGTTCCAGTGCCTCACCACCCTCACTGTGAAGAACTTCTTCCTAACATCCCGTTCAAATCTCCCCTCCGCCAATTTGAACCCATTCCCCCTCGTCCTGTCATTACAAGACCTTGTGAACAGTCCTTCCCCAGCCCTTCTGTAGGCCTCCTTCAGATACTGGAAGGTTACTATAAGGTCTCCTCAAAGCCTTCTCTTCTCCAGGCTGAAAAGCCCCAACTCTCTCAGCCTGTCCTCATAGCAGAGGTGCTCCAGCCCTCTGATCATCTTCGTGGCCCTCCTCTGAACTCTCTCCAACAGTTCCATGTCCTTCTTGTGCTGGGGGCTCCAGAATTGCACACAGTATTCTAGGTGGGGTCTGACAAGAGCAGAGTAAAGGGGGAGAATCACCTCCCTTGCCCTGCTGGTAATGCCTCTCTTAATGCAGCCCAGGACACGGTTGGCTGTCTGAGCCGCGTGTGCACACTGCAGGCTCATGTTGAGCTTCTCATCCACCCAGACCCCCAGGTCCTTTTCCTCAGAGCTGCTCTCCAGCCACTCACCACCCAGCCTGTATTTGTGCTTGGGATTGCAGCGCCCCAGGTGCAGGACCTTACACTTGGCCTTGTTAAATTTCATGAGGTTAGCCTGGGCCCACCTCTCCAGCCTGTCCAGGTCTCTCTGGATGGCATCCCTGCCCTCCAGCGAGTCAACTGTGCCACACAGCTTGGTGTCATCTGCAAACTTGCTGAGGGTGCACTCGATTCCTCTGTCCATGTCGCTGACAAAGATGTTAAACAGCACTGGTCCCAGCACTGACCCTTGAGGGACGCCACTTGTCACTGGTCTCCAGGTGGACATTGTGCTGTTGATCACCACTCTCTGCGTGCGACCATCCAGCCAATTCCTTATCCAGCGAGTTGTCCACCCATCAAGTCCATGTTTTTCCAGTTTGGTGACCAGGGTGTCATGTGGGACAGAGTCAAAGGCCTTACTCAGGTCCAGGTAGATGACATCAGTTGCCCTTCCCTTGTCCACTGCTGCTGTGACTTTATCGTAGAAAGCCACCAAATTTGTTAGGCATGATTTGCCCTTGGTGAAGCCATGCTGGTTGGCATCAGGCACCTCTGCTTTGTTCTCCATCTGCCTTAGCAGAGCCTTGAGGAGGATCTGCTCCATGATCTTGCCAGGCACAGAGGTGAGGCTGACTGGTCTGTAGTTCCCAGGGTCATCCTTTTTTCCCTTCTTGAAGATAGGTATTATATTTGCCTTTTTCCAGTCAGCAGGAACTTCACCAGTCTGCCATCACCTTTCAAATACAATGGACAATGGCTTGGCAACTTCATTTGCCAGTTCCTTCAGGACCCTCGGGTGGATCTCATCAGGCCCCATGGACTTGTGCACGTTCAGGTTCCTTAGGTGCTCTCGAACATGATCTTCAATTACAGTGGGCAGGTCTTCACTTCCCCAGACCTTACTTTTGCCCTCTGGAATTTGGACATCATGGTTGGAGCATGTTAACATGAATATACAGAATATACAGAATTTAGTATAGCTGCAACACAAGTTATAGAAGTTCCTAGAACACAGCGGATGTATGCAATTTAAAAAAAAATATATATTTTAAGTATTGGAATACTGAGATACATTTTAAAAGGCAGAAAAAAGTAGAATTCCCTTTTACCTGTCTGTATTGAAGTCTAACTGTATTGAAAACCTCCCCAGTTGAAGAGGGACAGGGATCTGCTGGAGATGGTCCAGTGGAAGGCTAAAAGGATGATTAGGGAACTGGAGCACTGCCTGATGAGGAGAGGATGAGTGACTTGGGGCTGCTTAGTCTGGAGAAGAGAAGGCTGAGAGGGGTTTTAATCAATGTTTATAAATATCTGAGGGCTGGGGTTCAGGAGAGGGGGACAGGCTCTGCTCATTGCTCCATTTAATAGGACAAGGAGCAATAGATGTAAGCTGCAGCACAGGAGGTTGCACCTCAACACAATGCGGAACTTCTTTACTGTAAGGGTCACAGTGCACTGGCACTGGCTCCCCAGAGAGATTGTAGAGTCTCCTTATCTGGAGACTTCCAAGGTCTGTCTGGATGCATTCCTCTGTGACCTGAGCTAGATTGTATGGTCCTGCTCTGGCAGGAGTTTGGACTTGATGACCTCATTGGATCCCTTCCAACCCCTGACATCCTGTGAGCCTGTGATCTGTAAAAAAAATTCCTAATTCCAGACTTCAGAGATGGTGTCAGCATCAGCTTTTCAAGGAAAAGGTAGAGTAAGAGGGGGAAACACAAGATCAAAACAAAGCAACTATTTAAAACCCTTTTTTATCCAATGTAAACAAGGACTACATCAGACCACTCTTCTACAAAAACAGCTAAAGAAACAAGCATGATGTCTACTTCACTCATAGGTTTGCTGAGATGTATAAAAACAAAGACATAAGCATAGATCAGACAGGCTTTCTCTGTCTGCAGAATCTGTTGGTGTCTGTCTCTCTCTACCTGGTTTCTAGCTGGATTTCTGTAGCCTAATTAATCAATTCTGCTTCTAAACCCCCTGGCTAATCCACCCAACTCACCTCATGTGTAAGGCAGATTCTGGGATAAGAAAGGGGCATGGAAAGAAGGTGAAAGAGTGGTTGGGAGCCCCTCCTGGGGACTCTGATTTCTGGGAGGGGCATGGTATTTCTGTATTGCTTTTACCTTGTGTATTTCCATATATAGCTGTAAACATTTGTAATATATTGTAACTATCTGCTTGTATATTGTGCTAAGCTGTGAATATAAAGCTTCATTCCTTAACTTCCAGCTGGCTGAGTCTGGGTGAATTCATCATTATGGTGGGGGTGGAGGTTGGCTAACTCCTGAACCCTAACAATTGGATATTAGGAAGAATTTCTTCACTGAAAGTGTTACCAAGCATTGGAACACCTTGCTCAGAAAAGTGGTGGAGTCCCTCATCCCTGGAGGTATTTAATAATTGTGTAGCTGGAATGCTTAGGGATAAGGTTTAGCCAAAGACTTGTGTGCTGGTTTGAACTAATTAGAGGATTTGAGTGAGAAAATTAGACTACGGGCTGAGAGAGGAAAACAGATGATGCTATTCCACTCACAGCTTTACTGAGAAAGAAAAAAAAAATCATTTTAAGAGTTGTAATCCAAATGTGGATAAGAGAGATGGTTTCAGATCTCTCTGGGCTGTGGCTGCTCCTCTTTCATGGCTCCTTTGTCCCTGCCTTGGTAGCTGATTCTTAATAATTCTACTAACTTCTTTTCTACTACTAACACCTCCAACCGATCTACTTTCACCTATCTTCTGCATCAACAGATGGTGAGATAAGATTGGGGAAGGAGGGAAAGGTGGTAGAGGTGGTTAGAAACCCCTCTTAGGGATTTTGATCTATGGCAGTGCTGTGGTGTTTCTGTATTACCTTTTCACTGTAAATATCTGTTATACATTGTAAATATCTGCTTGTGTATTGAGCATTGCTGTAAATATAAAGCTTCATTTACCAACTTCCAGCCCTGCCCTTCCAAGTCCTAGCCTGGGTTATATCAAAGCGGGGGGGTGGGGGGAAGGAGCAGTTAACTACTAAACCACCACAACTTGTCAGTGCTAAGCTAACGATTGGACTGGGTGATTTTAAAAAGCTTTTCCAGTCCAGACAAGTCTGTGATTCTGTGATATTTTACCATCAGCAAATAAGCATCAGCTGTTGCCACAGCAGCCTGCCTGTACCAGCTCCAAGGGCAGGCCAGATGTTCCTGTTACACCCCCCCTGCCACTCTCCAGCTCTTAGCTCCCAGCAGGAGCAGAAAGAAATGCAGCTATTGCTCATTGTGCCAGCAGCCTCTCTGCTTGCCTTTTAATATTAGGGTAAAATGATCTGTGATTACCATATGAGAAACCTTTGGCTTATGGATTTAGATAATACTTAATGGGAATAAAAGTAAATAGGTGGGGGGAAAAAAAAAAAAAGGAAAGGAACAGAAGGAGGTGTGATATGTGAAGGTGTATTTCCTTTCTTTAGAAAATCACTGTCTGATGTAGAAGATAGGAAAACCTGTGGAATCCACAAAGCCCATGTTTTCATTTTAAGAATTAGTGACTTTGGTTTATCACAGCAGAGCAAATATCAACTGTCTCAAAATTTTACATGAAGGCTAGGAAAATCCATCACAGAAAATAAAACACATACTAAGCTGTACATAGAATCCTAGAATCAGTCAGGGTTGGAAGAAACCACAAGGATCATCTACTTCCAACCCTCCTGCCATGTCCAGGGACACCCTACCCTAGATCAGACTGCCCACAGCCTCATCCAGCCTGGCTGCAAACACCTCCAGTGACGTGGCCCCAACCCACCAACCTGGGCAACCCATTCCAGGCTCTCACCACTCTCATGCTGAAGAACTTCTTTCTCACCTCCATCATGGACATAAACGTAATACCTCCTTCCCCCACCAAAAAAAGTGGGCTTTATGGTGTGTCCCTGCAACCACAGTCAAGATCACCTTGTATGTACATGTAAATGTCAGTGTGGATTAATATATTCTGCTTTACACAAGAACAGTGTCATTTCTCTGTACCTGAGGAATCACAACAAGCCATGCTAATTGTTGCAGAATGTGGTATTGTATATCTCAAAAAGCTGCTCCTTAGCTCTTACTGAAATACTGCTTTCTACAAGAACCTGAAACCAAGGTGCTACCTTGAAACAATTTCCTCCTCTTCCCTGGCTTTCCCCCACAAATCAGGTGTCAGAAGAAATATTTGTATCCTTAGAAGCCAAGCAGGAATTACAATTCCATCACAGTACTTCTGTATTAGCACCACAGTAGATTTTCAGATGAACTTTAACTAGAAGAATCAGAATAAATAGAATCATTGAATGGTTTAGGTTGGAAGGGACCTCAAAGATCATCCAGTTCCAACCTCTTGCCATAGGCAGGGACACCTCCCACTAGATCAGGTCGTTCCTTGAACACTTTCAGGGATGCTCCAGGAAGCAAGCATCCATGACCTCCCTCAGCAACCTATTCCAGTGTTCCACCACCCTCCCTGTGAAGAGCTTCCTCCTAACATCCAGTTTAAATCCCCCCTCTTGCCAATTTAAACCCATTCTTCCTTGTCCTGTCATTACAAGACCTTGTAAATAGTCCCTCCCCAGCCTTCTCATAGCCCCCCTTCAGATACTGGGTGCAACACCCAAATTAATTTTAGTCATTCAGAAGCCCATAATTAGTATATTCATTTTGATTAGGGCACCACAGCACCAAGATGAAATAAACATATATGCAAATCTATGTTCACACATCACTACTCTCTGTTTTAATATATTTGTAGTTTTAGGTTTCACTCACTGAAAAATCAGTGGATTACTGAAGAAATTTCTTTTTTATCTGTTGCCTAGCATTAAATTAGATTGAATATTCACTATCAACACTTATTGCAGTTGATGACATCATCAGCTGCACAATTATTGTAGTACTATTTGGCACAATGTAATTTAAGAAGACCTTGTGTGCAGGCAAAGGGCTTAATAATTCCCCAGCAAATTAATCCCTTTGGTACAATGCTCAAAATATATGAGGATAAAGAATAAAAGGAGCAGCTTCTTTCAGGTCAGCATGACGCTGAGGCAAGCACCAAGTGCTTTTTGCCCTGTTAATAAGAGTTGCTTTACCTTGATATTTGCCTTGCTGCATAGGAAATAGGTCGCACTGCTTCTGTAGAATATTGTTTGATAAGGCTTAACATCAGTTATTTGTAAAATCACTCTCCACCTGTCTGTTAAAAACAAAAAAAAATATTAGAAGTGAATAGAATAGAATAGAATAGAATAGAATAGAATAGAATAGAATAGAATAGAATAGAATAGAATAGAATAGAATAGAATAGAATAGAATAGAAGTGAATAGACTGGAATAAAATAGAAGTGAATAGAGTAGAATAGAAGTGAACAGAATAGAATGGAAGTGAATAGAATGGAATAAAATAGAAGTAAATAGAATAGAATCAAATGGAATAGAATAGAAGTGAATAAAGTAGAAGTGAATAGAATA
The DNA here is from genome assembly GCA_013396835.1 of Psilopogon haemacephalus. Taxonomy (NCBI): domain Eukaryota; kingdom Metazoa; phylum Chordata; class Aves; order Piciformes; family Megalaimidae; genus Psilopogon; species Psilopogon haemacephalus. Next base: position 322,536 of record VWZI01020971.1, on the reverse strand, counting down.
GAATAGAAGTGAATATAATGGAATAAAATAGAAGTGAATAGAATATAATAGAATGGAACAGAACAGAATAGAATAGAATAGAATAGAATAGAATAGAATAGAATAGAATAGACAGAACAGAACAGAATAGAATGGAATAGAAGTGAATAGTATAGAAGTGAATACAATGGAATAAAATAGAAGTGAATAGAATAGAACAGAAATTAATAGAATAGAATAGAATAGAATAGAATAGAATAGAATAGAATAGAATAGAATAGAATAGAATAGAATACAATACAATACAATACAATACAATACAATACAATACAATACAATACAATACAATACAATACAATAGAAAGAATAGGCCAGGTTGGAAGAGACCTCCAACATCATCCAGTCCAACCTATCACAATCTACCTGGCAGTCAGCACAGCGAGGGGAAAGATCTTATGACACTCAAAAATCTCCTGGGATTGTGGTCAAAATATGTACAATTCCCCACTCTGCTCTTGTAACAGGAAGTGAGGTGTCCAAGGCAGTGTTTGCACCATAAATCTTAAAAGCTGTGCAGCTTAAACAAGAGGCTTTGTGAAACAGAATACCTGAGAGGGGGGAAAAAACCCTAGAAAACAGCATCCCTCGCAGAAGGATCCTTGGCTGAATAAGGTTAAGCCAGAGCCTGCAGTATTCTTATGCTGCCATATAAAGAAATGAAATGCCTAGCAAGGAAAATAAATGGGAAAAGAATTGAATGCCCTGGGATTTCTATTAGTGTGGATCAATATAGCACTACGGACATAAAACAAGCCTTTGGCATTTCAACATGAAAGCAGAGATTTCTTAGATGCCTGCTGAATAAGAAAGATATTCTATTCAGTACCAGAGAAAAAAAGAATTCCTTGAAGAAGTCTATATGTTAAAGGATATGGACCAAAAATAATTAGGAAGCTATCTGTGTAAATGACCAAAACCAGCTGGGCTGTATGAAAAGGGTTAGTAGGTTGAGAGAGGTTCTCCTGACCTGAGGAGGCTGCGTCTGGAGTAGTGTCCAGTCCTGCCTCCCCCAGTTCAAGAAGGGCATAGAACTGCTGGAGAGAGTCCAGCACAGACCACAAAGCTGATGAAGGGAATGGAAGTCTCTCTTATGAGGAGAGACAGGGAGCTGGGGCTCTGCTGCTTGAAGAAGAGGAGCCTGAGGGGTGACCTCATTTATGTTTATAAAGATGTAAAGTGTGAGTGCAAAGAGGATGGAGCCAGACTCAGCTCGGTGATGCCCAATGACAGGACAAGGGGCAATGGGTGGAAGTTGAGGCATAGGAAGTTTGTTTAAACATGAGGAGGAATTTTTTTTCCCTGTGAAAGTGACAGAACACTGGACCGGGCTGCCCAAAGTGGTTGTGGAGTCTCCTTCTCTGGAGATATTCAAAATCCATGGGAATACATTAATGTGTGATCCGGTCTAGGTTATCCTGCTTTGGCAGAGGAGTTGGACTGGGTGATCTTTTGAGGTGCCTTCCAAACCCTTACATTCTGTGATTCTGTGATCTAAAAATTACACTCAGAAATAACTAGATAGCCTGTAGATGTGACCTCATGCTGTAGATGAAGGGTGTGATGCTCCTACAACATGTCCAAAACTATGTCTCAGCTGTAATGAAGTAGGTGAAGGTGATATCCAAGAGCTAGCCACCAAAAGATATAGCACAGAGGTGTCTTCAAAATAGATTCCTAAAAGTAGTGATTAACTATTTCTTTCAGCCTGCAAAAGTTCCATCAGGAATTTGAGTGGTGAGGAATTAAACTTCATAAAGTCACTTCCTGTAGTTGTATTTCTGATACCAGCTGTAACTAGGAAGTACAGATGAAGCTAAGAGCTTGTGATGAAAATGAGTGTCTGGTGATAAGTATCACAGACTTTTCCTCCTGGGTGATGACCTAAATAGTTTCTTTATCACTTCTTAACAGTAATTTTGCTGGTAGGTGTGGAGATGTATACATTGCAGATCGAATGGCTGATATCAGATGGGCTCCAGTCAGTACCTCAGGAAAAAATGAAGCTAGGAACAGGCTGGAAATTAGTATATTTTGTACTGTCACAGTAGAATCAGAATCATAGAATCACAGAATGGTTTAGCTTGGAAGGGAATTCAAAGATCATCCAGTTCTAACCCACCTGCCACAGGCAGGGACACCTCCCACTACAACAGGTCGCTCCAGGCACCATCCAACCTGGCCTTGAACATCTCCAGGGAGACAGCAGCCACAACCTCCCGGGGCAACCCATTCCAGTATCTCATCACCCTCACTGTGAACAACTTCCTCCTAACATCCCATTTAAATCTACCCTCCACTAGTTTAAACCCGTTACTCCTTATCCTTTCATTACAAGACCTTTTAAATAGTCCATCCCCAGACTTCTTGTAGGGCCCCTTCTGATACTGGAAGACTACTATAAGGTCTCCTGGAAACCTTCTCTTCTCCAGGCTGCAGAGCCCCCAACTCTTGTAGCCTGTCCTCATAGCAGAAGTGCTCCAGCCCTCTGATCATCTTGGTGGCCCTCCTCTAGACTCACTCCAACAGTTCCATGTCCTTCTTATGTTGGGGGCTCCAGAACTGTACACAGTACTCCAATAAGTATATATTGTATTTATGGAGCACTGGAAAAGGCTCTTCAAAGATATTGTGAAGTATCCTTCTCTGGACACTTTCAAGACCCATCTGGATGCATTGCTGTGTGACCTGTGCTAGATTATAGTACTACTCTGGCAGAGGGGTTGGACTCAGTGGTCTCTAGTGGTACTTTCCAAACCCTAACATCCTGCAATTCTATGACAAGCAAAGAGCTGACATTGTCTTGAGCAAAATCAGGTTTTTTTAAGCCACAGGAGCAGTATCATTAGAATTGAGGTCCAGTCCTAACAGCTGGGGACTGCAGCCAGGCAGCTGGACTGTTCTTACTGCCCCACTCCATCTCCTGTAGCTACCCTCTGAGCAGTAGCATCCCATGGTCTCCATGCCACCTCGCAGGAGCTGCCACCCACAGCAGCAGCCACAACCTGCCAGCTCCTTCGCAAGGAGTTGCCAATGGGCTGGAGGAGAGTGTCTCCTGGTCTTAGATTAGCTTCTGGGCCTCCTGCTCAAGAAAACTATTTAAGGAAAAATAAAAGCAGGTTCAATTAAGAAAGGTAAATGAATTAATCTTTAAATATAGTGTCCTGTTGTTTGTAGAAATGCCCCAAATCATGGAAGAACTGTGTCCTGAGCTGTATTAAGAGCAGTGTGGCCAGCAGGGCAAGGGAAGTGATTCTCCCCCTTTACTCTGCTCTCGTCAGACCCTACTTGGAGTACTGTGTGCAGTCCTGGAGGCTCCAACACAAGAAGGACATGGAATGTTGGAGCAAGTCCAGAGGAGGGTTGCAGCAGCTCTGCTATGAGGACAGGCTGAGAGAGTTGAGGCTCTGCAGCCAGGAGAAGAGAAAGCTTCCAGGAGACCTTATAGTAGCCTTCCAGTATCAGAAGGGGCCCTACAGGATGGCTGGGGAGGGACTATTCACAAGGTCTTGTAATGACAGGACGAGGGGGAATGGGCTTAAACTGGCAGACGGGAGATTGAAACTGGATGTTAGGAGGAAGTTGTTTGCAGTGAGGGTGGTGAGACACTGGAACGTGTTGCCCAGGGAGGCTGCGGCTGTTCTCTCCCTGGAGGTGTTCAAGGCCAGGTTGGATGATGCCTTGAGTGACCTGTTCTAGTGGGAGGTGTCCCTGCCTATGGTGGGGGGTTGGAACCTAATGATCTTTGAAATCTCTTCCAACCTAAACCATTCTATGGTTCTATGAAGAAGATAAAAATTGCCGGTGCAGGGACTCACATTAAACTAAGAGAAGTATTTATTCATAGATTTTAGTTGATTGATATATATATATATATATATACACACACACACATATATATATAGAGAGAGAGAGATATAGATATATATGCCAGAGGAAGAAGTCTTTGCCTGCCTAAAGTCAGTCTGAATCAGGTTTTAGGACCTACTTAGTCAAACATTCTTTTATTCTGCCTAAGCAGGCAAGGATGATTACCATTCCTGCTGTTATTTACCCAGCTTTTATTAAGGTTCTACATCCATGTCAAAGGTTATCTTGACTCATTTCTTCTGCTGTCTCCTTTTATTGAGGACTATGTCCAGTGACATTAAGTGCACAGCCAGGCAGTAGAAGGAACCTCACCAATCGAAGAGTGTTAATTTCTGACACAGCATAAAGCAGCTTTGATACCAGAGTGCTAATTATTCTTGGTTCAGATAAAATTAAAGCTACTTTGAGCAACTCTGTCACTTTCTAGCTGTAACAGGCCGTATGAAAAGACCATTCTTTTGTGAAAGATTAAAAAAAAAAAAAAAATAGAAGTGAGCATCAGCTTAGTGTGGCAGGCAAACAGCACTGTCAAAGGAAATCTATTTAATCAATTTGCTTTAAAAGCTTCCTTTCACCTACTCCTGCTTCACAGTGCTAAGACATGTATGTGCTACTTTGATTTTTCTGTACATTCTCCATTCCTTTTGCCTCAAGTTTATTGTGCATTGTGGTGGTTTAGCAGTTACCTGCCCCCAGACCTTTTGATATAAACCCCAGCTAGGACTCAGAACACTGGAAGCTGATAAATGAAGCTTTATATTTACAGCTTTGCACAATATACAAGCAGATATTTACAAGGTATAACAGATATTTACAGATATATACGATGAAAAGGTAACACTGAAACATCACAGCACTCCCAGAGACCAAAATCCCCAAGAGGGGTAACCAACCACCCCTTCCACCTCTCCCAGCTTCCCCAATCTTATCTCACCACCTGCTGATGCTGAAGATAGGCGGAGGTAGATCGGCCAGGGGGATTAGTAGTAGGAAAGAAGTTAGAATTATTGAAAACTACCTACCAAGGCAGAGAGACAAAGGAACCATGCAAGAGAAGCAGCCGCAGCCAGAGCGGTCTGAAACTGTCTGTGTTATCTATNGAATGTAAAAAAAAAAAAAAAATCTGCCTTTTGTAGATGCACAGAGTTATGACATAAATCTTGTGCTATTCATGGCTGAAAGAGCCTTATATCTTGTGAGATCAAGGTTTGTCTCTGAGAGGCTGGATAACACTCTGCTGCTCCAGTGAGTGAGGAGGAAGTTCTTCACCATGAGAGTGGAGAGGCCCTGGAATGGGTTGCCCAGGGGAGTGGTTGGGGCCACTTCCCTGGAGGTGTTTGCAGCCAGGCTGGCAGAGGCTGTGGGCAGCCTGATCTAGGGTAGGGTGTCCCTGGGCATGGCAGGGGGGTTGGAACTAGATGATCCTTGTGGTCCCTTCCAACCCTGACTGATTCTATGATTCTATGGGTGTATAATTAACTACATTTTAATGACAATTAAAACTGCTTGAGAGAGTCCAGCACAGAGCCAGAAAGATGGCAAAGAGAATGGAAGTCTCTCTCACAAGGAGAGCCTGAGGGAGCTGGAGCTTTGCTTGGGGCTGGGGCATGGAGAAGAGAAGCCTGAGGGGTGACCTCATCAATGTTTATAAAGATGTAAAGAGTGAGTGCCAAGAGGCTGGAGCCAGGCTCTGCTCAGTGATGCCCAATGACAGCACAAGGGGCAGTGAGTGGGAGTTGAGGCATAGAAAGTTTCACGTAAACATGAAGAAGAATTTTTTTCATTGTGAAGGTGCCAGAACACTGGAACAGGCTGCCTCAGGGGGGTTGTGGAGTCTCCCTCTCTGGACGACCTTCCTAGATGTATTCTCGTGTGATTTGGCATAGGTGATCCTGCTCTGGCAGAGGGGCTGGACCAGATGAGCTTTTAAGGTCCCTTCCAGCTTCTAACCTTCTGTGATCCTGTGATCCTGTGATTCTGTAACTCCTATTTTTCATGATTCCTGATAGAATGTTTCTTGAGAAAGGCAATACCCTGTACAAATGGAACAGTCCCATATCAGAAGAATTAATATGTTCTTTATTATTTTACCTTTTTTTTTCCCCCCCAGTTAACAGGGTAAACCAAAACATTACTCTTAAAATATGCCAGAACTCAGCTTCGGCCACATGAGATGTAACTGTTCTCCTGCTAAACCTTACAAAAACCACTTCTTCATAATAGCCCAAGTGCAAAAAGTATTGACTTGAATTAAAATCTGTTGCAAAAAAAAAAAATATTAAAATAAAATATGCAAAATGTCTAATGTCCATTAATTGCTTTAATTTGCATTATACAGTACTAATTTAATTGGCAATTAATGTAAACGAAACACAAATGATTTACAATAGTCTGCTGCAAGTAAGAACTTGCTGAATATGCCTTGCTGGGTGCTAACTTTCAGAGAGTCTTAATCTGTGACCCCAGAAAAAAGATGCTGCATCCTGATTGTATTATTGACATGAAATATTTCATTGATCATTTTCCTCCAGTGGAAGATTTTGGCATCCAAACTAAAACAGTGAATTGGAACATCGTTAAATAAATAACACATCTCAGAGCACTGTCCAACCTGGCTTTGAATGTGTCCATTCCAAACTGTTTCTAAAGTTGTAAAAGTTTTGGGGAAAGCTACTTTTGGCAGCTGATGGGATGGATGCAGAGTGTATGATGTCCCTAGCTGGCCAACTGTGACCTGTAAACTTGGTTTGGTGTATGTGCCAAAAGCAACATCCTGCAAGAGGCAGGACAAAGGAGGTTATCCTTTCCCTGCACTTGGCACTTAGTCAGGCCACATCTTGAGTACTGTGTCCAATACTGGTCCACTCTATACGAGAGAGAGATATTGAGGTACTGGAATGTGTCCAGAGAATGGCAACAAAGCTGGTGAGGGGCCTGGAGCACAGCCCTATGAGGATTTGGTGTTGTCTAGCCTGGAGAAGAGGAGGCTCAGGGGAGACCTCATTGATGTCTACAACTAGCTCAAGGGAGGTTGTAGCCAAGTGGGGGTCGATCTCTTCTGCCAGGCAACTAGCAACAGAAAAAGGGGACACAGTCTCAAGTTGTGCTGGGGGAGGTATAGGCTGGATGTTAGGAAGAAGTTCTTCACAGAGAGAGTGATTGGCATTGGAATGGGNTCAAGGGAGGTTGTAGCCAAGTGGGGGTCGATCTCTTCTGCCAGGCAACTAGCAACAGAAAAAGGGGACACAGTCTCAAGTTGTGCTGGGGGAGGTATAGGCTGGATGTTAGGAAGAAGTTCTTCACAGAGAGAGTGATTGGCATTGGAATGGGCTGGCCAGCAAGGTGGTGGAGTCACCGTCCCCGGAGGTGTTCAAAAGAAGACTGGATGGAGCACTTAGTGCCATGGTCTAGTTGATTGGCTAGGGCTGGGTGCTTGGTTGGACTGGATGATCTTGGAGGTCTCTTCCAACCTGACCTATTCTATTCTATTCTATTCTTCTATTCTATTCTATTCTTCTATTCTATTCTATTCTTCTATTCTATTCTATTCTTCTATTCTATTCTATTCTTCTATTCTATTCTATTCTTCTATTCTATTCTATTCTATTCTATTCTATTCTATTCTGATGTGTTAGCATATTTTATAGGAGAATATTTCAGCTTATACTCTGGGCTGAGTTCTATTGGTTGAACGAAATTTACATAGCTACTTCAAGCAATAGAGATAGACTAGGGGGTGTGATGGGTTAGGAACTTTCTCCCTCCACACCACTGGAATTTACCAGACTAGCTCAGATGGCTTGGAAGTAAGATGAAGCTATATTTACAGCAGAGCAAAATGTGCAAGCCTCTAGATACAATATATTTGAAAGTATTTCAACTATATACAAATTAGAAATAATACAGAAAGCCCAAACTCGCCTCCAAACATATAAAACTGCCCACTAGCTGATCACAGGGACATGCATTTATTCTTAGTCACTTATGTCCCTATGATAGCAAGTGTGAGCTTTGACTTTGACTTTTCACAGGGGAAAAAAACAAAACAAAACAAAACAAAACAAAACAAAAAAAAAACCACACCAAGAAGCAAACAAACACCCAAACAACAACAAACAAAATGAAACCAAACACCACCAAAAAAAAAAAAAAAGGGGGGGGGGGAGGTACATTTCTAATAGCTTACAGAGTAGGAAAGTGTGTCTGGGGGAAAGAAACTCCAAAGTGTGTAATTTATCTCAGAAACCCAGTTCTCATTTGACAAATTAAAGCCAGATGAGCATGTGCTACATTTACATGGAATTCTTTTTAGAGGCAGAGGTTCTAGACTTGCCCTTGCAGCAAGCAAGCGCCAGTGACACTCCTATCAAGGTTGAACACTCTTGATTTTGCCCACCTGTCTTTCTAGAAGTGTTTTCACATGAAAGGGAGGCTTTAAAATATAAATAAATACAGCTTCATTCCCTAACTTCCAGCCAGAGAAGTTAGGTAGGTGAATCTAGTTGGGGGAGGGGAAACTCCCAAACTACAACAGTAGAAGAGAAAGGAGGCACAATACTCATCTTTTTACTGTCTTGGGGCTGGGGACATGAAACTTCCAAACCACCACACTGGGACAAAAGAAATTTAGGTTTGCCCAGTAGCAGATCACAGGGACGTGCATTTATTCTTAGTCACTTACGTCCCTATGGTAACAAGCGTGAGCTTTGAATTTTCAGGGAAAGAAAAACCAAACACACCTGTGCTGGTTTGAACTAATTGGAGAATTTGAGTGAGAAATTAGACTATTGGCTGAGAGGAAAACACAGTACATCACTTCACCAGAGCTTTACTGAGAAAGAAAAAAATTAAAAAAGCTGTTTTTAAAAGTGTAACCCAAACAGAGATAGGGATACGGCTTCAGACCTCACTGGGCTGCGGCTGCTCTTGCATGGTTCCTTTGTCTCTCTGCCTTGGTAGCTAATTCTCAGTAATACTACTAACTTCTTCCCTACTACTAACCCTCCTGGCCAATCTACCTCCACTTATCTACAACATGAACAGGTCATGAGATAAGATTGGGGAAGGAGGGAAAGGTGGTAGGGGGTGGTTGGTTACCCCTCTTGGGGATTTTGGTCTCTGGGAGGGCTGTGGTGTTTCAGTGTTACCTTTTCATTGTATATATCTGTAAATATCTGTTATACCTTGTAAATATCTGCTTGGATATTGTGCAAAGCTGTAAATATAAAGCTTCATTTATCAGCTTCCAGTGTTCTGAGTCCTAGCTGGGGTTTATTTCAAAAGGTGGGGGGGGAGGCAGGTAACTGCTTAAACCACTAGAACACCAACGAGCAAACAAACACACAAACAACAACAACCAAAAAAAACCCAAAACAAAACCACAATACAAACAACAATTACCACCAAAAAAAAAAACAACCCAAAAAACAAAAAAGGAGGTACATTTCTTTCTAATAGTTTACAGAGTAGGAAAGTGTATCTGGGGGGAGAGGAACTCCAAAGTGTGTAATTTATCTCAGAGACCCAGTTCTCATTTGGCAAATTAAAGCCAGCAGAGAGGATGTGCTACATTTACATGGAATTCTTTTCAGTGGCAGCAGTTCCAGACTTGCCCTTGCAGCAGGCAAGCGCCGGTGGCACTCCTGTCAAGGTTGAACACTCTTGATTTTGCCCATCTATCTTTCCAGAAATGTTTTCACATGAAAGGGAGGCTTTAAAATATATTTGTGCTAATATAATCTCTGCATGGTTTTTATGCTTGCAGTTGCCTTTTTTTTTTTTTTTTCTTTTTAATATAGATTGCCAGTCCTCCAGGGTAATTTTTCTACATGATATTGCAGTCAAATCCAATGCCCTATCTCTAATATCACTGCCTCTGTCACAGCTATTCCAGATTCTCCTGTGCCCCTTCCATTATTGCTCAGCCTTAAAGCTGCCTCAACACCAGGATGAATTCATCATTGAATTACTAGACAAAACCCACCGCTATTCTTTCCCATTATTTGAACAACTGTTGAACTGCACAAATGTCATTGACTGTGGTACAGCCAATAAATCACAAACCTGAAAATATTAAGCACTGCTAAATATACTCTGGTACATTTGAAAGCACTGTTTCAGTGGTTCTACCCTAGGAAGACAGCAAAAACCTCTTTACTGTTGTCTTACCCTTCCTAACAAGGTTTGTCTTGCCTCCAATTTCATAGAATCATAGAATCAGTCAGGGTTGGAAGGGACCACAAGGATCATCTAGTTCCAACCCCCTGCCATGCCCAGGGACACCCTGCTCTAGACCAGCCTGGCCACAGCCTCATCCAGCCTGGCCTTAAACACCTCCAGGGATGTAGCCCCAACCACTTCCCTGGGCAACCCATTCCATGCTCTCACCACTCTCATGATGAAGACCTTCCTCTCAAGTCCAGCCTGAATCTCCCCACCTCCAGCTGTGCTCCATTTCACCTAGTCCTGTCACTACCTGATAACCTCCCCAGCTCTTTTGTAGGCCCCCTTCAGATACTGGAAGGCCACAAGAAGGTCACCTGGGAGTCTCCTCTTCTCCAGACTCAACAGCCCCAACTCTTTCAGTCTGTCCTCATAGGAGAGGTGCTCCAGCCCTCTGAGCATTCTCAAGGCCACATTTCTAGCACACTGATATCTTCCACAGCCCTGCCAAGACCCTTCTTCTGGGATTTATTTCTCAAAAATCTCCAGGGCTGAGTTCACCCAGGTGAGAATCAGTGTTTATTTCAATTTTTTGTCCCTTGACTCTTTTAAAACCTCCACTTTCCAACTTCTGAAGCACATGCAACAACGCTAAGATTGTCATTGAGGAAGATAAATCCGCAGCTTTCTGCTGAAAGGTGACCTTTCCCACATCAATCCAAATTATCCACTCTCCTCCATCAGATCCCTGCTTCAGGAGAACTAAAACCTTTAAGAAAAGCAGCAGAATATGACAGAATCCCTTGAAAGGATTATTCCTGACCTTAATCTAAATCTGAGAGTCTTTACTTATTTTTAGTGCCACTCTTTACCCTTTTCTACCTTCCTTGCCTTTTTCATTCAGCAAATTCAATGTCTTTAGGATGAAAAACAGTTTATATGCTATCACCTGGATAGGAGTTTTACAGGAGATGTTTAGTTTAGCTGTTTCAGAACCATCAGTGATAAGCCACTTGTCAAAGCCTAAATTTGGATCTTCTCTAAGGGAAACTCTTACTAAAGGATGCATGAATAAGAGGCTTAGTACAAAAAGAGAAGTGTTCTTTATTTTACATTTTGTCCTGGAAGGCTGATAGGCCTATTAGATGTCCTGGCTTGCCTCACCCTTCTGCTGATGGGGGAAGCAAGGGCTGGAGGAAAACAAAGGCTTGGGCCATTATGTCCCCTCCCAAAGTGATTAACAGGTACCCATGGGTGTTCAGGTAAGGGTAAGCAAGTCCTGGGTTCACCTAATATGGGCAGCTTGGCAAATGCCATTCTGATTGGTGAATCCCTGTGGCCAAAGGAGCCTTTGCATTTGGGCTAAGAATATAAATTGAGCCAAGTTGCAAGCAGTAGTGGTGCTCTGTGCTGCTCTGCGCTGCCTCTGCCTCACTGCTCTGCCTCAGTGTGTGCTGCTCTGCTCTACATTCTGCTCTATGGACTGCTCAGCTTGGACAATGTGGTCTGCTCTGCTTCCTACTTCAGACTATCTTAGCTCTGATATTTGGGCTTGAATAACCTGGAAACTTGAGTGTCTCAAGTTTACAAGGAGAAGACATTAAGTGCCTCAGGCCTTGGTGAGAAGTGCCACCAACATTGTGCTCTCTGAATATCAGACAAAGATCCTGCCTGCACCTCTGCAAACCTCTGTGCCAAGAGGAACCAGGATCAGGTCAGAGATCATCTTCCTCTTTCCCAGCACCCTGCTAAAGTCAGGGAAGATCTGGAAGCCTCTCAATAGCTATCAAGACATGATCAGTTCCAACGCTGCCACAAAGGAGCCAGGGACTATCTCTGAATTCAGAGGAACCCTGAAAGGTTTGAGGAGTGAGCCTGTGTAAACCTTATGAAGCTGACGAGGCCAAATGAGAGTCCTGCACTTAGATCTCAGCAATTCCCAGTGTCAATACTGACTAGATGATGAATTGATTGAGAACAGCCCTGCAAAGAAAGACTAGTGGATGAAAAAACATGGATATGAACCAGCACTGTGTGATGGAAGCCCCAAATCCCATTTGTATCCTGCACTGAATAAAAAGGACCATAGCCAGCAGGTTATGGAGAGTGATAAGGCAATACTTAGAAGCTGAAAAAGTGTGAATTTAGATTGGATATAAGGAAGACATTTTCACAGTTAGAATCATAGAATAGAATCATAGAATGGTTTAGGTTGGAAGAGACCTCAAAGATCATCCAGTTCCAACCCCCTGCCACAGGCAGGGACACCTCCCACTAGATCAGGTTGCTCAAGGCCTCATCCAGCCTGGCCTTGAACACATCCAGGGAGGGAGCAGACACAACCTCCCTGAGCAACCTGTTCCTGTGCCTTGCCACCCTCACTGTAAAGAACTTCCTCCTAACATCCCATTTAAATCTCCCCTCTGCCAATTTGAACCCATTCCCCCTCATCCTGTCATTACAAGACCTTGTGAACAGTCCCTCCCCAGCCTTCCTGTATGCCCCCTTCAGATACTGGAAGGCTGCTATAAGGTCTACTCGAAGCCTTCTCTTCTCCAGGCTGAAAAGCCCCAACTCTCTCAGCCTGGTGAGATACTGGAATTGGCTGCACAGAGAGCTGGTAGGTGGCTCATACCCAGAAACATTTAAGGTTAGGTTGGGCTGGGCTCTAAGCAACCCAATCTAGTGGAAGGCATCGCTGCCCATGGCAGAGCAGTTGGACAAGATGTCCTTTAAAGGTCCCTTCTAATCCAAATCTTTCTATTGTTCTATGACCTCCATACCCCATTTCTTTTTACTCTTGTCATCTGTCCGATATGCCCTGGGTAATGCAAGTGCTACAACCAAGTTTTTAACCTTGGATACATCTTTGGCAAATCAAAAGATCACTTTTATTTTCTGAATGGTTGCCCTTGTGCCGAGGAATGAACATGCTCATGTTTGAAGCATTGTGGTCAGTAGCAGCTAGAGAGGTTTTTATTATAAACTTATTGATCTGTGAAAGTCCTGAGTAATTTTCTGAAAGGCAAAAAGAAATTAAAGGACTTTCTCTTGTGTGTGCTGCCATTATTCATATTTAACGGATTTACTTTGCTCAGAACTATGCCCAACCAAGGGAATTCATGACCTGACCACTGCAGTGAAGCTCTGACTTCACTATTGTGAAGACTTTACCACAATTTCAAATGCATTTCGTATTTACTGTGGGAATTTGTGTCAAAGATTTGGAGGCTCCCATGTGGATTCCAACATAATTTAAAAAAAAAGAGGAGCTGCAATAATTGCAGCTTAATAGTTTGACATCAGAGTAGAGATCATTTACAGCATTCAAAATATTTTCTTCTACTTCCTGAAAAAAAAAGAAAGCCAATGGCAACCTGTATCAGGAAATGTGTGGCCAGCAGGACAAGGGAGGTTATCCTTCCCCTCTGCTTGACACTGCTCAGGCCACATCTTGAGTACTGTGTCCAGTTCTGGTCCCTTCAATTCAAGAGCAATATTGAGGTACTGGAACCTATCCAGAGAAGGGCAACGAAGCTGGTGAGGGGCCTGGAGCACAGCCCTGTGAGGAGAGGCTGAGGGAGCTGGGGGTGTGCAGCCTGCAGAAGGCTCAGGGCAGAGCTCGTTGCTGTCTACAACTACCTGAAGGGAGGTTGCAGCCAGGTGGGGGTTGGTCTCTTCTCCCAGGCAACCAGCAACAGAAGGATGGGGGAACAGTCTCAAGTTGTGCTGGGGAAGGTATAGGCTGGGTGTTAGGAAGAAGTTCTTCATGAGGGAGTGATTCCCATTGGAATGGGCTGCCTGGGGAGGTGGTGGAGCCACCATCCCTGGAGGTGTTCAAGAGAAGACTGGTTGGAGCACTTAGTGCTGTTGGCTAGGGCTGGGTGCTAGGTTGGACTGGGTGAACTTGGAGGTCTCTTCCAGCCTGGCTTTTTCTTTTTCTTTATCTTTTTATTTTTCTTTATCATTTTCTTTTTCTTTTTCTTTTTATTTTTATTTATCCTTTTCTTTTCATTTTTCTTTTCTTTTCTTTTCTTTTCCTTTCTTTTCTTTTCTTTTCTTTTCTTTTCTTTTCTTTTCTTTTCTTTTCTTTTCTTTTCTTTTCTTTTCTTTTCTTTTCTTTTCTTTTCTTTTCTTTTCTTTTCTTCTTTTCCCCTTTCTGTTTCTTTTCTTTTCTGAGTAAAACGGCAGAACCACCTCCCTTGCCCTGCTGGCAATGATGCTCTTGCTGCAGCCTAGGACATACATTTATTACGACTTGATTGAAACTTCACAAGTAAAACAGAGTAACTGTTACATGTCCATGGCCTTTCTTTGACAAAATCAGAATTGACCAAGTTTCAGAATTAATCTGAATGCCATCCTTAGCTGTCACATACACACTAACTCTTAGAAAGCACATTCCACACTAGACTGGAAATGTGATTAGGGAAATACAGAACATTCTGCTTTTCTCATACATTTGCCTTCTGCTATTTTTAGGTTACATGAAGCATGCCTAATACTTTGTGAAACAAACAGCTCCTACTTTCTTTGGAATTGATACCGCTTATATCTTATGCCTGTTTCCTGTATAATCAGGCTGGAAAGGTTTTCAGAACAAATTTCTTTTGGTAGAATCATAGAATGGTTTAGGTTGGAAGAGACCTCAAAGATCATCCAGTTCCAACCCCACTGTGCCATAGGCAGGGACAGCTCCCACTAGAACAGGTCGCTCAAGGACTCATCCAGCCTAGCCATGAACAACTCCAGGGAGGGAGCAGCCACGACCTTCCTGGGCAACCTCAGCCAGTGTCTCGCCAACCCCACTGCAAAGAACTTCCTCCTAACATCTACTTTAAATCTCCCCTCTGCCAGTTTAAACCCATTACTCCTCATCCTGTCATTACAAGACTTTGTGAATAGTCCCTCCCCAGCCTTCCTGTAGGCCCCTTTCAGATACTGGAAGGTTGCTATAAGGTTTCCTCAAAGCCTTCTCCTCTCCAGGTTGAAAAGCCCCAACTCTTTCAGCCTGTCCTCATGGAAGAGCTGCTGCAGCCCTCTGATCACCTTTGTGGCCTACTCTGCATTTGCCCCAACAGTTCCATGTCCCTCTTGTGTAGGAGGCTCCAGAGCTGCACACAGTACTCCAGGTGGGGTGTGAGGAGAGCAGAGCCAAGGGGCAGAATCCCCTCCCTTGCCCTGCTGCCCACAGCTGCTCTTGCTGCAGCCCAGCACACAGTTGCTGTCTGGGCTTCACTCGCACTGCAGCCTCATCTTGAGCTTTTCACCAGCCCAGACCCCCAGGTCCTTTTCTTCAGGGCTGCTCTCAGCCATTCCCCACCCAACCTGGAGTTGTGCTTGGGATTGCACCCACCCCAGTGCAGGACCTTCCACTTGGCCTTGTTGAATGTCATGAGGTTGGCCTGGGCACACCTTTCCAGCCTGTGCCGGTCCCTCTGGATGGATCCCTGCCCTCTAGCAAGTTGACTGTGCCACACAGCTTGGTGTCATCTGCAAACAAAGAAGTAGATGAGTCATAATTTGCAGAGTATACTTTGAGGAATAATGCAGTCGTATTATTGTATGACATAGCAGATACCTCTCAACCCATACTGTCAGTCAGCCTCACTATGCAAATACATGTTTTCAAAATTATTGGTGCTTTAACAAAACTAAAATATTAATGGCAAATATTAAATCACAATAACTCTTCTAAGTTGGCTTACACAACCACCACATAACCCACAGTGGAACCAAGCTTTGTTGCACTGGCCTATTTGTTCTAGTGGGAGGTGTCCCTGCCTACGGTGGGAGGGCTGGAACTAGATGATCTTTGAGGTCCCTTCCAAACAAATCCATTCTCTGATTTGCAACATGGATCAATGGCATATTTGAAATTAGAGGGGAAGATAGCATTAGGCAAGGTAATGGTAGATTAAAAATATATGGAAAGTTCATAAGGGAGAAAGGCTTTGGAGACTGCTAAAGAGTACATGGACTTTGTGAAGCCTTCCTTTCACAGTTTTCAGTAAGAGTTATCTCATGAGATTGCCTATTCCTGCTCTTCGTGTGATTTTCTCAATATCTTTCTGCTTCCATCAAAAAAAAACATAAAAGAATAAAACACATAATGCCTCCCCAGTTTGGGTACTGCATGTCAGATGTGACACCACGCTAACTCCTTCTCTTCCTTCCCTGGGGTGTTAACAGCTCATTGAAATTCGCATCTGAAACAAAATCCTCCAGAACCTTGTCCACCGTCATCCATCATTCTCTCAGGGGCACCTATCCATCTGTATGATTCATTTAAGTGCAAGAGAAGTGGCCCTTGTGTAAGAAGAAATAGAACAAGTGTCACACCTTGAACACAGGCAGGCAGCTTTTCTTTGGTTTAGCTACACAAATCTAAGTGAAGTTCTTATGCTGTCATGGACCAACCACTGTACCGAAATTTTTTTCTTCTTCTTTATTTCCCTCCCCCTCCCCCACCTCCCTCAGCTTTTCCTTTCCACTTTAAATCCCCTAACCTGTTTGTAAATCTGCCTATCCCACAGCATCTCCATTGGGACCCATTTTCTTCCATCTCCCATTCACATCAAGAAATGACAGACAAATGCAGCAGCTCTTTGCCTGGACACTGAGGGAAAACTTCTGTTTCTGTGAATAACTTAAAAAAAAAAACCTGACAAAACCATATAGTTTTCTAATCTTGCTGTAGCATAGAATCATAGAATGGTTTAGGCTGTAAGAGACCTCAAAGATCATGCAGTTTCAACCCACCTGTGCCATAGGCAGGGACACCTCCCACTAGAACAGGTCGCTCAAGGCATCATCCAACCTGGCCTTGAACACCTCCAGAGAGGGAACAGACACAACCTCCCTGGGCAACCCGTTCCAGTGTCGTACCACCCTCACTGCAAAGAACTTCCTCCTAACATCCCATTTAAATCTCTCCTCTTCCAGTTTAAACCCATTACTCCTCATCCTGTCATTACCCGACCTTGTCAATAGTCCCTCCCCAGCCCTCCTGTAAGCCCCCTTTCAGATACTGGAAAGCTGCTCCAAGGTCTCCTGGAAGCCTTCTCTTCTCCAGGCTGAAAAGCCCCAACTCTCTCAGCCTGTCCTCATAGCAGAGCTGCTCCAGCCCACTGATCACCTTTGTGGCCTCCTTTGAGCTCTGTCCCACAGTTTCATGTCGTTGTGTTGGGGACTCCAGAACTGTACACAATACTCCAAGGGGGTCTGACAAGAGCAGATTCAGAGAGAGATTCAGTGGCATGTCGCCACCAAAGGGAAGATTTCTCCTTGGCTCTTGGGATAGTTCATTCAAAATAGCTTTTGGCTGCTTTTAAAATGGGGAGGGTTGGGTCATTTATGGTTTCTGGCCACATGGAATTATACCTGGACAATACATTTTTCTCAGACCTTTTAGTACCCATCTGTACTTTAGAAGCTGTCAGAAACAGCTCCCTTGGCACCAATAAGCCTACCTGTGATTTTGCTAGAGTCAATGAGGATTATCGCTGCTAGTTAATAAGGCTACCTAAATAACTTTTACTTTTCATATCTATCCTCTATTATTTCCTCCTGCTGCCTGGAAATCTCTTTCTTTCACTCTATCAGTAGTCCTAAGCCTTCTGACATGGGTCTGTGCGTACAGGCAGTGCCTGCTTATGTATGTAAAGATTAACTCTCTATCTTAAGACTTTCCAGGAGTTTTTACAGTACTGCAGTTCAAACCTTAGCTCTACCTGGCAGGAACACCTCAGTAATCAATAGAGCAGAGTGCGTTCAGTAATAGTTTGTACAGTGCAGTAATTTAAATTACAGTCAGTTGCCTGCAATCTCAGGAAAGGATTAATGCAGATTTTACTCTCATCCTATCCTCACTTGGAACAAATTACAGCATTTCCCATGCCGCTGCTTCTAATACAAAGCAGCAGCAAACCACAATTACAGCAGACAGGGATCAGCAATTGTTAGGTTTTTTTAACTTCTGTTTAGTCTTTTGGGGAGAGTTTCAAGCCCTGTCTGGATGTGCTCCTATGTGACCTGCACTAGATTCTATGGTCCTGGTCTGGCAGAGGGGTTGAACTGGATGATCCATGGAGGTCCCTTCCATGGCATCCTGTGATAAAGGACCCAAGGATCAAGAGTGAGATCATTGCTGTCTACAACTACATGAAGAGAGGCTGTAGCATGTGGGGGTTGGTCTCTTCTCCCAGTTAACCAGCAACAGAACAAGGGGACACAGTCTCAAGTTGTGCTGAGGGAGGCATAGGCTGAATATTAGGAGGAAGTTCTTCCCAGACAGAGTGATTGGCATTGGAAAGGGCTGCCTGGGGAGGTGATGGAGGTGTTCAAGAAAAGACTGGATGGATCACTTAGTGCCATGGTCTAGGTGATTGGCTAGGGCTAGGTGATAGGTTGGACTGGATGATCTTGGCGGTGTCTTCCAACCTGTCTGATTCTATTCTATTCTATTCTATTCTATTCTATTCTATTCTATTCTATTCTATTCTATTCTATTCTATTCTATTCTATTCTATTCTATTCTATTCTATTCTATTCTATTCTATTCTATTCTATTCTATTCTATTCTATTCTATTCTATTCTATTCTATTCTATTCTACTTCAAGCATCCGCTCCCTTGGTGTTTTCTAACACCAAAGGTAAACTAACTTAGCAGCTACTCTGCTGAGGGGAAAGAGTAATGTAGCTAGTGTGACATGGACCTATCCACGAGGTTCAGAAAATAACAGCACGTTCATTTGTCATAGCAAAAAGTATTTTTCTAGAGGAGTCCTCCATTACTTCTCTGCTTTTTTCAAAGGCTTACTCCAACAGGATTATGACCAGTCAGAGAGCTGGAGCACCTCTCCTATGAGGACAGGCTGAAAGAGTTGGGGCTCTTCAGCCTGGAGAGAAGGCTTCAAGAAGGCTTTGTAGTGGCCTTCTAGTATCTGAAGGATGGGAAGGGACCATTCACAAGGCTTTGTAAGGAGACGAGAAAGAGTAATGGGTTTAAACTGGCAGAGGGGAGATTTAAATGGGATGTTAGGAGGAAGTTTGTTCCAGTGAGGATGGCGAGACCCTGGAACGGGTTGCCCAAGGTGTTTGTGGCTGCTCCCTCCCTGGAGGTGTTGAAGGCCAGGTTGAATGAGGCCTTGAGCAACATTTTCTAGTGGGAGGTGTCCCTGCCTATGACACAGTGGGGTTGGAACTGGATGATCTTTGAGGTCCCTTCCAACTTAAACCATTCTATGATTCTATGTGTGCCCCTTTTGTAAGGCTTGTTCGAAAAACCAGTATTACCTATTTCTTCTCTACATTTGGAATTCCTAACATAAGTATACATTCTATTATATACTTCAAGTGACTTTAAAAATGTATTCAGCATGCAACTGGTTAAAAATACAAAGCATGTAGAAGGAGGGGTCCATTATTTCTGCAATGTCAGGTCCAAACACATTTAATTACACTCTTGAAATTGCATTACAGGTTGAATTACAGCTCCACAGGAGGGACTAAAGTACTGAATCTGTCTTCTTAGTGTCTCGTAAGGATTAATGTGCAAAAGAAACCCGTGACTGTATTTTACAGGTGTGTTTTGGATCATTCCTAACAAAATATGTGGCCCACATGGGCAATGCATCATTAAGCTGTAGTATTTTATACATCAAAATTATTTTCACAAGAGCCAAGCTGAAATTAAACCATAACTAGAGAATTTTATTCTTAGCATACATACTTTATGAGACCTGCCACACTGATTTAGAATTTACAAGGACTGATTAAGCGGCCACCAAAGTCAACAGAAAGAATTAATTTCCTGCAAGCACAGTATTTGGTACCACTTGAGACCAAAATATTTACAATAGATAGCATTGTTTTACGTGTTACTTTATTTAAGACTGCTTCACATCTTTTCAAATGATACTGGGGAAAGCACATTTTTTGGAAGACCTTGGGAAGGTCTCTTATGACACTTCTTTAGATGAACTGCTAGGAAAATAAAACAACAATCCACAAATATGAACTGGCACGCTGTAAGAGAGTAATGATTCTTCCACTTGGAATTCTGGCCAAAGAAGATAGCACATATTCAATCTACACTGCACTGTATTATGGCACATATATGGCGGGGGGCTGGAACTGGATGATCTTTGAGGTCTCTTCCAACCTAAACCATTCTATGATTCTATGATTCTATGATCCATTACGTCAAACAAGCTAGAGTAGAATATCACGGGATCACAGGATGTCAGGGGTTGGAAGGGACCTCCAGAGATCATTGAGTCCAATCCCCCTGCCATAGAATCTAGTGCAGATCACAAAGGAATGCGTCCAGAGAGGCCTTGAAAGTCTCCAGAGGAGACTCCACCTCTCTGGGCAGCCTGTTCCAGTGTTCTGAGACCCTTACAGTAAAGAAATTACTCCTCATGTGGAGGTGGAACTTCCTGTTCTAAAGTTTACATCCATTGCTCCTTGTCCTATCATAGGGTGCAACTGGGAAGTTTGTCTCCTCCCTCTTGACTCCCAGCCCTCAGATATCTGTACACATTGATTAGATCCCCTCTAAATCTTCTCTTCATCAGACCAAAAAGCCCCAGGTCTCTCAGCCTCTCCTCACAGAGCAGTGCTCCAGTCCCTTAACCATCTTCATAGCCCTCCATTGGACTCTTTTGGGTAGATCCCTGTCAAAGAATCATAGAATTGTAGAATGGTTTAGGTTGGAAGAGACCTGAAAGATATTCCAAGCCCCACCATAGGCAGGGACACCTCCCACTAGATCACTTCGCTCCTGAGCTGGAGAGAATTAAAATCAATGTGATGTCAGCCTACTATTAATGCCTCATGAATAAGGTGGTTTGTGTTGTTTATTGGCATATTGTTGTCGTCTGTAATCTGCATCACAAATACATCTGATCAGCCTCACTGTATTTATTTAAACTGGTTCCACTCCCTACTTTAAGTGGGAGGTATATTTTATACACTAGTAAGTGTGTTTCCTACATTAATGTGCATTGGGATCCGTTCTCCCTGACCAAGTCAAGAGAAAAGATGAGGTTTCCTTAGCAACACAAAGTTTGAAAACGCCCTTCTGAACTGCTCAGGTCCTCCTTCAACTTATTATAGTTACTCTTAATGCATGGAAAACATCACTGCACGGGAGGCACACGGACACCTCAGGCACTACTCAAATTAAGCCACGGAGTTGCTTCCCTGATGTAGATGTCTTTGTACAAAGTGTTCTGTGGTAAATTCAATAGTCAAGGTTTGTTTAAGAGCTTTTCAGAGTGTGATTTTTCTACTCAACCGAGTGCAAACCAAGGGAGTGTAGCAATGAGAGATTGTAGATTTTTTTTTTTCCCCAGCATTGTTAGCTCACAGTGTTGGATGCAACTGCCTGCTCAAGAGAGAACTTATTTTCTTCTGATCTTAATTTGAGGCAAGGCATCACCTTCTTTCTTTAAAACTTGAAGGTTTTTTTGTGTAAACACTCAAAACATGTGTTCCAGCGAGTCCTTTGAGAGCCAGGGAACGCACTCACATATGGGTACCCCCATCTGGGTACAGTTTCAACACTCTATTATAGCTTAAACACTAAAACCATAAGGAGAAAAGTATACTGGAAACCAACACTTAAAGCTCAGATCAACACTCTAGTATAGCTTAAAACTAAAACTGTAAGGAGAAAAGTATACTGGAAACCACAACACTTAAAGCTCAGATCAACACTCTAGTATAGCTTAAACATTATAACCATAAGGAGAAAGGTATACTGGAAACCACAATACTTAAAGCTCAGATCAACACTCTAGTATAGCTTAAACATTAAAACCATAAGGAGAAAAATATACAGGAAACCACAACACTTAAAGCTCAGATCAACACTCTAGTATAGCTTAAAACTAAAACTGTAATGAGAAAGGTATACTGGAAACCACAACACTTAAAGCTCAGATCAACACTCTAGTATAGCTTAAACACTAAAACCATAANGATCAACACTCTAGTATAGCTTAAACATTATAACCATAAGGAGAAAGGTATACTGGAAACCACAATACTTAAAGCTCAGATCAACACTTTGTTATAACTTAAACACTAAAACCATAAGGAGAAAGGTGTACTGGAAACCACAACACTTAAAGCTCAGATCAACACTCTAGTATAGCTTAAACACTATAACCACAAGGAGAAAGGTATACTGGAAAACACAATGCTTCAAGCTCAGATATTAAAATCATAGAAAGAAAGGTATATGACAAGGAACGCTGAGTAACTGTTGATCAAAGAGCAGGTTATACTCACCCTATCCAACTGACCAGGAAAACTCCTGAGCTGTGTAGATTTCAGTGCTAGCTGGCACCCATCCTCTCAAGTCAGGCACTCTCACCGAGAACTGCACCATCATGATGGTCCTAACTGGTGCTGCTTCAACCCAGCCACCTAAGCACTCAGCATATCTGGGTTCAGTGTTCTGTGGCGTATATCCAGAACATCCCAGAAGCCCAAAAACAGGAGAATGGAGCCCCTTCTTTATTTTAGAATCTGTTACAAATCATCTCTCCCTACTGCTGATGTGCATACCTGCAAGCCCCGCTTTCCCCGAATCTTATCTCTCAGTAACCTAGTGATTATTGGCCTGTTGTCACTTCTGGTCAAAACCGTATCAACTCTTCCCTCTTACAATGTAGAGGGCAGATAAGATAGAATTTGATACGAAAATCAAAGAATCATAGAACCACAGAATGGTTTAGGTTGGAAGGGACATCGAAGATCATCTAGTTCCATAGGCAGGGACACCTCCCACGTCTACTCTTAATATTCCCTTTATTTACAGGAGGTGCTTTGTAGGAGGAAGGATCATAGAACCATAATATCATAGAATGGTTTAGGTTGGAAGGGACCTCAAAGATCATCCAGTTCCAACCCCCCCTGTGCCATAGGCAGGGACACCTCCCACTAGAACAGGTCACTCAAGTCCTCAAGGATGTCTTTTTACTTGTTAAACATCAAAGGAAAAATATGCTAACTGGTTTCTGGAGGCTTTCTTCTAAAGCATAGATTCTGGAGAATACTTAATGCTTAATGTGGCCAAAGATGAGACGTGGGCTCATAATGCTGTCTTACATCGACCAAAATGGCCAAATCCTTTACCACAGAACTGTTCCAAATCAGTCCATCACCCAGTCTATATTGATACTGAGAATTTTGGCCACTGGAATGGGCTGCCCAAGGAAGTGGTAGAGTCACCATCCCTGGAGGTGTTTAAAAGGAGTCTGGATGAGGCACTCAGTGTCATGGTTTAGTTAATTAGAAGGTGGTGGGTGATAGGTTGGACTCGATCTTGTGGTTCATTTCCAACTTGGTTAATTCTGTGATTCTGAGATTCTGTGATTTCTGAGATAAAGGCGGTGGGAAGGGAGAGGAGGGATTACTTATGGGCCCTCATGGGCAGTCTTGCTCTTCAGAAGGGGTTTTGAATTTCTGTGAGGTTCCACCTCAACACAAGGGGGAACTTCTTTACTGTTAAGAGTCACAGAACACTGGAACAAGCTCCCCAGAGGACTTTGGTGTCTCCTTCTCTGGAGACTTTCAAGGCATATCTGGATGTGTTCCTCTGTGACCTGAGCTAGATTGTATGGTTGTGCTCTGGCATGGGGGTTGGACTCGATGACCTCTTTGGGTCCCTTCCAAACCATGACATCCTGTGATCTTGTATTACTTCTAACTTGTGTATAACTGCAAATATCTGTAAATATTGTGTACATATGCTTGCAAAATTGTGCTATGCTGTAAATACAGCTTCAAGTTGACTTCCAAGCTGTCTGAGTTAGCCTGGTGACTTTAAGGTGGTGGTGATGGGGAAATTCCAAAAACCACTCATCACATTATGAAGACACAAAAGGTGGTTGCTGTTAATGCCTGAAGAGACAAATTTACTGATAGTGTCTTACACAGCATATGTTTGGTTTGTTTTTATTATTTTCCCAGGATTAGCAGAATTCATGGTGTAAGATTTACACTTGCCTGGTGTTAATACATGGCTGATAAGCTTAAGTGCCATTAGCATATAAATATTAATAAAGCCATGAAATGCAGGACGAGGCACTGCAAGCGTTTGGCATCAACATCCTGGTAAGCTGATAAGCATTATTCCAGCTGCCATCAGTGGGAAATGAAACTGAGCAATTCAATTTCAGGTAATAAGTACAAACCCTTCTGCAATCAGCTTCCAGTTACAAATCAGGAGCATTGCTACCCATATTATCTGTGTGAATTATCCTCCTAATAGACAAGACTCCTGGAGGGATCCCTTTGCCCTCTGTAATAATTTTATTGTTTTGCTGCTTACTCACACACTTGATTCTGCCACCTTGAGCTCACTGTAAATCTGTCTCATGGAAATAAAAGCAGTGAAAGTCATCTGCATTGAAATTTGATGCTCATGAAAGTGAGATTGGAAGCAAAGTCAAATATGCACTGCCAGACCAGGTGGAATACACTATTTTTTTTCCCTTCCACATTTTGCTTCTTTACATGGAGTACTGTGTGCAGTTTTGGAGCCCCCAGCACAAGAAGGACATGGAACTGTTGGAGCAAGTCCAGAGGAGGGCCACGAAGATGATCAGAGGGCTGAAGAACCTCTGCTATGAGGACAGGCTGAGAGAGTTGGGGCTCTTCAGCCTGGAGAGGAGAAGACTTTGAGGAGACCTTGCAGTAGCCTTCCAGTATCTGAAGGGAGCCTAGAGGAGGGCTAAGGAGGGACTATTCACAAGGTCTTGTTATGAAAGGATGAGGGGGAATGGATTTAAACTGGCAGGGAGGAGATTGAAACAGGATTTTAGGAGGAAGTTCTTTCCAGCGAGGGTAGTGAAACACTGGAATGGGAGGTTGTGTCTGCTCCCTTCCTGGAGGTGTTGAAGGCCAGGTTGGATGATGCCTTCAGTGACCTGTTGTAGTGGGAGGTGTCCCTGCCTATGGCAGAGATTTGGAACCAGATGTGTTTGAGTTCCCTTCCAACCTAAACCATTCTATGATTCTATATCTGTTCTTCTTCCACCATCAGTGTGTGGTGTTTTAAAGTGTTTTATTTTTGCAGTTTAATAGCCTTGAGTCCCACGTCACCACCTGTTGGCATTTCGTTCACACGGATAAGAGGGTTTGGCAAGAGGGAAAAGATACAGACTCCGATGAAGGGCAGGAAGACCTGCAGCATCCCATTACAAAGCCACATAATCAAGTTCTGCTCCTTGTGAGCAGACATAGCTCAGAAACATTCATCATGAACAAGATACATGGCACTGATACCTAGCATAGGTTCCTTAATTCCCACCACACCACAATAGTTCCCATCGTATGTACCATGCTCATTTTCGGGTTCCTCACTGCAAGGACATTAAGGTGGCTGAAGTGTGTCCAGAGAAGGACAACAACGCTGGTGAGGGGCCTGGAGCACAAGCCCTGTGAGGAGAGGTTGAGGGAGCTGGCGTTGTGCAGCCTGGAGAGGAGAAGGCTCAAGGGTGACCTCATTGCTGTCTACAATTTCCTACAGGGAGGTTGTAGCCAGGTGGGTTTGGTTTCTTCTCCCAGGCAACCAGCAGCAGAACGGGGGGACACAGTCTCAAGTGGTGCCAGAGGAGGTATAGGCTGGATATTGGAAAGAAGTTTTTGACAGAGAGAGTAATTCTCATTGGAATGGGCTGCCCAGGGAGGTGGTGGAATCACCGTCCCTGGAGGTGTTCAAGCAAAGCCTGGATTGAGCACTTAGTGCCATTGGCTAGGGCTGGTTGATAGGTTGGACTGGATGATCTCGGAAGCCTCTTCCAACCTGGCTTTTTCTATTCTATTCTATTCTATTCTATTCTATTCTATTCTATTCTATTCTATTCTATTCTACACAAGTCCTCTGAGGAGTGGCTGAGGTAGCTGGGGTTGTTACTTTGAGTGTTACATTAATTAAAAAATCACTCCCTAATATTTCCAATAAGATATGCAG
The DNA here is from genome assembly GCA_013396835.1 of Psilopogon haemacephalus. Taxonomy (NCBI): domain Eukaryota; kingdom Metazoa; phylum Chordata; class Aves; order Piciformes; family Megalaimidae; genus Psilopogon; species Psilopogon haemacephalus. The sequence goes on along the minus strand of VWZI01020971.1, from coordinate 296,476 downwards.
AAGGTATTTATTTCCTGCCCAATTCAGGAACATAACCAGTGTCTTGTATCCAATACCCACAGAGACGTACAACAGTATCTGGTATTTTGCCCTGAATTGGAGTCTTGGGGTGGCAGCTATCTACTTTACTTTTGCTTCAGCTAAAAGTTGACATTTCAGCTTTTGGCAGGAAGTTCTGTTTGATGTTCTTTTTTTTCTTTTTTTTTCTGAATGTGGGGCTTTGCATCAGCTCAGATTTAATAGTTCTGTATGGATGGGATCTGTGCTGTAGTTTCTTTTAAATGTTCTCAGTTGCACAAAAAGGAGGCATGGCAGGAAGAACCTAAATGGCAGAACAGGTCCCTCTCTCAGAAGCTGATATAGTCTGAGGATTAGGAGTTAAAGGAGAAAAAGTTTGTGAGTGTGTGTGGTGGGGAGTGTCCTGAGGGATGGGGAAGGTAAAGGTAAAATATAAATCACAGAATTAACCAGGTTGGAAAATACCTTTGAGATCATCAAGTCCAACCTAGTACCCAACAAAATAAACCATGGCACCAAGTGCCACATCCAGTCTCCTTTTAAACACTTCCAGGGATGGTGACTCCACTACCTCCCTGGGCAGCCCATTCCAATGCCAATCACTCTTGCTGTGAAGAATCTTTTTCCTGATATCCAGCTTAAACCTCCCCCAGTGCAGCTTGAGTCAGTGTCCTCTTGTTGTGTTACTGGGTGCCTGGGAGAGAGACGGAGACCAACTCCCATGTGGCAATGTGATGAGAGTGAAAAATAATAATCAGTTCAGCCTTCATTCCCAGAGCTGAGGAAAATATTCTGTGAGACACAGACCATTTGACCTTGGCTCTCATAACATGGCAACAGCTCCCACAGGGGAGCAAGAGAGAGTGGTTGCGGGTGGCCCAGGGGAATAAGAGGTCTATCTATGCTAATGACAAGGGCTGTGCTTGCCTAGGTTATGCTAATAGATGAATATTTGTAGGCATGGTGCTCAGTGCTATATAAACACAAGATGTAACAGGTAATAAAGTTCTTCCATTAATTCATATATAATTGCATGTAGTCCGTGGTGCATCCTTTGCTCTGCGGCATCTGACACCCACACCTGACCACAACCTCTTTTCTGGTAGCTGTAGACAGCAATAAGGTCTCCTCTAAGCCTCCTCTTCTCCAGGCTAAACACTCCCAGCTCCCTCAATCTCTCCTCACAGGGCTGTACTCCAGCCCCCTCACCAGCCTTGGCACCCTTCTCTCAAGCACTTCAAGATTTTTCTCAAGCTGAGGGGCCCAGAACTGGACACAGTACTCAAAGTGTCCCCTTCAGGTGTAGACTTCAGTGGTTCCCATCACGATCTCAGTACCGTGCTTTAGTCACTAGACTCATTCCCCAAAACTGTAAAGAAATAACCAAATTCCTTTCACAAAATCACCAATATCTATGTTTTCTTTTTCTGTTTAAACATCATTTGGAGAGACAGACAAGGTGACTGCTCTTATCTTCCTCTTTTTATTTGGTGCTTCATCTGACAGTTCTAGTCTCTTTAACCATGCCTGCAAGCAAAACACATCGCTTTACATTTCCAGAGGGTCTCATGTCATTGTAATGATGCATGGCACACTGTTAAATCCTTCACATTTAATACCTAACTGAAGGCAGCCTGGGTTGTGTTCCTGGGGTGACTACAAAAGACTGAAATACTGAAGTTCACTGAAAGCAATGAATCAAAATGACTACAATGTGGCTGAGCAGGAGAGGAGACGTATGAATAAAAGCAGCATGCCAGATCCTCTGCTTTGCATGTTCTGTAGCCATTTACACTATTTCAGCATGGGATACAGTCATTTCTCTTCAGAGATAATAAAATTTGGATAATCTGGCCTGTGGAATGTAGTCTGTTTGAAAGCAGGTACAAAAACTTACTCAGCATTTGCCCCGTTAGAGACATTATTATCCAGTTGCATGTTAGCAACATCAGCTAACTGTAGGTCTAGTTGATGTGTGTAGTGGGTTTGCAGTGACCTGCCCCCCCCACCTTTTAAAACCCCGGCTAAAACTCAGAAAAACACATTGGAAGTTAATAAATGAAGCTTTATATTTACAGCAATGCAAATATACAAGCAAATATTTACAAGATATAACAGATATTTACAGAAATATACAGTAAAAAAGAAATACAGACACCACACCCCTCCTGGAGACCAAAATCCCCAAGAGAGGGAAACCAAACCCCCCCTACCACCTTTCCCTCCTTCCCCCAGCTTTATCTCACCACTTGATGATGCTGCAGATAAGCTGAAGATCGGTCAGAAAGATTAGTGGCAGGAAGAAATGAATGGTTTTAGTGATTTTACTCTGAATTAGTTCAAAGGCAGAGAGACAAAGGAAAGAAGCTG
>VWZI01020971.1:258748-284333 GCA_013396835.1 Psilopogon haemacephalus | reverse complement strand
AAAAAAAAAAAAAAAAAAGGAGAAATCCAATTTCAGCAGAGGTAATTTTGGCATCTGCATCATTGCAGTCCTTTAGAAAGCTCTGTGAAGGCTAAAGAAGGAACAACAAAAATTGATAAAATCCATATGCTCATCCTCAAGCACACAGCATTTTCATCCTAAGCCTACGCTCCCCCCTGTCAGCATTTCCAGGCTCCTATTGATGAAAAGAAACACAATTCAGAAGTTGCAGGGGTAAAAAACGTTTATAGTAAAGCTTATGTTTACTCTTATGGCATGACTGTCTTTTAGATGTCCTTTTTCTTAGAATCATGGAATGCTTCAGGTTGGAAGGGACCTCAAGGATCATCCAGTTCCAATCCCACCTGTGCCATAGGCAGGGACACCTCCCACTGGAACAGGTCGATCAAGGACTCATCCAACCTGGCCTTGAACACCTCCAGTGGGAGGTAGCAGACACAACCTCCCTCAGCAACCTGTGCCAGTGTCTCATCACCCTCACTGCAAAGAACTTCCTCTTAATATCCCGTTTAAATCTCCCCTCTGCCAGCTTAAACCCATTACCCCTTGTCCTGTCATTACAAGACCTTGTGAATAGTCCTTCCCCAGCCCTCCTGTAGGCCTCCTTCAGATATCAGAAGGTTGCTATAAGGTCTCCTCAAAGCCTTCTCCTCTCCAGGTTGAAAAGCCCCAACTCTCTCAGCCTGTCCTCAGAGCAGAGCTGCTGCAGCCCTCTGATACTTTTTGTGTCCTTCCTCTGCATTTGCCCCAACAGTTCCATGTCCTTCTTGTGTTGGGGGCTCCAGAACTGCACACAGTACTGCAGGTGTGGTCTGAGGAGAGCAGAGCCAAGGGGCAGAATCCCCTCCCTTGCCCTGCTGCCCACAGCTGCTCTTGCTGCAGCCCAGCACACAGTTGCTGTCTGGGCTGCTCTCACATTGCAGGCTCACACTGAGCTTTGCCTCAGCCCAGACCCCCAGGTCCTTTTCCTCAGGGCTGCTCTCAGCCATTCCCCACCCAGCCTGGAGATGTGCTTGGGATTGCACTGACCCAGTTGCAAGACCTTACACTCAGCCTTGTTGAATTTCATGAGGTTGATCTTTTAAATTCCAGACTCTCTATACATTCAGGCTTTGGCAGGTGGATTTATATGCCAGATAAAAAGAAATAAATTTGGAATATTCAGAAGTAACAGTGAAGAGGAAAATAATCAGGCCAGGATGCCAAGTCTCATAGATTTGCAAGAGTAGAGAGGGAGCAGAGATCAAAAATTCCATAATTCTACCAAAGTTTCTTTGTTGAGTGCCAAGTGGTTCGTGACATGGGGGTGGTTTATGCAATCCACACTGTGTCCTTGTCCCTTCAAGATAGCAGTTAAAAATATGATAATGGAAAAGTTGACTAAATTCTGGCTTTTGAATTTCACCATAGAACTTTCTGTACAACAGGAATTTATCAGAGTGAAATGAGGGGACGTTCTCTGCACTGAGGGTGGTGAGACACTGGCAAGGGTTGCCCAGGGAGGCTGTGGCTGCTCCCTCCCTGGAGGTGTTCAAGGCCAGGCTGGATAAGGCTTTGAGTGACCTGTTCTAGTGGGAGATGTCCCTGCCTATGGCACAGTGGGGTTGGAACTGGATGGTCTTGGAGGTCTCTTCCAACCTAAACCATTCTATGATTCTATGGTTGTTCCAGCCATGCATGCACTTCAACATTTTCCTCTATTCTCTGAAGCACTGACAACTGCTCCCACTCAAAGAGAGGATAAGCAGGGGGCCTACAGGAGGGCTGGGGAAGGACTATTCACAAAGTCTTGTAATGACAGGACGAGGGGGAATGGGTTTAAACCAGCAAAGGGGAGATTTAAAGGGGATGTTAGGAGGAAGTTCTTTGCAGTGAGGGTGACGACACTGGAATGGATTGCCTCCCTGGATGTGTTCAAGGCCAGGCTGGATGAGGTCTTGAGAGACCTGTTCTAGTGGGAGGTGTCCCTGCATATGGCAGGGAGTTGGAACTGGATGATCTTTGAGGTTTCTTCCAACCTAAACCATTCTATGATTCTATGTTCTCTACCTATTTTCCACATGTTTCCAGCCAGTGAATGCTGTTTAAAAAATTTCAAGCATTTTATCACGCAGGAAAATTTTTGCTGTGGTCCTGCATGGTCTGAGTACCCAGCTGCAACCTGTTCCAGTGGAGACAGCTGTGAAAAATCAGAAAATTACCCATCAAAGTAAAATGCTCTGTAGAGCTATGAAGGACACTGTGGAGAGGCTGCTGCTGGTCTCTTCTCACCGGTAATTAGTGATAGAACAAGAGGGAATGGCCTCAAGCTGAGACTGGGTAGGTTTAGACTGGACATTAGGAAACCTTATTTTTGTTCATGGCAAGAGTGCTCAGGCACTGGAATGAGCTGCCCAGGGAGGTGGTGGAGCCACCAACCCCGGATGTGTTTAAAGGCTGTTTGGATGTGATGCTTGGGGATATGGTTTAGGGTGAACCTTGTAGAGTAGGGTTATGGGCTGGACTTGGTGATCCTGAAGGTCTTTTCAAACCTGAATGTTTCTGTGATTCTGTGACACTAGAGAGAGGAGACAGACTCCCATCTCGCTACAACAAACAAATGCAACCTCACCTTGCTGTCTGAATGAACCTACTCAAACAAAGGAAACAACTTCCCCAACCAGCCACACTTCAATACAACGGCATTTCAAAAATAAAACAAAAAGCAACGTGAACAAACATGACTGTCATGGAAAGACTGTGCCTTCCTTTCTCTCATGAAGGGAAAGAGCAACATTTTCACTGTCAATACCACCTTTTCCACACACAGATGCACAAATGCAGGCTGGGTGGCGAGTGGCTGGAGAGTGGTCCTGAGGAAAAGCACCTGGGGGTCTGGGCTGATGCAAAGCTCAAGATGAGGCTGCAGTGTGAGTGCAGCCCAGACAGCAACTGTGTGCTGGGCTGCAGCAAGAGCAGCTGTGGGCAGCAGGGCAAGGGAGGGGATTCTGCCCCTTTGCTCTGCTCTATTCAGACCCCACCTGGAGTGTTGTGTGCAGCTCTGGAGCCCCCAGCACAGGAGAGACATGGAACTGTTTGAGAGAGTCCAGAGGAGAGCCACGAAGATGATCAGAGGGATGGAGCAGCTCTGCTCTGAGGCCAAGCTGAGAGAGTTGGGGCTTTTCAGCCTGGAGAAGAGAAGGCTTCCAGGAGACCTTATAGCAACCTTCCGGTATCTGAAGGGGGCCTAGAGGAGGGCTGAGGAGGGACTATTCACAAGGTATTGTAATGACACAGGACAAGGGGTAATGGGTTTAAGCTGGCAGAGGGGAGATTTAAACGGGATATTAAGAGGAAGTTCTTTCCAGTGAAGGTAATGAGACACTGGCACAGGTTGCTGAGGGAGCTTGTGTCTGCTCCCTCCCACTGGAGGAGTTCAAGGCCAGGTTGGATGAGTCCTTGATCGACCTGTTCCAGTGGGAGGTGTCCCTGCCTATGGCATGGGGTTGGATTTGGATGATCCTTGAGGTCCCTACCAATGTAAAGCATTCCATGATTCTACGATTAAAACTGTTACTCATTTGGCAAATTACAACTTCTGCAAAACCTCCTGATTGAGTCATTCATACCTGTTATTAAAAAGCCATAATGATTGTTAAGCTTTATTCATTGAACATTCACATTCTAATTTCCATCAGTTTGCAATCATCCTATGCTTTGGCTGTTCTCTGCCCCGCTGAGCAAAATACAGAAAGTGAAAAAAATACCTCAGCTCTCTACCTGCTCATTCTTAGCTGGCAGTAAAACTTGCAAAGAGAGACTCTGAAATAATAAACACTTATAGAATCACAGAATCATTTCATCTGGGAAAGACCTTTAAGATCATCAAGTCCAACCTTGGTCTAACTTTATCACATCTGGTGGTGTAGCAGTTCTGGGGCCTCACCTGCACCTCCCCCTCTCCCTCTCCCCCCCCAAGGATTGACCCAGACTAAACTCAGCAGGCTGGAGGTTAAGGATTGAAGCAATATATTTACAGCTTAGCACGATTTACAGCACATATATACAATATATTACAGGCACTGGAACAGGTTGCCCAGGGAGGTTGTGGCTGCTCCCTCCCTGGATGTGTTCAAGGCCAAGCTGGATGAGGTCTTGAGCGACCTGATCTAGTGGGAGGTGTCCCTGCCTATGGCACAGGGGGGTTGGAACTGGATGATCTTTGAGGTCTCTTCCAACCTAAACCATTCTATGATTCTATGATTCTATGATTTATAACTATATACAGTAATATACAAGTTTAAAGTAATACTGGAATTCAGGACCTTGCACTTGGTCTCAGGAAGTTCAACAAGATCAAGTGCAAGGTCCTGCATCTGGGTTGAGGCAATCCCAAGCACAAATCCAGGCTGGGCAGTGATTGGCTGGAGAGCAGCCCTAAGGAGAGGGACTTCGGGGTGCTGGTGGAGGAGAAGCTCACCATGAGGCAGCAGTGTGCATTTGCAGCCCAGAAAGCCAAGCAGAGCCTGGGCTGCATCAGAAGAAGTGTGGCCAGCAGGTCAAGGGAGGTGATTCTCCCCCTCTACTCTGCCCTGGTGAGACCCCACCTGGAGTACTACATCCAGTTTTGGAGCCTCTGGGACAAGAGGGATGTGGACATGCTGCAATGTATCCAGACAAGGGCCAGGAGGATGCTCAGAGGGCTGCAGTACCTCTGCTATGAGGAGAGACTGAAAGAGTTTGGGCTGTTCAGTTTGGAGAAGAGGAGGCTCCCAGGTGACTTTCTTCTGGTCTCCCAGTATCTGAAGGGGGCCTACAAAAAAGCTGGGGAGGGACTTTTTAGGCTATCAGGGAGTGACAGGACAAGAGGGGATGCAGCAAAGCTGGAGGTGAGGAGATGCAGACTGGTGAGAGCCTGGAATGGGTTGCCCGGGGAGGTGTTTGGAGCCACATCCCTGGAGGTGTTTTCAGTCAGGCTGGCAGAGGCTGTGGGCAGCCTGATCTAGGGTAGGGTGTCCCTGGGCATGGCAGGGGGACTGGAACTAGGTGATCCTTGTGGTACCTTCCAACTTTGACTGATTCTATGATTGTATGACCCCTCCCACCAGTCAGAGTGCCCAGGGGGTCTCCCAACCACCCTTCCACCTTCTTTCTACTGCCCTCCCTTATCTCAGAATCTCCCTGACATGCAGGGTGAGTTGGAAATATCAGCAGGAAGTGTTGGAAGCAGAATGATTAGTTGGGAAATGTGCGGGTTCAGGCAGAAGAGTTAATAGGGAAACAGCCAGGCAGAGATTGACTTTATCTTTGTTTATGTCCTTGTTTTTATATGGCTCAGAAGAAAGAATAGGCAATACAGACATCAACATTATTTTCTTTTCACAGCCAATAATCAAATTTCTCTCAGTAAAATATTCCAGTTAGCCTCAAACCAGCACAGGTGTTAACCTATGCACTTTAGCACCACATCTATTTGCTTAAACCCTTCCAGTCAGAGGCTTGAACTAAAGGAGTCCCCAAAGCCAGGAAAATCCCATGGACAAAACTTGTCAGCTCTTCTCTCTCTCCTTTCCACCAAGAAGTGGCAATGCCTGCTGGTCTTTGCTGCAATGTAACATGAAAAAAGGGATAAACGTTGAAGAAGAGAGAATCACAGAGACATCCAGATTGGAAAAGCCCCTCAGGATCACCAAATCCAACCCATAACCTTACTCAACAAGATTCACCTTAAACCATATCCCTAAGCATCACATCCAAACCACCCTGAGACACATCCAGGGTGGGTGACTCCATCACCTCCCTGGGCAGCTCATTCTACTGTCTGACCACTCTCTCTGCGTGAAAAACTTTTTCCCAATGTCCAGTCTAAACCTACCCAGTCTCAGGGCTATGGTTAGAAAAGCTGAAGAACACTTAAACTATTTTAATAGCTTCTTCTCTTTGAAATGGCAAATTTTATGTCGCGTCATTTATCTTCCTTCCAGTAAATGGTTCATGGTATGTGGAAGTGGCATGCAAGGCCAGGCAAATTAAATGATTTGCTCACTGAAAACTCATGCCATTGTCATTCAGATCATAAGCTAAGCCTCCAAGCAGATGCTTTGTTGCCTTAAACCCTCTGCTCCTTTCTCTGAAGCAGGCCCTCACACCAGAAGTGATTTACCAAAGGCTGCAAAACTAACTGATGTCTTAGTTTGCACTAAAGCAAAAGAATCCTCATCTTCTTTTCCCTTATTTTAGCCTCTCAGATACTTTTTTCCTGAACTTTCTGACTCAGCAAAAGGTAAATCTGAACACACAAATCACAGCTGTCATAGAATCATAGGATTATAGAATGGTTTAGGTTGAAAGAGACCTCAAAGATCATCCAGTTCCAACCCCCCTGTGTCATAGGCAGGGACACCTCCCACTAGAACAGGTCGATCAAGGACTCATCCAACCTGGCCTTGAACCCCTCCAGGGAGGGAGCAGCCACAACCTCCCTGGGCAACCTCTGCCAGTGTCTCATCACCCTCACTGTGAAGAACTTTCCCCTAACATCCCCTTTAAATCTCCCCTCTGCCAGTTTGAACCCATTCCCCTTCATCCTGTCATTACACGACCTTGTGATAGTCCCTCCCCAGCCTTCCTGTAGCCCCCTTCAGATACTGGAAGGTTGCTATAAGGTCTCATCGAAGCCTTCTCTTCTGCAAGCTGAAAGGACCCAACTCCCTCAGCCTGTCCTCATAGCAGAGGTGCTCCAGCCCTCTGATCATCTTTGTGGCCCTCCTTTGGACTCTCTCCAGCAGTTCCATGTCCTTCCTGTGCTGGGGGCTCCAGAACCCCCATAGCAGATTATGGGACTTGTCCATATGACCATCAACCTACACAATCACTTCATTATCTGTTTGTTATGTGCTTCCCTGGAATTGCTCTAAGCATACAATGGCTATTAAAATATGACTCTTTATTGCTCTGCATTTTCCCCTAAAAGCATCTCAAAGTGAAGATACAAGATTATGGCCTCAGTGATGCAGAACCCTCTCCTGCCTTAAATGGCTTCTCACAGGTGTTTAAGAACATTAAGCTTCTTATCAATTCCCCATTAGCACCTCTTCAGGAGTCAGAGTGGTGAGATTAACTATGCCTCCTGAGCACCTGTAGTAGTTCATGACTGTGACTTTATGATGAGGTGTACCATGAGAGGGGCATGGTCGGAGCTCAGCAGAACCATACACCAGGATGTCTTAGTAGAATCATAGAATCAGTCAGTGTGCACTTGCAGCCCAGAAAGCCAACCACAGCCTGGGCTGCATCAGAAGTGTGGCCAGCAGGGCAAGGGAGGTGATTCTCCCACTCTACTCCGCCCTGGTGAGACCCAACTGGGAATACTGTGTCCAGTTTTGGAGCCCCTATTACAAGAAGGATGTGGACATTCTGGAGTGTGTCCAGAGAAGGGCCATGAGGATGATCAGAGGGCTGGAGGACCTCTGCTCTGAGGACAGACTGAAAGAGTTGGAGCTGTGCAGTCTGGAGAAGAGGAAGCTCCCAGTGGCCTTCCAGGATCTGAAGGGGGCCTACAAAAAAGCTGGGGAGGGACTTTTTAGGCTATCAGGTAGTGACAGGACTAGGGGGAATGGAGCAAAGCTGAAGGTGGGGAGATTCAGATTGGATGTTAGGAGGAAGTTGTTCAGCATGAGAGTGGTGAGAGCCTGGAATAGGTTGCCCAGGGAGGTGGTTGAGGCCCCATCCCTGGAGGCTTTTAAGGCCAGGCTGGATGAGGATATGGCCAGTCTGATCTAGGGTAAGGTGTCCTTGGGCATGGCAGGGGCATTGGAACTAGATGATCCTTGTGGTCCCTTACAACCCTGACTGATTCTATGATTCTGTGAAGTGGATCACAGACGGAATCATACAGACATTAATCTACCTCAAAACGTCAGAGCACAGAAAAATATATTTGACAACACCTGTGGATTTTTTGTGTCTGCTCCTAATCCCCTAACCTATTTCGAAAATGTATGGGGTTTAAGTCCTGTGCTGCAGAAATACCCTAAATTTCTCCAGGGATGTTGCATCTGGGTGTCAAGAAGTGGGGGGACAAACTCTTCTTACTTATGTCCTGTGATAGGAAAAGGGGTAATGGATGTAAACCACAGCACAGGAAGTTACGCCTCAACACGAGGAAGAATTTCTTTACTGTAAGGGTAACAGAGCACTGAAACAGCCTGTCCAGAGAGTCTCATCAGGATGCATTCCTGTGCAACCTGCAGTAGAATCTCTAGTCGTGCTCCAGCAGGGGGTTTGGATTTGATGACCTCCAGAGTGCCCACCCAGGTGCAAGACCTTACACTTGGCCTTGTTGAATGTCATGAGGTTGTCCTGGACCCACCTCTCCAGCCTGTCCAGGTCCCTCTGGATGGATCCCTGCCCTCTAGCAAGTCGACTGTGCCACACAGCTTGGTGTCATCTGCACACTTGCTGAAGGTGCACTGATTCCTTTGTCCGTCACTGACAAAGATGTTAAACAGCACTGGTCCCAGCACTGACCCCTGAGGAACACCACTTGCACTGTTCTCCAGGTGGACATTGTGCCCTTGATCACCACTCTCTGTGTGCCACCATCCAGCCAATTCCTTATCCAGCGAGTGGTCATGTTTCATTGGGGTGAAAGAAAAGGAAGAAATGTCCTTGGCTCCAACCTTTTCTCCCTGGACTGTTCATGTATAATTTACAGCAACGTTTTGTGAATGTATACCATATACTGCCTTATAAGACCAGAGAGGTCAGATCATGTCTGTTGCTTTGAAGAAGAATGTGCTATATTAAATTCAATGAAAAGATGTCTGCAGGAAGCTATGGGCCAGTCAGCCTCATCTCCATCCCTGGAAGGTGATGGAACAGCTCCTTGTTGGTCCTGGTGATCCTGAGGGTCTTTTTCCAACCTGGATGTTTCTGTGATTCTGTGAATAGATTATCAGGAATAATCAGCATGGAATCACAAAGAGAAATCCATGCTTGAACAATCTGATAGCCTTCTGTGATAGTGTAACCAACTGGGTACAGGAGGGGAAAGCAGTGAATGTTGCCCAACAAAACTTTGTTAAGGCTTTTGGCACTGTCTCACTTAACAGAGTTCTGGAGCCCCCAACAAAAGAAGGACAACAAACTCTTGGAACGAGTTCAGAGGAGGGCCACAAAGATGATCAGAGGGCTGGAGCACCTCTGCTATGAGGACAGGCTGAGAGTTGGGGCTCTGCAGCCTGGAGAAGAGAAGGCTTCAAGGAGACATTATAGTAGCCTTCCAATATCTGAAGGGGGCCTACAGGATGGCTGGGGAGGGACTGTTCACAAGGTCTTGTAATGACAGGATGAGGAGGAATGGGTTTAAACTGGCAGAGGGGAGATTTAAACAGGATGTTAGGAGGAAGTTATTCCCAGTGAGGGTGGCGAGACACTGGCGAGGTTGCCAAGGGAGGTTGTGGCTGCTTCCTCCCTGGAGGTGTTCAAGGCCAGGTTGGATGGGGCCTTGAGTGACCTGTTCTAGTGGGAGGTGTCCCTGCCTGTGGCCGAGGGGTTGGAAGTGGATGATCTTTGAGATCCCTTCCAACCTAAACCATTCTATGATTCTAAGTAAGGTAAGAGCAATTTATTTTTGTGCCTGAATACTGTAAATCACAGGATCACAGGAAATAGCCAGTTGGAAGAGGTCTCAAAGATCATCCAATCCCACCTTCAACCCAGTACTGAAGGGTTAACACTTTGTAGATGAGAATGGTCACATTCAGAGCTAATTAACACTGAACTAGCTCACAGGTGGGCGATGCTATTGCTTCTATGAGGCGTAATTGACATAATTTTTTGAATGGTCCTACATGTGTGCCCAGAATTTTTAGTACAACTGGGGGAAGGGGAAAAAAAAAAAAAAAAAAGAGGGAAAAAAAAATTAAATCTAATTGTTATCTAAAACTAATCAGCTGGATTTTTGGAAAGAGCTAAAGTAGCTACAACTTTCTTCCTTTATTGTTAATGAAGTTTGTAACTTGTGCTTTGAAGATTCTAGGAAGAAATATTTTTAGCTCCAGCCTAAGCTTGCTGAAGTCGACAGAAAGTCTCCCACTGAGTTCAATGGGCTTTGATTCAAGTGTTTACTATCCTCAGAATTTTTTGTATCTAGTCTGTTCTGGTCTGTTTGTGATTGGAGAGAGAATTGTCCCTCATTTTTTTTCTGAGACTATTTTAATATGCAGCAAATATATATCACAAAATATATTGTGCTTTTTTTTTTTTTTTTTTTGCTTCCCTTTCCCACTTGTAAAATTAAAAGATTATATCATTCTAAACCACTTTGAAATCCACTGATTTAAAGAGAGTGTTTCTCTGTGTGTCAGTATATATCAGCTTATTTTCAACTTATCTCTGCAACTTCTGGTCCATTGGTAGACAGACTGGTTACAGGGCCACAAGGATGTGTCCCAGTTTGGGGCCATGAGCACACCCAAGACTGGAGGATAAAAAAATTACTCTTACCCCTTTCTAGGAGTATGAATGGGGATACTGCACACTAATTGGAAGCTTAAAGAGAAATTCTATTTACAAGAGCATGTATAAAAAAAGGCAATCAGGTAGAATAAGTACAGTAGCCTATTAAACCCAAACTGGTCTTTTAGAATCCTCCAGCCCTGAGGGAAGGCTGAAATCACCCTCCCCAGCTGGGGCCTACAAAGCCTCAGTGGCTCATTTCCCTGCCAGCTAACTCTCCCATGAACCATGAGATAAGAACATGGAGAAGTGAAGGGGAGAAAGGCAGGGAAGAAAAGGGTAGGGGGAGATCACTCAGGCACTATCTTTTAAGCTATGATACTGGAAGACGGAACAAAATAACAATATTACAATATCCTGGGATGAGCAAGTCCATGCCATGGGATGAGCATCTGTCCCTATGATTTTGTTAAGGATCAATCAAATTACTACAATCCACCCCTTTATTCTATTTTGTTTCCTGCATCGGGTATATCACTGAACAAGACATAACGCCTTCAGATGGCAAAGAATAGAATAGAATAGAATAGAATAGAATAGAATAGAATAGAATAGAATAGAATAGAATAGAATAGAATAGAATAGAATAGAATAGAATAGAATAGAATAGAATAGAATAGAATAGAATAGAATAGAATAGAATAGAATAGAATAGAATAAGCCAGGTTGGAAGAGACCTCCAAGATCATCCAATCCAACCTATCACCCAGCCCTATCCAATGCCACTAAGTGCTCCTTCCAGTCTTTTCTTGAACACGTCCAGGGATGGCCACTCCACCACCTCCCTGGGCAGCCCATTCTAGTAGCAGACTACTCTTCATCCCTCAAACTACCACAGGATGTTAGGAGTTGGAAGGGACCTCCTGAGATCGAGTCCAACGCCCCTGCCAGAGCAGGACCATACAATCTAGCACAGGTTGCACAGGAACACATCCAAACAGGATTGGAAAGTCTTCAGAGAAGGAGACTCTAGAAGCTCTTTGGGGAGCCTGTTCCAGTGCTCTGTGACCCTTGCAGTAAAGAAGTTCCTCCTCATGTTAATGCGGAACCTCTTATACTGTAATTTATGCCCATTAACCCTTGTCCTACCACAGGGCACAACTGAGAACAATTTGTCCTCTCCCTCTTGACCTCCTATATTTATAAACATTGATTAGATCCCCTCTAAGTCTTCTCTTCACCAGACCAAAAAGCCCCAGGTCTGTCAGCCTCTCCTCACAGGGCAGTGCTCCAACCCCTTAATCATCTTTGTAGCCTTCTCTTGGACTCTTTTGAGAAGATCCTTGCCCCTCCTGAACTGACAGAGTTGAAGAAATACCTAAACTTTGTGCTTTACACCAGCCAATAATATTACCTGTACACAAAGTCACACTGATGCCAATGACAAGAGAGAAGACCTTTCACACTCTTCCCAGGTGAAGGCTTATGTGGGCAAGCCTCAGTGCTCAGGGTCTTCCAGACATAGAATCATAGAAAGGTTTAGGTTGGAAGAGACCTCAAAGATCAGCCAGTTCCAACCCACCTGTGCCATAGGCAGGGACACCTCCCACTAGAACAGGTCAACCAAGGCCTGATCCAACTTGGCCTTGAACACCTCCAGAGAGGGAGCAGACACAACCTCCCTGGGCAACCTGTTCCAGTGTCGTACCACCTTCACTGTAAAGAACTTCCTCCTAACATCCCATTTAAATCTCCCCTCTGCCAGTTTAAACTCATTCACCCTCATCCTGTCATTACAAGACCTTGTGAATAGTCCCTCCCCAGCCCTCCTCTAGGCCCCCTTCAGATATTGGAAGGCTACTATGAGGTCTCCTCAAAGCCTTCTCCAGGCTGAAAAGCCCCAACTCTTTCAGCCTGTCCTCATAGCAGAGGTGCTGCAGCCCTCTGATCATCTTTGTGGCCTCCTCTGCACTCTCTCCAGCAGTTCCTTGTCCTTCTTGTGCTGGGGGCTCCAGAACTGCACACAGTACTCCAAGTGGGGTCTGAGGAGGGCAGTCCCAGCCAGTCCCATGCCAGTCCCAGCGTGAGACACTCCTGCTAGCACTAATAACAACTATCAAGAAGCAACTAAAAATTATGATAAACTTCATCAATATCAAAGGGCCACTGATGACTCTCCATTATTAGATCTGCTCTCACTGTCTTGGAAAGGGGATTTGTTTGCTTGCTTGCTTGTTTCCTTGAATGATGAATGAGAGGAAAACAAGAAAGGGATCAAAAATCTGGGCTCCCATTAATATTTCTGGCTGCAAGGCAATCCTGATGGCACAGAGTTTGCTGACATAAATGAAAGTTGGGATGGAAATAAATCTCGGGTTGCAAGACTTTCCCCTGACCTATGTCTTGACTATATGCCTCTTCCATGAGGCTAAAGATTATCTATGCTCCTTCTAAGAAAATCTTGTGTGGATTGCATTGCTTGGAGGTTGATCGATGCCAGTGAGACAAGCCAGGCCAGATTTATCCTGTATCTGTTGTTTAGCTTTCATGCCAGTGTCTGTGCCTCTCTGCTCAGCCAAGTGTCCCTGACAGCCAAGAAATGAATGCATTAATAAAATTCATGTCTTTCATAAGGCAAGAAGACACAAGTCTCTCTGCCTGCTCCGTTCCTAAGTCTACAAGGACTTTGATGAGAGATATTTGTGAAGGAAGCCATCAATATCAAATCATTTTATATCTTCTGCAAGGACTTTGTCAACAAAATGCATTAAACAAATGCGACATGAAAATAACACTGAAGGGATTAATTTAAATGCAAACACGAGTGTAGAACCTGTAATGTTACTGCAGAAAAGATATGCTGTATGTACATTAAAAAATCATTTAATACATAAAAAAAACCTCATTTGGACCAAAAAAATGACAGGAATTCTTAAGTGTCCTTGAAGCAGCCTTGCCCTTTAACTATAAACGACAGGCAAGGTGACTGCAGGTTATAAATTAGAGCTGAGCTTTATGAATTGAAAATCTACTTGATCTGGATAGAGAAATAAATTGAAAACCTCTAGAATTGGTAACAACATAGAAATTAAATAGCAGAAGTTTTAGCCAAGAGCAAAGAATGCAGGAAGCTCAATTCCCTCAGCTTCACATGGAACATGTACCCAAGCTTCCAGCCAACCTCCATTCACAGTCATTCCAGGACAGGATGCCTACAACTGGACGCAGTAAACAAAGTGCAGCTGCCTTACTACTGCAAACAAAGAGATCACAGAATCACAGAGCTTTAGAGGCTGGAAGGGACCTCCAGAGCTCATTGAGTCCCACCTCCCTGCCAAGTCAGGATATCCTAGGGAAGTCTGCACAGAAATGCATCCAGGTGGGTTTTGAAACTCTCCAGAGAAATAGACTCCACAACCTCTCTGGGCAGTCCGTTCCAAGGTTCTTACACCCTCACTGTAAAAAAAACTTCTCCTCATGTTGAGGTGAAACCTTCTAGGTTCCAGTTTGTAGCTGTTGCTCCTTGTCTTATTGTTGCTGACCATTGAAATGGGATTGGCCTCCTCCACAGATATTTGTACACATTGATCAGATCTCAGATTTCCTCTCAGTCTTCTCTTCTCCAGACCAAACATCCCCAGGGCTCTCAGTCTCTCTCCATAGGGGAGATGCTCAAGTCTCCCAGACATCCTCATGGCTCTCCACTGACTCTCTCCAAGAGGATTCCTGACTCTCCTGAACTGGGGAGCCCAAAATGAAGACAGTATTCCAGGTGTGGTCTCAGCAGGCCATAGTAGAGGGGGAGAAGAATCTCCCTAGACCTGCTGACCACACTTTTCCTGATGCCCCACGGGATGCCATTGGCTCTCTTGGCCACAAGGGCACATTGCTGGCCCATGCACAACTTGCTGGCCATCAACACTCCAAAGCCTTTTTCCAAGGAGCTGTTTTCCATCAAGGCAGCCTCCAGCCTGTTTCTTTTAGGTCTGCTGGCTGTGCTGCTTGTAAATCAGTCAGTATGTAGCTCTTGTTATTTATTATTTTGGCTCATATTCAGCCTAGATGACATTGCCACCTATTGCCATGGTGAGAGACTAAGCAAGGGAAATTGTCTCAACTGATGGCTTAGGCAGGAACTGCAGTGTCCACTTTTGTTAATGACTGCCACATGTATCAGCCTTTACTTTTGGTGGCATTTTAATGTTCTTGGAACCCAGGATCCTTATGAGCCACATTCAGTTTGAATGCTCTCGTCAGACCCCACCTGGAGTACTGTGTGCAGTTCTGGAGCCCCCAGCACAAGAAGGACATGGAACTGTTGGAGAGAGTCCAGAGGAGAGCCACAAAGATGACCAGAGGGCTGGAGCACCTCTGCTATGAGGACAGGCTGAGAGAGTTGGGGCTTTTCAGCCTGGAAAAGAGAAGGCTTCAAGGAGAACTTATAGTAGCTTTTGAGTATCTAAAGGGGGCTTACAGGAGGGCTAAAGGGGAACTATTTACAAGGTCTTGTAATGAGAGGATGAGGGGTAATGGTTTTAAATTGGCAGAGGGAAGATTTAAATGGGATGTTAGGAGGAATTTCTTCACAGTGAGAGCAGTGAGACACTGGAAAGGGTTGCCCAGAGAGGTTGTGGCTGCTCCCTCCCTGGAGGTGTTCAAGGCCAGGTTGCATGAGGCCTTGAGCGACCTGTACTAGTGGGAGATCTTCCTGCCTATGGCACAGGGGGGTTGGAACTGGATGCTCTTTGAGGTCCCTTCCAGCCTAAACCATTCCATGATTCTATGAAATTGATCATTCTTCCACCTAAATACTATCAAATGTTTTGCCATACTTGTTGCAATAAAACTGTTGTAGACAGTGTCTCTGGGGACATCAAAAGCTGCCAAAGACACCCATTTTGTATTTTATTCCTCAGATTAATTTGATGAAAAGTGATATTCATAGAACTAAAGAATGGAGATCATTTGTGCTATGGGCACTGGAAGACTATAAGGAACTTCTATTCCAACAAGCAAAAGGACTCCCTTAGGGATAAAAAAGGGACTTAGCTTGAAGATGTAATCTGCCTTGTAAAAGGCAGTGTTACAAGAAAGCAAAGAAAAAAAATAAAAGAAGAGAAAGTTTGAAAACCAGGGAGAATCTAAATCAGCAGGGAAAAACATTGCTAAGCATAGTTACGACTGTAAAGCTGAAGCTGACTTTTATGTTTTATTAAATATATTCTGGTTTGTGCTGAAGTCACTCACTCGTACACTGTGTGAGCTACATGTTGAATCCGAAATAACAAACCCATTAATCATAGATGAAAGGTTAGCAGCAGATTTAAAATACCTACCAGACATGATGATGAACTCAGGATTTCCTCTAACAGGCATAAACCATTCTAAGATTTTTTTTTTTTTCAAATGAAAGACAGAATCACAGAAATACAGCAATATCCAGGTTGGAAAAGACCCTCGAGATCACCAAGTCCAAACTAGAAACCTACTCTTCAAGATTCACCTTAAACCATGTCCCTAAGAACCACATCCAAACCACATTTAAACACATCCAGGGTTCGTGACTCCACCACCTCCCTGGACAGCTCATTCCAGTGCCTGACAACTCCCTCTGTGAAAAACTTCTTTCCTAATGTCCAGTCTAAACCTACCCAGTCTCATCTTGAGGCCATTCCCTCTTGTTCTGTCTCCAATTACCTGTGAAAAGAGCCCAGCAGCAGCTTCTCTGCAATGCCCCTTCAGGTAGCTGTAGACAGCAATGAGGTCTCCCTTCAGCCTCCTCTCTTTCAAATTAACCATCCCCAGCTCCCTCAGTCACTCCTCATAAGATTTATTCTCCAATCCTTTCACCAACTTCCTTGCCCTCCTCTGCACTTGCTCCATCACCTCCACATCTCTCTTGTATTGTGGTGCCCAAAACTGAATGCAATGCTCAAGGTGTGGCCTCACCAAAGCAGAGTCCAAAGGGACAAGCAGCTCCCTACTTGTGCTCGCCACAGAATTTTTAATACATTGCCAGGATGCCATTGGCCTTCTTGGCTGCCTGGGCACACTGCTGGCTCATATTCAGCTTCTGTCTATTACAACACCCAGAACCCATTGTGCCAGGCAGCTCTCCAGCCACACTGCCCCAAGCCTGGAGCGTTCTTGCGGTTGTTGTGACCCAAGTGCAGGACCTGGCATTTGGCCTTGTTGAAACTCGTCCCATTAATGTTGCCAGATTGGTTTAGCCTTTCCAGGTCCCTCTGAAGAGCCTCTCTACCCTCCTTCAAATCAACACTGTCACCTGTGCTGGTTTGAACGAATTGCAGGATTTGAATGAGAAATTAGACTAGAGGTTGAGAAAGGAAAACACTGATGGTGCTACTTCACTCACAGCTTTGCTGAGAAAGAAAAAGAAAAATGTTTTAAGAGTTGTAACCCAAATATAGATAAGTTAGACCACTTTGGGCTGTGGCTGCTCTTCTGCATGGCTCTTTCTCCTGCCTTTCATAGCTGGATCTGAATAATTTCACTAACTTCTTTCCTGCTGCTAATCCCCCTGGCCCATCTATCTTTGCCTATCTGCTGCATAAGACAGATGGTGAGATAAGATTGGGGAAAGGTGGCAGGGGTAGTTAAAACACCCTCTTAGGGACTTTGATCTCTGGGAGGGCTGTGGTGTTTCTGTATTATCTTTTTTACTGTATATATCTGTAAGTATCTGTTATACATTGTAAATATCTGCTTGTATATTGTGCAAAGCTGTAAATATAAAGCTTCATTTATTAACTTCCAGCTGACTAAGTCCTAGACTGGGTTATTTCCAGGTTGGGGGGAGGGGAGGCAAGGGAACTGCTGGACCACCACGCCACCTGGCTTGGTATCATCTGCAAACTTACTGATGACACACTCTATACCTGAATCAAGGTCACCAACAAACATGCAAAAAAAGAAGTTTAAAAGACCAAACACAACAGGTTCAGGATTGGCCCATGATTAAAACACAGTATTTAAAGCTTAGTCTTTTTTTTTTTTTTTTCTTATGATATGTGACCTTGATCTTTAGTAGACCTTGAAAGTTTCAGATCTATGCCCAGCGAAGTAATTAATCTAAATGAGATGCGGTGTCCAAAACCAGAAATAGAAAAGAAATTATTTTCGCTGCCATGAGGAACTATTAGGACAGGCTACATAGTGGATGTTCTTTCAACTTCAATTAAACTTCCTTCAGCTTCTACTTGCTGCAAAGGATATTTATTCAGAATTAGAAAATGCTTCCTGAAATTTGATCAAAGTTATAGAGAAAGCCTGAGATCCATAATGGTCATTCCCAGACTTGTGGATGTCTACACCTGGAGCAATGTTGTGCCATTGTCTTAACCATATCATAGAGGTATCAATTCAACAAATTACTGTGCTGACAAGGATTAAGAGCTCTATACCCTTAAGTCTGAAGTTCTTCACCCTGAGAGTGGTGAGAGCCAGGAATGGTTTGCCCAAGGAAGTGGTTGAGGCCACATCCCTGGAGGTGTTTGCAGCCAGGCTGGCAGAGGCTGTGGGCTGCCTGATCTAGGGTAGGGTGTCCCTGGACATGACAGGGGGGTTGGAACTAGATGATCCTTGTGATTCCTTCCAACTCTGACTGATCCTATGATTGTATGGTTCTATGTACACATCAGCAGACTTCAGTCTGTCTCTGCTGGCAGTTGGCTATTAAACAGGATTTGGAGGACTCGGTTGTTAATTTTGCATCTTGGCCTTCTAAGCATCCAGCTGAAAGGAAATGAAAGAGAATAAAACCATATGCTGTGGAAGTGTGATGGCAGACGTTCAAAAAACATGGATCAGCGCAGCACATTTATTTTCTTCACTGTTTGCATCACATCCAATGGTTTTGCAATTCCTGCCTTCTAAACTCCTTCTTTCTGTGTCATCATGTTCACACTGTTATCCTGGCACCGTTCTTCTGTCCAGGCAGAGAGCTGGAAACTGATGATTCTTTGTCACTATTTCAGTAATGACTTCAGCAGGAAGATGTGGAAATGGTGAGGAAATGCAAATCACCTGCACAAATTTAACAGTCACTTCTTTCATTCTAAAGGCAAACTTTTGATTTTACTTCTGTTTTCCTATGACAGAGTGTCACCATTTTCTTTCATTCCTCTGTAATTCCTCCACTCTTGCTTGTTTAATCCTTTTTTTCCTATTTCAGGCTTCCCCCAGCAACTTTGGTTTTCTTTTATTTTTCACCTCTTTTTTTTTTCCTATTTCAAACTTCCCCCAGCTCCTTTTTTTAGGTTTTTTTTTTTTTAGTTTTTTTTGTTTCTATATTTCTTCCAGAGATGAAGTAGTACAAGACATTCCTCACTCTGCTTTATACTTAGTTTTACTTAGTTTTCCCTTTGAAATATGGTTAAGCATTCACAGAATCATAGAATCAGTCAGGGTTGGAAGGTACCACAAAGATCATCTAGTTCCAAGCCCCCTGCCATGGGCAGGGACACCCTACCCTAGATCACGCTGCTGAAAGCCTCATCCAGCCTGGCCTTAAACACCTCCAGAGAGGTGGCCCCAACCACCTCCCTGGGCAACCCATTCCAGGCTCTCACCACTCTCATGCTGAAGAACTTCCTCCTCACATCCAGTCAGAATCTCCCCACCTCCAGCTTTTCTCCATTCCCTCTACTCCTGTCACTACCTAAGAGCCTAAAAAGTCCCTCCCCAACATTTTTGTAGGCCCCCTTTTAGATCCTGGAAGGCCACAATAAGGTCACCTGAGAGCCTCCTCTTCTCCAGCCTGCAACAGCCCCAACTCTTTCAATCTGTCCTCAGAGGAGAGGTGCTGCAGCCCTCGGAGCATCCTCGTGGCCCTTCTCTGGACTCACTCCGGTATGTCCCCATCCCTCTTGTAGTTGGGGCGCCAGAACTGGATGTAGTACTTCAGGTGGGGTCTCACTGGAATGGAGTAGATGTGGAGAATCCCCTCCCTGGCCCTGCTGGCCACACTTCTCCTGATGCAGTCCAGGCTCTGGTTGGCTTTCTGGGCTGTAAGTGCACACTGCTGGCTCATAATGAGCTTCTTGTCAACCAGCAACCCCAGGTCTCTCCAGTACTCCAGGTGGGGTCTCATCTGAATTCTTAACAACATATTAACTTGTTCTGATGTTTTAGCTCTCTCCTTTCTCCTCTGAGTATCATACTTGCTGTGAAGTGTTGGGCTTGCTGAGCTTCATCTATTTTATATGTATATATATATGTGTGTGTGTATATATATATATGTATATATGTAGGTATATATATATATATACGAGTAGTACAAGAATGGGTATGTGCATAGTACACATGGGCAGGCATTAGTACATTTATACTTGTATTTTATTGAAAAAAAAAGAGATATAGACACTGAAAGAAAAAAAATTCAGGGATGTATTTCCAATGTAATGAAGAAAACATTGAGGAGGCAGTACCATGGTCAATTTTAGCCACCCACATCCAACAATAACCTCATATTGTAACAGCTACACAGAGGAGGTACCAGAAAAATTCAAGAAATGGGCAGGCTTTTGTAGAAAAGGATTGATAATATCTGTACTGTGCAGCCTAGTAAAAGTAAGGCAATAGAGGATATTATTGCTCTCTGTAAATGTAGCTGGTGGGGCAGCTAAACACCAGGGGGAAGAAGAAAGACTGAGTAAGCTGGAAAACAGTGCTGACTTGGGAACCCACAAGCATAACTGTGCACGAATAAATTCAGACCGCAAGTGTGTGTGACAGCCTCTAGCACCTTCCAGCTTGGCTGAGCCCAAGGACAGCCCCTGTGCCAGCAGAAGCTGCTCTAAAGAAAGATGTGAGCTGAAGAACCTACTTCTTTCATTCCCTTGGGAGCTGCTTGCAAGATGAAGCTTTCATGCTGGTGCCTGACAGCTACGCAGCAGTGGTGCCGTGTCTTTGAATCATCCTATGCATCACTACTCTGCAAATATCCCTGCATATCCTCCCAGCCACTCTCCAGGGGAGAGAAGGAAACATTTTCTCACTGAGGGTTATGTTGAACAATGTCTGCAGCAGAAAGAGTCCCAGTGGCCTGGCGGGTTTCATCCCGCCACTTGTGCCTCCACAGCTAGCAGTGGGATGAAAAAAAACACCATCATCAGTGGCTGCTGATACATATTCCCAAGAAACCTGCAGGGACCCATGAAGAACAGCTGGTCTCAGAAGGGAGCCCTGACAGCAGGTCAGAAATGGCTTGGTGTGCTCCTTTAGCTTTTTTCTGCATCCTATAGATTAATTCTCAGATTTCCTATGCTCATTCTTCATGCCTGTCTATACCTTCTCAAAAGAGGAATGATTAACACTGCAAGAATATAGTCCTCATTTCTCACCTAACTCCTGACCTCAGTTAATCATGGAATCATAGAATGGTTTAGGTTGGAATGGACCTCAAAGATCATCCACTTCCAACCCCCCATCATAGGCAGGGACACCTCCCACTAGAACAGATTGCTTAAGGTCCCAAGAATAAGCAGTTGCAACTCTTCTAGGGAGCTATCCTCAACCACAGGAGAATAGAAACTGAATATCCATGGGCTTCCTGCTCCCAAACTTACAAAGTTTTCCTTCTGTTTAATATCTTTATTGATGATCTCGATGAGGACATACAGTGTATTGTCAGTAAGTTCACAGGTGACACCAAGTTAGGTGGCAGTGATGACCTGCATGAGGGTAGGGAGGCTCTACAGAGGGACTTGGATAGGTTGGATGGATGGATGGGTGGGCCAATGTGGCAATGGATGTTGCAAGTTAGTTGGCAGTGTTGATCTGCATGAGGGTAGGGAGGCTCTACCGAGGGACTTGGATAGATTGGATGGATGGATGGATGGATGGATGGATGGATGGTTGGACGGATGGGCCAATGTGGCAATGGATGTGGCAATGGATGTGGCATGTTAGGGGGCAGTGTTGATCTGCATGAGGGTAGGGAGGCTCTACATAGGAACTTGGATAGATTGGATGGATGGATGGATGGATGGGCCAATTTGGCCTTCAATAAGGCCAAATATCAAGTGCTGCACTTGGGTCACAACAACTCCAAGCAACAAGACCCACTTCGGGAAGTGTGGCTGGAAAGAGACTTGGGAGTTGTTATTGACAAGAGCCTGAATATGAGCCAGCAGTGTGCCCAGGTGGCAAAGAAAGCCAATGGCATCCTGGTTTGTATTTGAAACACTGTGTCCAGCAGGAACACTGTGTCCAGCAGGAATACTGTGTCCAGCAGGAGTAGGGAGGTGATTATCCCGTTGTGCTCAGCACTGATGAGGCCACAGCTCAAGTGTTGTGTTGAATTTTGGGCACCTCAGTACAGAAGAGTTGTGGACATGCTGGCATGAGTTCAGAGGATGGCAACAAAGCTGGTGAGGAGTCTGGAGAATAAATCTTTTGGAGAGTGACTGAAGGAACTGGAAATAATTAGTTTGAAAGAGAGGAGGCTTCCATGACAGAGGCAAAACCGTGTATTTGGAGAGCTGAGTCTTATATTTTCATGTCCTTACTCTGTGTGTAAAATTCTCACCTGTCTTTAGCAAACCCTTCAATCTCTTTCTCAGTCCATGCCATCAGCAGGTCTTTGTCCCCTGATACCTGTTCACAGACAGGATCAGGAAGCAGCAAAGCAGGATCACAGCTCTGTCATGGAAAGTGTCACATGAGTTTTACACAGAAACATAAAATCAGAGAAGGATGCTAAGGCATGGGGGGAGAGGAGGAGTCACATGCGAAAGAGTTGGGGTTTTTCAGCCTGGAGAAGAGAAGGCTTCCAGGACACCTTATAGGAGCCTTCCAATATCTGAAGGGGGCCTACAGGAGGGCTGGGGAAGGACTATTCACAAAGTCTTGTAATGACAGGACGAGGGGGAATGGGTTCAAACTGGCAAAGGGGAGATTTAAAGGGGATGTTAGGAGGAAGTTCTTCACGGTGAGGGTGGCAAGACACTGGCAGACGTTGCCCAGGCAGGTTGTGGCTGCTCCCTCTCTGAAGGTGTTCAAGGCCAGGCTGGATGAGGTCTTGAGAGACCTGATCTAGTGGGAGGTGTCCCTGCCTGTGGTGGGGGGTTGGAACTGGATGATCTGTGAGGTCTCTTCCAGCCTAAACCATTCTATGATTCTATGAAAGCCTTTTACAACCATTTTGTAGAAAGTGCAAAAAATAAACCTCTATTACCATACTAAAAAACATTAGCAAATCCCTGAGCACTGAAAATTAATAATCTGGGGTCCTATAAAATGCTCGTTGATGGCAGTTTGCATCACAACACATTGATGTGCTGAGTGGTTTCTGATGGTCCAATTCATATTTCAGAAGTTTTTTATTAGCTGAGTGTGTGAAGCGTGCAGCAGAGCTTTGTTTTAGCAGTTAGCAATTTCTTATTTTCATGGCTGTGTGATTTTTTTTTTCTTTTTTTTCTTTTTTTTTTTTTTCCCCCCTGTGATGCTGCATGTTGAACACCTCCAGGCAGGGAACAGCCACAACCTCCCTGGGCAACCCATTCCAGTGTCTCACCACCCTCACTGCGAAGAACTTCCTCCTAACATCCCATTTAAATCTCCCCTCTGCCAGTTTAAACCCATTCCTCCTTGTCCAGTCATAACAAGACCTTGTGAATAGTAAATCTCTTGTTCAGAAATCAAACTTCAATTCAGTCTATGCTTATATGTTGGAAAAGTAGGGTGAGCTCTCAATCATCTTGGTTAGTCCCCATGCCACTGGATGTCCTACTAACATACATGGCTGTCCTCTATCTCCACCTGCATCCCCATCAGAAGCATCACCTCTTGAGGTCCCTTCCAGCCTGGACCATTCTATGATTCTGTGATTCTGAGTTTCCGTGACTCTGTGACCTGATGCTTATTCCAGCTCAACTAAAATGCAGTTTACTTAGTCACTTTACCTAAGTGACTTTTCAGCTGACATCATGGGGTGCAGTTTATCCTCTGACATCTCCCTGAAAAGAAGGCAGGGAACATCTGATTTTTTTAAAAATCTGTAACAGGAACAAAGCCTGTGATTATTTTTTTGTTGAGGTTGCCCACAGGAACTGTACTTTGCAACTCTCCCTCACTTCAAAACCAGCATTTCAGCTATGCAACTTCCTCTTTGTCATTCAGCCTTTAGCCAGGGAGTCCTTTAAATGTCATTGTTTTGGTTTGAGCTAATTGGAGAATTTGAGTGAGAAATTAGACTGTTGGCTGAGAGAGAGTTAAACACAGTCTGTCACTTCACTGAGGTTTACTGATAAAGAAAAAAAAAAAAGCTTTTACTGAGAAAGAAAAAAAAAAGAACTGTTCTCAAAACAACCAGATTAGCAGAGAGCTTCTGTCTGTGTCTGGCAGCGGCTGCTTCTCTGGCATGATCCTGTTTTGTTTCTCTGTCTTTTAGCTAATTCAGAGTAAAACTGCTAACTCCTTCCTATTACTAATCTCTGACCGATCTTCAGCTTATCTGCAGCATCAACAGGTGGTGAGATAAGGCTGGGGAAGGGGGGAAAGGTGGTAGGGGGAGTTTGGTTACCCTCTCTTGGGGATTTTGGTCTCCAGGAGGGCTGTGGTGTCTGTATTGCCTTTTCACTGTCTATATCTGTAAATATCTGTTATATCTTGTAAATATTTTCTTGTATATTGTGCATTGCTGTAAATATAAAGTTTCATTTATTAACTTCCAGTGTCCTGAGTTTTAGCTGGGGTTTATAAAAGGTGTAGGGGGCAGGTAACTGCTTAACCCACTACAGTCATAAACACTCCTGAAACTGAGGCAGCAGGGTTCAGTTTAAAGGAGGAACTTCATGTCTTAATGCCTATTTGAATCTTATCTAAGCTATTCAGGCTCTCAAATTTGCTATGGAGAGCTTAGAGGGATGCTTCTTCTTTTTTTTTTTTTTTTTTTTTTTTTTTTTTTTTTTTTGCTTCTCTGTGTCCAACTGCTCTCACATTTGACAAATGTTCACTATTATGTGGATAAGTTTCCAGTATTTTCAAACCGAGGCCTATTGCATCGCATTTGAAGGTTTCTCCTTGTGGCCAAAGCTCATTAAGTTTCAAAAAGGAGAGCAAAATACTTTTCTCTGCTATTTTTCAATTACAAGAAGCTGGACTGGAAAATACACTGAGGTACCTCCTCATAGAATTAATTATTTTCCTGTGCTGCTTTCCTTTTTGTCCACGTTCGTGTAAATTAACAGCAGGAGTTACATCTGTTAGGGGATAATAATACCACCATGTAGCTTTTGCACTTGGCTGTAATACATGTTGTATGAAGATGATAAAACTATATGGATATCACTAAAATCTAATCAGGCTCCAGAAATGCTGATTATTATTTTTTTTTGTAGATTTTATTTTGCATAAGGATTTTATGAGAAGAAACTGTAAATAGCTATCATAGATGAGGAATGGAGAGGGCATTCTTACCCTAGCAACTTTATGTTCTGCCTTTGCTAAGACAGCCTAGGCTGAACTTTATCTTTGGTTGTTAAGATCCTAGGGAAGCTGGAAGAAGAAAGATAAGGGTGAATTAAAGGTAAAATGACTCATTTCTAACTGCTCTGGTATATCATTAACAGCATTTTAGAATAGAATAGAATGGAATGGAATAGAATGGAATGGAATAGACTAGACTAGACTAGACTAGACTAAACTAGAATAGACTAGACTAGACTAGACTAGACTAGACTAGACTAGACTAGACTAGACTAGAATAGAATAGAATAGAATAGAATAGAATAGAATAGAATAGAATAGAATAGAATAAGACAGGTTGGAAGAGACCTCCAAGATCATTCAGTCCAACCTAGTACCTAGTCATAGCCAATGGCACAAAGTGCTCCATCCAGGCTTTGCTTGAACACCTCCAGGGATGGGGACTCCACCATCTCCCTGGGCATCTCCATTCCAATGCCAATCACTCTCTCTCTCTCAAGAACTTCTTCCTAACATCCATCCTATACCTCCCCCAGCACAACTTGAGACTGTGTGCCCTCGTTCTGTTGCTGCTTGCCTGGGAGAAGAGACCAACCTCCACCTGGCTACAACCTCCCTTTAGGTAGTTGTAGAGAGCATTGAAGTCTCCCCTGAGCCTCCTCTTCTTCAGGCT
>VWZI01020971.1:245064-257897 GCA_013396835.1 Psilopogon haemacephalus | reverse complement strand
TTTTTTTTTTTTTTTTTTTCCTCCAGGGAAGTTCACACTCTTCACTGAGCTTTGAACCTAAAGCTCATTGCCCTGAAGATACTGCCTGCCCTGTTTGGGAGAGAGATTGGGATTTAAGAGTATCCTAAGTGTTAATGGGAGGAGAAAACAAAACCAATTTGTGAAGCAGTACACAAAGGTTTATAAGTCCCAGTACGATGAGAACAGTGTAAGCAGTCTGAACAGAATTAAAACTGGGTCATGAGTTTCATGGGTTTTTTTGTTATTTCATCTCAACAGGCTCATTAATCAGGTGTAATTCTGACACAGCTGTAAACAACCCCTCCATAAAGACTGGAGCAGAAACACAGAAAACACTTAAAAGGGTGACAAGTTTGCAGTGCTGGCAGTATCCTCTTCTTGAAACAGAGGATCTATTCATCACACTTAGAGGAACCAAGTAGTGTGGCTCTGTTCACTACTCAGCAGTGTCTCGTGCTCTTTTCAGACAACAGCGAGAACAGATCTGAAATTTCCCAGGTAGGAAATAGTAAGAAGAACCTACATGTTTGTATAGAAGCTAATGCAGAGGGAAAAAAATAATATCACAGCCTATTCACTTCAGCTCCCCTTGAGCTAAAGAAAGCTTTTAGGCCTTGGTGAAAAACAAAATGTTCTCACTCCATTAATGAACAGCCTGAACTAAACTTGTCTTTTGTCGTTGGTGGAGGTCATTGTTCACCTGAAAATGAAAGGCTGAAAGCCATAAGCCCTGAGATAGAATCATAGAATCAGTCAGGGTTGGAAGGGACCACAGGGATCAACCAGTTCCAACCCCCCTGCCATGCCCAGGGACACCCTACCCTAGATTAGTCTGGCCACAGAGCATCATCCAGCCTGGCTGCAAACACCTCCAGGGATGGGGTTCCACCACCTCCCTGGGCAACCCATTTGGGGCTCTCACCACTCTCATGCTGAAGAACTTCCTCCTCACATCCAGTCTGAATCTCCCCACCTCCATCTTTGCTCCATTCCCCTTAGTCCTGTCACTCCCTGATATCCTAAAAAGTCCCTCCCCAGCTTTTTTGTAGGTCCCCTTTAGATCCTGGAAGGCCACAAGAAGGTCACCTGGGAGCCTCCTCTTCCCCAGACTGAACAGCCCCAACTCTTTCAGTCTGTCCTCATAGGAGAGGTGCTCCAAGTCTTCCAACTGGATGTTTTCTGTGATTCTGTGATTCACCAACCTCTTGATGTTCACACATTCTACCAGGATGATGTTTGTATCTGTGTCTTAACGTATTGAGCTCCTACTGCAGGGTGAATGTGTAAATTTAAATAAGTCAAGACCAACAGGAGGGTAGATTTCAGTGGGTTTGCACTTCACAATCATAGTCAGTGCCAGAGCATGCTGAGTTTATGCTTACTATACTTTCAGGATATTTGGGTCATCTCATGAGGGATGACATCTCATGCAAGATAAGAACAATATCCAGATGCTATAACAGGCCCTGGAATAAATTAGGCTGCTTCACTTAGCCCTTCATCTCAGAGTAGCTGGTTAGGCAAGGACACCACTGTGCTGACTCAGGCATATCGATGCCATCAGCTGTTCCTTCAGCACACCATTGGGATCAGTCACCAGAGGTCAAAAATACCTTCTTAAAAAATTGGGGGAAATAACTGTGTGTAAATTCCCTAACAAACTGGAGAGGTAATTGCAGGGCAGACATGCAAAAAGTCCATGTGTTCTCTGTCCAGCAGATCAAGGGAGGTTCTCCTCCCCTTCTATTCTGCCCTGGTGAGACACCATCTTGAGTACTGCATTCAGTTTTGGGCTCCCCAGTTGAAGAGGGACTGGGATCTGGGAGGTCCAGCAGAGGGCTATGAGGATGATTAGGGGACTGGAGCACTGCCTGGTGAGGAGAGGCTAAGGAACCTGGGGCTGCTTAGTCTGGAGAAGAGAAGACAGAGGGGATTTAATCAATGTTTATAAATATCTGAGAGCTGAGGGTCAGGAGGGGGGCAGATAGGCTCTGCTCACTTGCTCCCTATCATAGGACAAGGAGCAATGGATGGAAGTTGCAGCACAGGAGGTTCCACCTCAACACAAAGGGGAACTTCTTTACTGTAAGGGTCCCAGACCACTGGAACAGGCTGCCCAGAGAGATGGAGTCTCTTTCTCTGGCCTCTATGGATGTGTTCCTCTGTGACCTAAGCCAAATTGTATGGTCCTGCTCTGGCAGGGGGGCTGTACTCAATGATCTTTTTGGGTCCCTTTCCACCCCTGACATCCTGTGATCCTGTGATCATCTGACCCTGGCAATTGTTAATACTTACTTAAGAGTTTGGATGTTTGTTCGTTTTTTTCTTAGATTTTCATTTTTGAAATTGTCCTTCAGCAGCTGAGTCTCAGAGAAAGATCCGTTTACTTTGCATGACTTGATTAAATTCTGGATATTTCCAGTCCAACATGAATTCACAAATATAAGTCAACAGGGTGAAGAACAGGGAGTCTTCCCTCAGCTTCTCAGCCAGCCTTAAAAGCATAATAAAATACTTGGGGTACAATCTCTCCCTTCCTGATCTCTGGAGGTCACTTCCAACCTCTAAAATTCTGTGATTCTGGTTCTGTGATTCCACTTCTGCAGCTGTTTTCATTTCGACAGGCACTATGCATAGAATCATGGAATCATCATAAAACCATAGAATCAGCCAGGTTGGAAGAGACCTCCAAGCTCATCCAGTCCAACCTATCACCCAGACCTATCTAATCAACTAGACCATGGCACTAAATGCCCCATTCAGTCTTTTCTTGAACACCTCCATCACCTCCCTGGGCATCCCATTCCAATGCCAATCACTCTCTCTGGCAAGAACTTCCTCCTAATATCCAGCCTATGCCCCCACCCAGCACAACTTGAGACTATGTCCCCTTGTTCTGTTGCTGGTTGCCTGCGAGAAGAGCCCAACCCCACCTGGCGACAACCTCCCTTCAGTTAGTTGTGGACAGCAATGTGGTCCACCTTGATCCTCCTCTTCTCAAGAGGAGGCTTACTTACAAGTAAATCATGGATAGGAGTCAAGTTCAGCCTTTTCTTGTTATATTTTAAAGTGTTTCCTTGAATGCTGTCAGGAGATTAAATCTCTAAATGATAAGCCAAACCCTAACTGACAAATAAAGGCTGAGACAAAACTTCAGCAGCTTTTCAGCCTGGAGAAGAGAAGGCTTCAAGAAGACCTTGTAGTAGCCTTCCAATATCTGAAGGGAGCCTACAAGAGGGCTGGGAGGGACTGTTCACAAGGGCTTGTAATGACAGGACGAGGGGGAATGGGTTTAAGCTGGCAGAGGGGAGATTTAAAGGGGATATTAGAAGGAAGTTCTTCAGTCAGAGTGGTGAAGACACTGGCACAAGTTTCCCAGGGAGGTTGTGTCTGCTCCCTCCCTGGAGGTGTTCAAGGCCAGGTTGGATGAGGCCTTGGACGACCTGTTCTAGTGGGAGATGTCCCTGCCTATGGCAGGCGGGTTGGAACTGGATGACCTTTGAGGTCTCTTCCAACCTAAACCATTCTATGATTCTATGGTTGTTCCAGCCATGCATGCACTTCAACATTTTCCTCTATTCTCTGAAGCACTGACAACTGCTCCCACTCAAAGAGAGGATAAGCAGAGCAAATGAATTACTGATTTAATTTGCTGTGGCAGCTCCTATGTTCCTAACCCAGCTTGCCCTGTTTTTTTCTCATCAGAGGAGACTTCTAATGTCAGTGCCATTGTGTTTTTCTCTGGTGATTTCTCCATATCAACATGCTGGTAAACTGCAGACTTTTCAAGCTGTCTGTTTTAGTCTGGGATGCATCCACACTTAAACATCTGAGAGATATTCGCATCCCTTTGTATGTTCTTCTTTCATAATTAACAATAACTCTGGGGTTGCTTCTACTCTCTTCACTTCTGCTTATGTATGGTTGCAATTGCAGGGTTGTGTTATTCCTCATTTCTATATTCATGCAACTTTACAAATTCCAAGGGACTCTGATCCATTTCTGGTCTTTAGAAACAATAATTTTTTTTTTTTTCCTTTCTTTTCTTTGCAGCTTCTCATCAGTCATCACTGGAACAAGTAGTTAGATTCTCTACATTGTGATTTTCCTATTCCATATTTTATGTGCTGTGAGAGATGACAGAGATTCAGCTGACTGATCAATCTTTTATACTTATTTGAACTGAACTGCCCTCTTTATCCATTGTTCTTGCAACGTTCTCTGCCTTTCTTTATTTATCTGTGTTCTAACTTCCCATGCCCTGTTCTTTTGGTTTTGTTTTGTCCTGATATTTTATGACCAACCATCAATTATTACCATAATCTTTTGCGAGTAGGAAATTGCAGGCTGGGTGTAATCAGTTGAAAACACAAGAATCTCCTTATCTTAATCTTCAGGAATGTTATCATCGCTCTGCAGTTCTTGCAAAGTGCATTTCTGAAGTTTTGAAAATGCTATTCTGGAAGGTTTCCTGACAGTAGCTCTGCAAGCTTTGCAGAGTATACGATTTGGTTTGGCATACCTCATCTTCCTCTCCTATAATCCATTTAGAATAAGTTCGTTGTACTCAGAATCATAGAATGGTTTCAGTTGGAAGGGACCTCAAAGCTCATCCAGTTCCAACACCCCTGTGCCAAAGGCAGGGACACCTCCCACTAGAACAGGTCGCTCAAGGCCTCATCCAACCTGGCATTCAACACCTCCAGGGAGGGAGCAGCCACAACCTTCCTGGGCAACCTGCGTCAGTGTCTCACCAACCTGGCTGTAAAGAACTTCTTTCTAACATCCTGTTTAAATCTCCCCTCTGCTAGTTTAAACCCATTACCCCTCATCCTGTTACGACAAGAGATTGTAAATCATAGAATCATAGAATCACAGAATGGTCTAGGTTGGAAGAGACCTCAATGATCATCCAGTTCCAACCCCCTGTGCCACAGGCAGGGACACCTCCCACTAGAACAGGACGCTCAAGACCTCATCGAGCCTGGCCTTGAACACATCCAGGGAGGGAGCAGACACAACCTCCCTGGGCAACCTGTTCCAGTGCCTCACCACCCTCACTGTGAAGAATTTCTTCCTAACATCCTGTTCAAATCTCCCCTCCGCCAATTTGAACCCATTCCCCCTCGTCCTGTCATTACAAGACCTTGTGAACAGTCCCTCCCCAGCCCTCCTGTAGGCCCCCCTCAGATACTGGTAGGCTGCTATAAGGTCTCCTGGAAGCCTTCTCTTCTCCAGGCTGAAAAGCCCCAACTCTCTCAGCCTGTCCTCATAGCAGAGCTGCTGCGGCCCTCTGAGCACCTTTGTGGTCCTTCTGGCCTATTCTGTTTACTTCTTTACACTAAAAAGGGAGAACTTTTGTTTCTAATGTTATTTTCTCTGTAATGACTTTACTTTCAAGACAAGGCAAGACAAGACTAGACTAGACTAGAACAGAACTGAAAAGAATAGAATATAGAATATAAATAGAATAGAATAGAATAGAATAGAATAGAATAGAATAGAATAGAATAGAATAGAATAGAATAGAATAGAATAGAATAGAATAGAATAGAATAGAATGGAATAAGCCAGATTGGAAGAAACCTCCAAGATCATTCAGTCCAACTTAGCACCCAGCCCTAGCCAATGGCACTAAGTTCTCCATCCAGTCTCTTCTTGCACGCCTCCAGGGATGGCAATTCCATCACCTCCCTGGGCAGCTCATGCCAATGCCAATCACTCTCTCTGTCAAGAACTTCTTCTTAATATCCAGCCTATACCTCCCCCAGCACAACTTGAGACTGTGTCTCCTTGTTCTGTTGCTGGTTGCCTGGGAGAAGAGCCCAATCCCACCTAGCTGCAACCTCCCTTTAGGTAGTTGTAGACAGCAATGTTGTCCCTCTGACAGCAATGAGGGCCCCATTGTGCTAGACTTTTAGGACCTTTTTCCAAACTAAGCACCCCTAGTGATTATCTTTAGACTTTGCAGATTTATTTACATCATACACTTAAGATACTGTCTTTCAATGGGACATTTTTGATTTTTAATGAATAGTTCTTCACAGAAAGAGTGATCAGTCTTTGGAACAGGCTGCCTACAGAGCTGGTGGAGTCACCATCCCTGGAGGTGTTTAAAAGGAGACTGCATGAGGCACTTAGTGCCCTGCTCTAGTTGATGGGATAGAGCTGGGTGATAGGTTTGATTGGATAAGCTTGGAGGTCTCTTCCAACCTGGCTGATTCTATGATTTTATGGTTTAGTTAATTAGAAGGTGTTAGGTAGACTCAATGATCTTGAAGGTCTTTTCCAACCTGGTTAATTCTGTGATTCTCTGAATATGAAATCAAAATGTATTAAGCCTTCATTAAATGTTTTGATTTCTGAACATCAGCAGAAAGCCAAGGCACTTCAGATCAGAATTTTCTGTGGGTTTCAGACAGCTGAGAGAGCCACTTGGGTCTACCAGAAGGAATTTTTCTGCTGTCAGTGATACTCTCATTTCTCTTCAGTGATGGTCATCTCTATGCATTCAGATTATGAGCTCCTCACGTTTAGACCTCCACCCTTATGTTGTTTATCCTTCTCTCCTCTGAACAACAGCTCTTCAGCCATATGTTTAACATTACCAAATAGTTTCTCTGTGATTCCAAGCTGTTGAGTTTTTAGTGAAAAGTCACATAGGCTGAGGTTAACAGGACTGCTTTCAGTCTATAGACTTCTGCTTTTATTCCCTGTTTTTATAATACTTTTAAAAGATTCCTTTTTATGCAAGAGAACTCTGGCAGGTGCTAACCAGCATAACCCAGTCTCTGCCTGGCTGTTGCCATATTCACCCTTCTGCCTGAAACTGCACATTCACAACTAAACATTCTGCTTCTAACACCCCTTGCTGACCTTTCATAGAATCATAGAATGGTTTAGGTTAGAAGGGACCTCAAAGATCATCCAGTTCCAACCCCCCTGTGCCATAGGCAGGGACACCTCTCACTAGAACAGGTCTCCCAAGGCCTCATCCAGCCTGAGCTTCAACACCTCCAGGGAGGGAGCAGACACAACCTCCCTGGGCAACCTGTGCCAGTGTCTCACCACCCTTACTGTAAAGAGCTTCCTCCTAACACCCTGTTTAAATCTCCCCTCTGCCAGTTTAAACCCATTACTCCTCATCCTGTCATTATAAGACCTTGTGGATAATCCCTCCCTAGTCCTCCTGTAGCCCCTTTCAGATACTGGAAGGCTTCCATACGGTCTCCTCGAAGCCTTCTCTTCTCCAGGCTGAAAAGCCCCAACTCTCTCAGCCTGTCCTCATAGCAGAGCTGCTGCAGCCCTCTGATCACCTTCATGGCCCTCCTCTGGACTCTTTCCAGCTCACCCTGCAAATAAGAGAGATTCTGGGATAAGGGAAAGTGTGGAAAGAAGTTGGAGGGGTGGGAGGGATCCCCTCTTGGGCAGTGTGGCTGCTGGGAGGTGTTTTGTTTCTCTGTAATAGTTTTTAGTTGCATATTACTGTATATAGTTGTAAATATATATGTATATATTGCATGTATTTTGCTTGATGTTGTGCAAAATTATAAATACAGCTTCATTTCTTAACTTCCAGCTGGCTGAGTTTAGTCTGTGTGAATTTGGTGGGGGAGTTCACTACAGGAACTAAATAGGCTGCCCAGGGAGGGGGTGGAGTCACCATCCCTGGAGGTGTTCAAGAAAAGCCTGGATGGAGCACTTAGAGCACTTGGCAAGGGCTGGGTGATAGGTTGGATTGGGTGATCTTGGAGATCTCTTCCAACCTGGCTTATTCTAGTCTATTCTAACTATTGGGCCAAGAAGTTCTAAAATATTAACTTGAACTTGTCACATAGAACAGGATCGACTGGTTTGAGCCTTCGATTGCAGGATTAGAAAATCCATGCCAAAAATTGGGAATATATAGATTAAGGGAACAATAATCAAAGGTGATTACATTAAAACAGAGTTAATTTTCAGGACAGACATAAACACTTATTTTTTTTTTTTCAGACTCATTGCATTCAGTTTGAGGCTCTTACTCTGTCAAGAGCTTGCTTCATCGTACAGAACATTCAACCAGTTGAAATTTGAAGCGATCTCTAAGAAACTGGCAGGGATGCTCCTGATTCTGACAGGAATTTTCTGACCTCAGAAAATAAAAGTTGGGAAAGTTTCAGCACTCTGACAGTTCTCAGGTGGAAAACAGGCAAACATTCAGTCAAAAAGGCACCTCGAGCTGACAAGTCTGTAGCAACAGCTTTTGCTGTGGAACCTGTCGTCTCAAATCTGAAAACTGAATGTTGCTGGGCAGTCAGAGGCTCTCCTTTCCATTATGACAAGAACTTCTGTTTCAAGGAATCACAGTGGCCACAGAAGGCTTTAAATGTCTTCCTTCTGAGTACACGTCGTACGCAACTAGAGCAGAGTGTAACGAGACGAAAGCATTTTCATACTTAAAATCAGTGATTTACATAATGTCACTCCTTGACTTGCCCAAAACAAGCGAATGAGGAGCCAGGTGCACTGCTCTTGAATGTGAGAGATCATATGATCCTAGAATCAGCCAGTTTGG
Source organism: Psilopogon haemacephalus (assembly GCA_013396835.1). Taxonomy (NCBI): domain Eukaryota; kingdom Metazoa; phylum Chordata; class Aves; order Piciformes; family Megalaimidae; genus Psilopogon; species Psilopogon haemacephalus. The sequence goes on along the minus strand of VWZI01020971.1, from coordinate 249,319 downwards.
AAGAGACCTCCAAGCTCATCCAGTCCAACCTAGCACCCAGCCCTAGCCAATCAACTAGACCATGGCACTAAGTGCCACATCCAAGCTTTCTTGAACACCTCTAGGGACAGCACCTCTACCACCTCCCTGGGCAGCACGTTCCAATGCCAATCATTCTCTCAGTGAAGATCTCCCTCCTAACATCCAGCCTATACCTCCCCTGACACAACCTGAGACTGTGTCCCCTCGTTCTGTTGCTGGTTGCCTGATAGAAGAGACTATGAAGAGAAGAGAAGGCTTTGAGGAGACCTTACAGCAACTTTCCAGTATCTGAAGGTGGCCTACAGGAAGGCTGGGGAGGGACTGTTCACAAGGTCTTGTAATGACAGGACGAGGGGGAACGGGTTTAAAGTGGCAGAGGGGAGATTTAAACAGGATGTTAGGAGGAAGTTCTTCACAGTGAGGGTGATGAGACACTGGCACAGGTTGCCCGGGGAGGTTGTGACTGCTCCCTCCCTGGAGGTGTTCAAGGCCAGGCTGGATGAGGTTTTGAGCATCCTGATCTAGTGGGAGGTGCCCCTGCCTATGGCACAGAGGGGTTGGAACTGGATGATCTTTGAGGTCTTTTCCAACCTAAACCATTCCATGATTCTATTATTCTATTCTATGACTAACCCCACCTGGCTACAGCCTCTCTTTAGGTAGTTGTTTACAGCTATGAGGTCACCCCTGAGCCTCCTCTTCTCCATCTTGATGGATATAGCTTTTATTTCCGTCTTCTTAAGGGGACTGCCAACTTTCCAAACCTGGCACCATCCTCCCTACACATTAACTATTTACAGCAAAGGCAAATTTCCAAGCATGTATACACAATATATATACAAACATGTACAATTATTTCACCCTCAATTCAAGAGAGATGTTGAGGTGCTGGAACATGTCCAGAGAAGGGCACTAAGGCTGGTGAGGGTCCTGGAGCACAGCCCTGTGAGGAGAGGCTGAGGGAGCTGGGAATGTGCAGCCTGGAGAAGAGGAGGCTCAGGAAAGACCTCATTGCTCTCTGCACCTGAAGGGAGTTTGTAGCCAGGTGGGGTTGGGATCTTCTGCCGGGCACCCACAGATAGAACAAGAGGGCACAGCCTCAAGCTGTGCCAGGGCTAATTCAGGTTGGACATTAGGAAGAAGTTCTACACAGCCAGAGTGATTAGCATTGGAATAGGCTGCCCAGGGAGGTGGTGGATTCCTCATCCCTAGAGGTGTTTAAGAGGAGGCAGAATGAGGCACTTAGTGCCATGGTTTAGTTAATTAGAAGGTGTTGGGTGATAGGTTGGACTCGATGATCCTGGAGGTCTTTTCCAACCTGGTTAATTCTGTGATTCTGTGTTTACGCACAAACTCCTTTGTCTTCTTCATGTGGTTGGTCAGCACATGAGCAGTGTGATCAGAATATGCATATTTGATAAAACGGTGAAGTTCTTCTAATTTCAGGGTCTGGTTTCCTATGAGAGCAAATCACAGCAACTCTGGTTTCATTTCTACAAGCTAATAAAATCCTCTGAAATCCTAAATATCAGGGGAAAAAAAAAAAAAAAAAAAAAGATTTAGAAATTTAGATTCCCCACAGCTGCAGCTATCAGCAAAACAAGAAATTTAAGAGTTTATGGTGCACATAGTTGAGTGATGAGAACGTCTGTGCAGTGGTCCGTGCTAACACAAAGGCCTGCGTTAGTCTAAGTAAGCTTCTGTCAAGGATTTGGCATCTTTATAGCTCTTATTGTCAGTGCTAATAGCTTATTTCAGATTGCACAGAGCTGGGTGGACAATATCATTTCATCATATTGGCACTGTACAGAACTGTTGGCCTCACTATCAGTCAAAATACTTAAAGAGAAGGAGAACAGAAATGGAAAAGAAAAAAGAATCACATTTCAAATGGTACATTGGCTGGATGGTGGCACACAGAGAGTGGTGATCAAGGGTACAATGTCCACCTGGAGACCAGTGACAAATGGTGTCCCTCAGGGGTCAGTGCTGGGCCCAGTGCTGTTGAACATCCTTGTCATCAACATGGACAGAGGAATCAGTGCACCCTCAGCAAGTTTGCAGCTGGCACCAAGCTGTGTGGCACAGTTGACTTGCTAGAGGGCAGGGATCCATCCAGAGGGACCTGCACAGGCTGGAGAGGTGTGCCCAGACCAACCTCATGAAATTCAACAAGGCCAAGTGTAAGGTCCTGCACCTGGGTTGGCACGATCCCAAGCACAATTCCAGACTGGGTGGGGAATGGCTGAGAACAGCCCTGGGGGTCTGGGCTGATGAAAAGCTCAATATGAACCTGCAGTGTGAGTGCAGCCCAGACAGCAACTGTGTGCTGGGCTGCAGCAAGAGCAGCTGTGGGCAGCAGGGCAAGGGAGGGGATTCTGCCCCTTTACTCTGCTCTCCCAAGACTCCACCTGGAGTCTTGTGTGCAGTTCTGGAGCCCCCAGCACAAGAAGGACATGGAACTGTTGGAGAGAGTCCAGAGGATGACCACGAAGATGATCAGAGGGCTGCAGCAGCTCTGATATGAGGACAGGCTGAGAGAGTTGGGGCTCTGCAGCCTGGAAAAGAGAAGGCTTCGAGGAAGCCTTATAGAAGCCTTCCAATATCTGAAAGGGGCCTACAGGAGGGCTGGGTAGGGACTATTTACAAGGTCTTGTAATGACAGGATGAGGAGTAATGGGTTTAAAGTGGCAGAGCAGGGATTTAAAAGGAGATGCTAGGAAGGAGTTCTTTGCAGTGAGGGTGGTGAGACACTGGCAGAGGTTGCCCAGGGAGGTTGTGGCTGCTCCCTCCCTAGAGGTGTTTAAGGCCAGGTTGGATGAGGTCTTGAGCAACCTGTTCTAGTGGGAGGTGTCCCTGCCTATGGCACAGGGGGGTTGGAACTGGATGATCCTTGAAGTCTCTTTCTACCTAAACCATTCTATGATTCTATGATAATCCTTTTCCACTTTACATCTGAGCTCTACTTTTGCACAAAAGATGCAGGAAAATGAAACTAATAATCTTCACATTATTTCATTCAATGGTTAGGCCTAATTTGTAATATTTAAGCTTTGGTTCATTCATTTCCCAATTTACTTGTGGGCTTTTTTTTCCACCAGGTTCCTTTTTTTTTTCTATACATCTTAGATGACATCAGCATAGAATCCTATAGTCATAGAATGATTTAGGTTGAAAGGGACCTCAAAGATCAGCCAGTTCCAACTCATACTGGAGTGGACAGACATTAGGAGAGTCTTTTTTTTCATACATGAGAGTGGTGAAGCTGTGGAACGGGTTTCCCAGGGGGGTGATTGGGGCCACTTCCCTGGAGATGTTTAAGGCCAGGCTGGATGAGGTTCTGTCCAGCCTGATCTAGGGTAGGGTGTCCCTGGGCATGGCAAGGGGGTGGGCAAGGGGGTTGGAACTAGCTGATCCTTGTGGTCCCTTCCAGCCCTGACTGATTCTATGATTCTATGATTTTCTGTCATACTAAAAGTGAAAGAATTCTTCCTCATGTTTAAATAGAACTTCCTGTGCCTCAGCTGGCATCCATTGCTCCTTGTCCTGTGTTGTGGTAGGCCTGGTAGGATTATTAGGCTTATACATGTCCTAGCTTTGTCCAGGCATGTTTTTCTGCTCTCCCTCCTTCTGTTGTGGGGAGAATTAATCATGGGAAAGAGGAGAAAAGAACCTGGAGCCATTGAGTCTAAGGACCCTGGGTTGCCCAGACTTGTTTTGCTCCTGTTTACATCCTGTGGCTTTTGCCTGCCTCATGCAGGCAAATTTGGGTAAACCAAGCCTCAAAGCTTCCTAACCACTCCCAGGCATTAAGTCTACAAGATCAGTCCAGAGACCAGCTGAAGCAATAACCCTTCTAAACGCTTATGGAGTGAGTATCAGCTCCTTAGTGCCATCTGTTTCCCCTCAGATACAATCCTCTTCTTCTGCACTATTTGCTTATGTAGACATCATTACATTTCCATCCTATTTCAGTTTAGCTGCATCCCTGGCCTGAGCAGCTTTACTTTCAATGTGTGCCAGGTGTCTCTTTTCTGTCATGTTTAAGAACTCGTGACAGAAAGCACAAGAGAAAGCCCATATGAACAGCTTCATTCTGGGTCACTTTCATGTGTTCTGGGTCACTTTAGACAGTAATAAACAGTGACTGTGTGGCAAATAGGGAGATTTTTCTCCCTAACTTATGTGAAGATTTTATAAATATTCCAGATAGAATAGGGGAGGGGAGGGGAGG
>VWZI01020971.1:201750-236227 GCA_013396835.1 Psilopogon haemacephalus | reverse complement strand
GAATGGAATGGAATGGAATGGAATGGAATGGAATGGAATGGAATGGAATGGAATGGAATGGAATGGAATGGAATGGAATGAGCCAGGTTGGAAGAGTCTTAAAAGATCACCCAATCCAACCTATAACCCAGCCCTATCCAATGACACTAATGCCCCATCCGGGTTTTTCCTGAACACCTCCAGCGACAGCAACTCCACCACCTCCCTGGACAGCCCATTCCAATGCCAATCACTCTGACATTTATGACTGCTCTCAGTAGTTCCATAATATCCATACATACCCTTCCATGTGTGCATGTGCTCACACATATATATATGTTTGTATATGCATATATATATATATATGCATATATGTATATATCTATATGTATATATATGTGGATATCATAGAATCATAGAATGGTTTAGGTAGCAAGGGACCTCAAAGATCATCCAGTTCCAACCCCCCACCATAAGCAGAAGGACCTCCCACTAGAACAGGTCACTCAAGGCCTCATCCAACCTGGCCTTCAACACCTCCAGGGAGGAAGCAGCCACAACCTCCCTGGCAACCTGTGCCAGTGTCTCACCACCCTCACTGGAAAGAACTTCTTCTTAACATCTACTTTAATCTCCCTTCTGCAAGTTTAAACACATTACCCCTCATCCTGTCATTACAAGACCTTGTGAATAGTCCCTCCTCAGCCCTCCTGTAGCCCCCTTTCATGTACTGGAAGGCTACTATAAGGTCTCCTCAAAACCTTCTCTTCTCCAGGCTGAAGAGCCTCAATTCTCTCAGCCTCTCCTCATAGCATAGCTGCTGCAGCCCTCNCCTCATAGCAGAGCTGCTGCAGCCCTCTGAACATTTTGGTGTACTTCTCTGGACTCTCTCCAGCAGTTCCATGTCCTTCCTGTGCTGGGGGCTCCAGAACTGCACACAGTACTCCAGGTGGGGTCTGAGGAGAGCAGAGCAAAGGGGCAGAATCCCCTCCCTTGCCCTGCTGGCAATGCTTCTCTTGCTGCAGCCCAGCACACCGTTGCTGTCTGGGCTTCACTCACACTGCAGCCTTATGTTGAGCTTTGCATCAGCCCAGACCCCCAGGTCCTTTTCCTCAGGGCTGCTCTCAGCCGTTCCCCACTCAGCCTGGAGTTGTGCTTGGGATTGCACCCACCCAGGTGCAGGTCCTTACACTTGTCCTTGTTGAATGTCATGAGGTTGGCCTGGGCACACCTCTCCAGCCTGTCCAGGTCTCTGGATATATGTGTATATGTGTACGTGTATCTGTATATGTATATACATGTATATGAGCATATATGTGTATGTATATATGTATATACATATAAGTATATATGTGTATATGTACATATATTTATACATGTGTATATGGATATATACATACGTATGTATGTATATATATATAAATATCCTACAGAAACATATTCAGGGGGAGCTGGTAAGTAAGGACAGTAAAGCTCAGCTGGATATGAATGAGTATTCATCCCTATTCTGTCAAAATAATATACCACCCACTATATTCTTTTCAAGTAACTTACAAAGTAGTTCTCTAGGACTTTGAAGCACCTGCTGAAAGTCTTTTGACACTTTGATGTCTATGTCACTTAGCTCTCTCTAGGCTGGGGATAAAACATAATATAATTGCTTAAAATAGGGTGGCATTTGGCACTCCGTTGTTTTTGGTTACTACTGACACACAAAAACTCTCATCAGCTATTTTGAAGTTTTCATACAGAGGTGTGGAAGCAGAATGTGCTGCTGACACATGCTATGCACAGAGGTTATGGTCTCATCTGATCCTAAAGCATGTAAAACCCTGAGATTCTGCTGGGCATAGCTACCTGTCATAGAGTCATAGAATCATAGAATGGTTTAGGTTAGAAGAGATCTCGAAGATCATCTAGTTACATATGTTATTTTGGGTTTTTTTTTCCTTCCTCTCTTTTAGGTTTGAAGAGACGTCAAAGATCATCCAGTTCCAACCCCCTGCCATAGGCAGGGACACCTCCCACTAGAACAGGTCTCTCAAGGACTCATCCAGCCTGGCCTTGAATATCTCCAGGGAGGAAGCAGTCACAATCCCCCTGGGCAACCTGTTTCAGTGTCTCACCACTCTCACTGTGAAGAACTTCCTCCTAACATCCCGCCTAAATCTCCCCTCTACCAGTTTAGACCCATTCCTCCTTGTCCTCTCATTACAAGACCTTGTCAATAGTCCCTCCCCAGCCCTCCTGTAATCCCCCTTCAGATATTGGTAAGCTACTATAAGGTCTCCTCAAAGCCTTCTCTTCTCCAGGCTGAAAAGCCTCAACTCTCACAGCCTGTCCTCATAGCAGAGGTACTCCCACCCTCTGAGCATCTTTGTGGCCTTCCTCTGGATTCTCTCCAACAGTTCCACATCCTTCTTCTGTTGGGGGCTCCAGAACTACACACAGTAGTCCAGGTGGGGTTTGACAAGAGTAGAGTCATAAGCCAGTCTTCTTCGCTGCACCTCAGTGGGGAGCATTGGCTCAAGGAATAAATCATAGAATAGTTTAGGTTGGAAGAGACCTCAAGGATCATCCAGTTCCAACCCCCCCCAGGCAGGGACACCTCCCACTAGATCAGGTCGTTCAAGACCTCATCCAGCCTGGCCTTGAACACCTCCAGGGAAGGAGCAGCCACAACCTCCCTGGGCAACCTGTTCCAGTGTCTCACCACCCTCACTGTGAAGAATTTCTTCCTAACATCCTGTTCAAATCTCCCCTCCACCAATTTGAACGCATTCCCCCTCGGATGACAAATCCATGTTTGCCATTATAGTGTGTTTGCTGTGCATACAGGAAAGCTCACAAGGGCATTGTTTCCACTTGCAGCCTACCTGTTCAATTTTCCAATGAGGCCTTGCTTTTTGGAGAGCACATCTTGGGCCATAAATACATCCAGAGAAGGAGAAATAATGATACATCAGCAAATAGCTCAGTTAATAAGGCAGAGATTAGCAAGTGACTATGCCCTGCATTTAGATGAACCTTCCCCACTCTGCTTATACACAGCTTCTCTAGAGTTGTGTAAGCACCAATCTCTTCTCTCATTTCCTATGCTGCCTCACTTTTTGTTGCATTTGATGTCCAAGCCATTCTACTCCTGGAACTTCTCTCAAGTGTGCGTTATAGCAGCTTCTTATGCTAATTCTCTGCGTGTCTAATAAGATTAACCTGCCCTTCATCCAAGACAGGTATGTACTGAATTTATATTTCATAACCTGTTTTCATGAAAATAAATCTTTTAATGTCTTTCAAGATGTCTTTGCTTCTGATTAATCTCTTTGAAATTGAGAATTATTTGAATGGGGTAGGCGGAGAGACTAACAGAGTCATCTGGGGATTATGAGCCAAATATTGAATAGAAAAATGTCTGTACCTGCAGTGATATAATGATAAATTAGCTTGACCATGAGCTCTAGCTGGAAAAAAATGACACAGAGGATCAAATAGGAGGCATCAGGTCCAGAGGAGGGCAACGAGGATGCTCAGAGGGCTGCAGCACCTCTGCTATGAGGACAGGCTATGAGAGTTGGAGCTGTTCAACCTGGAGAAGAGAAGGCTTTGAGGAGACCTTATAGTAGCCTTCCAGTATTTGAAATGGGGCTACAGGAAGGCTGGGGATAGACAATTCACAAGGTCTTGTTATGACAGGAAAAGGGATAATGGATTTAGTCTGGCACAGGGAAAATTTAAACAGGATGTTAGGAGGAAGTTCTTCACAGTGAGAGTGGTGAGACACTGAAACAGGTTGCTGAGGGAGGTTGTGGCTGCTCCCTCCCTGGAGGTGTTGAATGCCAGGTTGAATTATGCCTTGGGCAACATTTTCTAGTGGGAGGTGTCCCTGCCTTTGGCACACAGGGGTCGGAACTGGCTGATCTTTGAGGTCCTTTCCAATCTAAACCATTCTATGATTCTGTGGATATAGGCAGAAGTAGACAGTGACAATGAAGCCAATAAAAAGTCAGATGTATGTTAGTCACTGTGGGTGATTGGTGAGTTAAGCTTCTCATCCTGTATAATTTTAGAAACAGAAGAGTTCTGTACTTTAAAATCACAACATTAAATCAAGAAAATAAATTAAATCATAAGGCACTGCTTTGGTTTTTTTTTCTCAGTAAACATCACATACCATTTTCAAGAGTTTGGAAGTTATATGCTGAATCCCCTTGTACTTAGCACTGGTGAGGCCACATTTCAGGTGTTGTGTTCAGTTTTGGGCACCTCAATACAGGAGGGATGTGGAGGTGCTGGAGCCAGTGCAGAGGAGGGCAAAGAAGATATTGAGAGGCCTGGAGAATAAATCTTATGAGGAGTGACTGAAGGAGCTGGAGATGGTTAGTTTGAAAAAGAGGAGGCTGAGGAGAGACCTCCTTGCTGTTTACAGCTACCTGAGAGTGTGATGTGGAGAGGCTGGGTTAAATAGTCATAGAACAAGAAGGAATGGCCTCAAGCTGCAGCTGGATAGGATTAGACTGGACATTAGGAAAGAAATTTTTACAGCAAGAGTGGCCGGGCATTGGAACGGGCTGCCCAGAGAGGTGGTGGAGTCACCAACCTTGGATGTGTTTAGAAGTCATTTGGACTTAAAAGTGCTTAGGGATATTGTTTAAGGGTGAACCTTGCAGATTAGGGATATCAGTTGGACTTGATGATCCTGAGGGTCTTTTCCAACCTGAACATTGGAACAGGCTGCCCAGGGGCGTTGTGGAGTCTCCTTCTCTGGAGATATTGGAAACCTGCCTGGATGCTTTCCTGTGTGATCTGCTCTAGGTGCTCCTGCCCTGTCAGGGGGGTTGGACTGGATGAGCTTTTGAGGTTGCTTCCAGCCCCTGATATTCTGTGATTCATGCTCATTACATTTATACATACTTGGCATCCACCCCAAAATGCTATCTAACACACCTGTGCCCACTTCATACTCCTGCTCTGGACCTTCAATTGTGTCCAAAGGAAAAAAGCACAGCCCCTTACTGTTTACAGGGTCATTATTGGCAATACAAGTCCTCCTGACCCTCACATCCCTCTAAAAAGTGAGATCCTTCTGATCAGAAGTCAATGAGAAGGTGCCTGCGCCATCCACCTTATAGCAAATTGGATAGTACGATTCAGAATTTGATTTGTTAGTAGTTAGATGACAGGTGGTACTTTCATAGTTGACATCCTCAGTGATGTGCAAACAGGGAACTGAATAAAACTACTATCAATTTTAATCTCTATATCAGACTAAGAGAAAGCAACATCAAAATACCCAGTGGGAAAAGACAAAAGCCTGATACAGACACCATGCTTTTTATTGGGTTTTTTTTCCAAGCTGCTGATTTTCTGGTTTTATGCCACAGAGGAAAAGGAAAGAGTCAAGGAAAGGTAACAAAAAAAAAAAAAATGTTTGTTTATGTGCTGTTTTTATTTCTTGTCACTGATTCAAGAGCTGGATTTTCCTGACACTAAAGCATGGAAATCTAAATTCCAGAAGTCTAGATTCCAGAAATAGTTACAGCCTCTGTCCCTTTGCAGTTTTAATGGCAACAAGGTACAGTGAGCATGGGACTCTTAATCCCAGGGTCGTGGGTTCAAGCCCCACGTTAGGCACCAATTAAAAATAATGTGGTGGTCTGGCAGTTAGCTGCTCTCCCCTCCCCCCCTTTGAAATAACCCAATCTAGAACTCAGTCAGCTGGAAGTTAATAAATGAAGCTTTATATTTACAGCCTTGCACAATATTGTGCTGGTTTGAACCTATTGGAGAATTTGAGTGAGAAAGAAAATAAAAATGTTTTTAAAGTATTATACCCAAAACATTAGATATCAGACTGTTTCTGACCGCTCTGGCTGCAGCTGCTCCTCTTGCATGGTCTTCTTTGTCTTTGCCTTGGAAGCTAATTCTTAGTAATTCTACTACCTACTTTCTTGCTACTAACCCCCTGGCCGATTTACCTCAGCTTGTCTTCAGCATCAACAGGTGGTGAGATAAGACTGGGGAAAGGGGGGAAGGTGGTAGGGGTGGTTGGTTACCCTTCTTGGGGATTTTGGTCTCTGGGAGGGCTGTGGTGTTTCTGCATTGCCTTTTCATTGTATATATCTGTAAATATTTCTTATATCTTGTAAATATTTGCTTGTATATTGTGCATTGCTGTAAATATAAAGCTTCATTTATTAACTTCCAGTGTTTCTGAGTCCGAGCTGGGGTTTATAAAAAGGTGGGGGGGCAGGCAACTGCTAAACCACTACAAATATACAAGCAGATATTTACTACATAAAGCTGATATTTACAGATATATACAGTAAAAAAGGTAATACGGAAACACCACACCCTTCCCAGAGATCAGAATCCCTAAGAGGGGTAACCAACCCCCACCACAACCTTCCCCCTTTCCCCAGTCTTATCTCACCCTCTGTTTATGCAGCAGATAGGCGAAGGTAGAGGGGCCAGGGGGATTAGCAGCAGGAAAGAAGATATTCTGATCCGGCTAAGAAAGGCAGGGAGAGAGAGCCATGCAGGAGCAGCCACAGCCCAAAGCATTCTGGCTTATATATGCTTGGGTTACAACTCTTAAACATTTTTTTCCTTTTTCAGTAACCTATGAGTGAAGTAGCATCATCAGTGTTTTCCTCTCTCAGCCTATAGTCTAATTTCTCATTCAAATCCTCCAATTAGTTCAAAGCAGCACAACTGTGGGGAGAGGGGAAGTCCATTATAGCTCTAGCAGTTAGTGGAATTATTCAGATTCAGCTACGAAAGGCAGGGAGAAAGAGCCATGCAGGAGCTACCACAGCCCAAAGTGGTCTGAAGCAGTCTGTGCTTGGGTTACAACTCTTAAAATATTTTTTTTTTCTTTCCCAGTAAACCTATGAGTGACGTAGCATCATCAGTGTTTTCCTCTCTCAGCCTATAGTCTAATTTCTCATTCAAATCCTCCAATTAGTTCAACCCAGCACAGCAATGGTGGATTTATTTAAAGAACTCATCTTTGCAGCTCACTAAAGCCACAGTAAGTGTTGCTTTCTAGGTATTCAAGGCCCTGCTTTTCTTAGTATTAGATTTTATTTAGTTCACAGATATAAAACTTTCAGGGAACAGGGTCATCAGCTCTGTGTGAAATGTAGGCTCAGCAATTGCCTTTAGTTCCTCAATCCTCAGTTGGCAGTGTATGAATAAGCTATGAGAAGGGAATGTTCACATGTTGAAAATGATACAAGTAGTTTGACAGGGCAGATATTAACTGAAAAGAAGGAAACCCAGGTGTAAATATCTGTTGACTTCCCCTGCCTACTCATCACATATATCATAAAATGTCTGCAAAGATTTGAAGAGCACAGCAATCACACTGTGCATGAGACCTGGCATATAGAGATGATGCATTTGCCACTAAGGCTACAGCTCATCTCCATAATCCTCATAAATTCTGGGAAGAAAGAGCAAGAGAGGCTCCTATCTGATGCAAATTGGCAAAGATCTATTAATGTCCGTGGTGCTGGTCTGATTTACACCACCTGAGAAAGCAGCCTTATGTAGCCATTGACTAGACACTGCCACTCGTGAACAGAATGAGCCAAATAAACTGCAGCTGGGGCCCACCACAATTCATTGGATTCCTTGAGAAGTGGTGATTCTAGGTACACAGTCCCATTACAGATAAATTCAGGGAGAGATTTATCTAGGAAGTGCCAGCAAGCTTCAGATATAGAGGTATAGATAGCCATAGATATAGACAATATTTCTTTATTCTAATCTCAGCAGTACTGCAGGAAATGTAGCTGGAATCTACTGATATTTACGGAGCTGACTTCAGCCACAGTGACACAAACTGGAGAGAAACTTTAGGAGCAGGTGATGAAGAGAAGGAGGTCTCCATCCATGTTCTCCTGTTCTGTTCTGGTAAGTCTTGTTCTCTCAGTATGTTTTCCACGCTCGTGCCTTAAGCAGTGCAGCCCTGAGGAGAGGGACTTGTGGGTGCTAGTGGATGAGAATCATAGAATCAGTCAAGGTTGAAAGGGACCACAAAGATCACCTAGTTCCAAACCCCCCTGCCATGCCCAGGGACACCCTACCCTAGATAAGGCTGCCCACAGCCTCTGCCAGCCTGGCTGCAAACACCTCCAGGGATCTGGCCCCAAACACCTCCCTGGGCAACCCATTCCAGGCTCTCACCACTCTCATGCTCAACAACTTCCTCCTCACATCCAATCTGTATCTCCTCACCTCCAGCTTTGCTCCATTCCCCCTAGTCCTGTCACTACCTAAGAGCCTGAAAAGTCCCTCCCCAGCCTTTTTGTAGGCCTCCTTTAGATCCTGGAAGGCCACAATAAGGTCACCTGGGAGCCTCCTCTTCTCCAGACTGAACAGCCACAACTCTTGCAGTCTGTCCTCATAGCAGAGGTACTGCAACCCTCTGAGCATCCTTGTGGGCTTTCTCTGGACATGCTCCAGCATGTCCACATCCCTCTTGTAACAGGGGCTCCAAAACTGGATGCAGTACTCTAGGTGGGGTCTCACCAGAAGCTCAATATGAGTTGTCAGTGTGCTCTTGCAGCCCAGAAAGCCAACCAGAGCCTGGGCTGCAACAAGAGAATTGTGGGCAGCAGGGCATGGGAAGTGATCATCCCCCTCTACTCTGCACTGGTGAGCCCCCTTGCATCCAGTTCTGGAGCCTCTGTTACAAGAGGAATACGGATGTGCTGGAACATGTCCAGAGAAGGGCCATGAGGATGACCAGAGGGCTGGAGCACCTCTGCTATGAGATACTGAGGGAGTTGGGGCTGTTCAGTCTGGAGACGAGAAGGCTCTCAGGTGACCTTATTGTGCCATTCCAATATCTTAAGGGGGCCTATAAGAAAGCTCAGGAGGGACTTTTTAGGATGTCAGGTAGTGATAAGACTAGCTAGAAATGGGCAGATTCAGAGTGGATGTTAGGAAGAAGTTCTTCACCATAAAGGTGGTGAGACCCTGGAATGGATTGCCAGAGAGGTGGTAGACGCCTCAATCCTGGAGGTGTATAAGGCCAGGTTGGATGAGGCTGTAGATAGGCTGATGTAGTGTGAGTTGCCCCTGTCCATTGCAGGAGTGTTGGAACTAGCTGATCCTTGTGGTCCCTTCCAACCCTGACTGCTTCTATGATCCTATGATTCTATATATATCTACACTACAGGGTCAGCACCACCATCGTGCCAGAAGGTGTTGCAATGAGAAGCTACATTTTCATCACAGGCAAGAGTCTGCCATTTTCTTCTTTCTCAGTGTAAAGGGAAACTCAAAATACACTCCATTGTCTTCAATGCACTTCAGCTATGCAGCTCATGCTTTTAAAACAAAGGCTTCCTGGTTTTGCTTTGCCTCAGTTCCACAGTCGTCTTCGAGTGCCTATGGGTCTCTCATACATTTCCTTCCTCATCTCCCAGCAGGCTACAATCACCCATGGTACAAGAAAATTCCTCACAACAGTGATTGTCACCAAAACAGTGCATCTTTTGGGTCACACCAAATTTCTCAAGTTCAGCAAAGGGTTGGAAAACGAGCTGCACATAGTTCTGCAACCACAGTAATCTCACTTAAAGATTTCAGGGACTTTATAGGTTGGGGTTTTTGCTGGTTTTGTTTTTCTGGGTAACCTGTTCTTTTTCTCGCTGACTGCTGATCCTTTCACAGCATTCAACCAGCTTCTGGCTCCACATAGTATTTAGCTTCTTAAATCACTACACACCATTAAATCCTCACCTCTGAACTCCTTCAAAGTCTGGATTTTATTAGCCATATTTGCTTGATCATAACTGTTTATAGATTTTATTTCTGTGTTTAGGGACTTATTATGCCCAAGGCTCAACCTAGGCAAAGCTTCCACCTAGTTACCTGTCAAAACAGGTATATTATGGATGAGATATATAAGGAAAACCTTATTGCAGTCCACTTCACAGAGGGAATGATTTGCAATTGGAATGGACTGCCCAGGGAGGTGGTGGAGCCACCATCCCTGGAGGTGTTCAAGAAAAGACTGGATGGGGCACTTAGTGCCATTGGATAGGGCTGGGTGATAGGTTGGACTGGATGATCTTGGAGGTCTCTTTCAAGCTGGCCAATTCCATTCTATTCTATTCTATTCTGCTTTATTTATTCCCACTTCTGGTTCATGTATTGTCTGAGTCCAAGAGAGGAGGATCACACTTCTGGAGAGAGCAGAGCCAAAAGACCAGCAAGTACACTTCCTTTTAATTTATTGAACTTTTATGTTTCCTTTCCTTTTCCAATCTACGTAAAAGGGCCAAAAGGAGAATTTGAGGAACTGACAGCCTGATCTCAGTACCAGGGAAGATTATGGAGAGCTTCATCTTGGCTGTGCTCACTCAGCAAGTACAATATAACAGTTGGGTTGAGCTCAGCCAAGCATGGGTTCATGAAAGGCAGGTCCTGCTTGACCAACCTGATCTCCATCACTAGGTGGCTCGCCTAGTGGGTGAGGGAAAGGCTATGGACATTGTCTACCCGAACTTTAGTAAAGCCTTTGACACAAGTTCCTACAGTATTTGCCTTGAGAAACTTGTGTCATAGCCAGACATATTGTTGACTGGATTAAAACCTGGCTGGGTGGCCAGGCCCAAAGAGTTGCGGTACATGGAGTTAAATCCAGTTGGCAGATGGTCACAAGCAGTGTTCCCCAGGGCTCAGTACTGGGGCCAAGTCCTGTTTGACATCTTTTCAGTGATTTGGATGAGGTGATCTGTGTACCCTCAGATAGTTTTTAGGTAGACCACACTAAATTCAGTGGAAGTGTTGATCTGCTTACGAGGGTAGGAAGGCTGTGCAGTGAGATCTGAGCAGGTTAGATCAATGGGTTGAGGCTAATGGGATGAGGTTTAACAAGACCAAGTGCCAGGTTCTGCTCTTTGGTTGCAACAACCCTACAGACTGGAAAGCATCTCTGTGGGAAAGGATCTGGGGG
This sequence comes from Psilopogon haemacephalus, assembly GCA_013396835.1. Lineage (NCBI taxonomy): Eukaryota > Metazoa > Chordata > Aves > Piciformes > Megalaimidae > Psilopogon > Psilopogon haemacephalus. Next base: position 225,276 of record VWZI01020971.1, on the reverse strand, counting down.
TGCTAGTGAAGATTCAGCAGAACATGAGCCAACAGTGTGCTCAGGTGGACAAGAAGGGCAGTGGCACCCTGACCTATATCAAGGATAATGTGTCCAGCAGGAGTAGGGATGTGATCATGCTCCTATAGTCAGCCCTGCTGACGCCACAGCTTGAGTATTGTGTTCAGTTCTGGGTCCCTCAGCATAAGAAAGACATTGAGGCCCTGGAGCATGTTCAGAGAACAGCAAGGAGGCTGGGGAGAGGTTTGGAGCTCACATCATACAAGGAGCAGCTGAGGGAATTAAGGTTGTTTAGTCAGGAGAAGAGAAGGCTAAGGGGAGGTCATATTGCTCTCTATAATTGCGGGAAAATAGTTAGAGTGAGGATGGTGTTGGTATCTTCTCCCAAGTAAGTAGTGATAGGACAAAAGGCAATGGGTTTAAGTTGTGCCAGGGGAGGTTTAGCTGTGATATTAGGAAAAATGTCATTACTGAGAGAGTGGTGAGGCATTGGAACAGTCTGCCCAGGGAAGTGATGGAGTTGTTCAAGAAGCTTGGTAGATGTGGTGCTTCAGGATGTAGTTAGTAGTCAGGTTATGGCTGGACTCAATGATCTTGAGGGTGTTTTCCAATCTTAATGGTTCTAAGATTCCACAATTCCTTAAAAGCAACTTTCCATAGGAATCTGTCCATCATAAACCCACCTGAGATGGGCTTCACACCTTACACTAAGACTTGAAAGCTGATAGCTATGATGGAAGGCTGAAAGACTGACTCACTTTCCAGTAAGCATAAAAGAGTTGATTGGTTCTTACAATTTCCATCCTTCCTCTGTCAGCCATGACTCTTTGAAGCTGAAATTCACTGCTTATTTGATGTCTGTCACAAAGGCTTTCCCTACTGTCGCACAAACATACATTGTTTGCAAGCTTTACAGTCAAACACTTACCCTTCTCTCCGGTGTCTTTAAAGAATTTCTCTCAGATGTCAATAATACTGGAGACAGACATTAGAAACAGCTGTGCTGTTTCTCAGGGCTTTATCTACAGATTGTGCTGAGGAGAGACCTTCCATCCAAAATTACCAATACTCAGTGTATAAACTCACAGAATCACAGAACTTTAGAGGTTGAAAGGAACCTCCAGTGATCATCGAGTCCAACCTTCCTGCCAAGGCAGTATCCCCTAGGGCTGTTCGCACAGGAAAGCATCCAGGTGGGTTTGGAAATTCTCCAGAGAAGGAGACTCCACCACTTCTCTGGGCAGCCTGTTCCAGTGCTCCATCACCCTCACTATAAAGAAGGTTCTCCCCACGTTGAGCTGAAACCTTCTCTGTTTCAGTTTGTTGCTCCTTGTCTTATTGCTGCTGAACACCAAAAAGAGATTGTCCCCCTCCACCTGACACCCACCCCTCAGTATTTGTACATACTGATCAGATGTCCTCTCAGTCTTCTCCAGACTAAACAGCCACAGGTTTCTCAGTCTTTCTTCAGAGGGGAGATACCCAAGTCCCCCAGTCATCCTCGTGGCTCTCATAAGACAGTTGAGAGCAGAATAAGAATAAAAGACGAGGAAAGGCAATGATCTGATATGATATAATTTATTCAGTCAAGTTATCATACTGAGAGCTGTTACAAAGTATTCAATTACTGAAGACCACAAAAGATGCCCAAATAAATGCATTCTGCTTAATTAGTCACATACCTATTTTATCAGGAACAATCTAATGGATTAGGTGTTGGGGGTTATTTGCCAAATTAATGATGTTTCTGATTGCAAAACAAATTTTGGTCAACCGAGTGGAAATTCCACCTATCCTATTTTGAGCAACGACTTCCATTTTTAGGAGAAGAACGGTCCCAACATCCACCAGCTGAGTCAGCGCCAGCAGGGCTTAAAGATAGTCAACCATAGAATCATAGAATCATAGAATCATAGAATGGTCTAGGTTGGAAGAGACCTCAAAGATCATCCAGTTCCAACGCCCTACCATAGGCAGGGACACCTCCCACTAGATCAGGTCGCTCAAGACCTCATCGAGCCTGGCTTTGAACACATCCAGGGAGGGAGCAGACACAACCTCCCTGGGCAACCTGTTCCAGTGCCTCACCACCCTCACTGTGAAGAATTTCTTCCTAACATCCCGTTCAAATCTCCCCTCCGCCAATTTGAACCCATTCCCCCTCGTCCTGTCATTACAAGACCTTGTGAACAGTCCCTCCCCAGCCCTCCTGTAGGCCCCCCTCAGATACTGGTAGGCTGCTATAAGGTCTCCCCATGTGCATCTAATAAGTTAAAAGTCATGAGAGAAATCTGGACAGCTCACAAAGACAGGGCACCCTCCCTGCAAATGCAAGCTTTAAGGGGAAAATTAGGTGTTTAAGTTTGTATCTGGAGTAAATAGCATGGAGACAGAATGCTCTATTATAAACAGAAAATATATTGTTATTCACGGCTAAAAAAAAAAATTTAAAAAAATATTGCCCTGAACAGTGAAGTTATTAAACAGAGATTCTGTATGTGTGAACTCCACATGCTTGCCAGCAGATCAAAGGCGACTTGGTGAACACAGAATTGCCTACCTACTTTATCTTCATACAAATGAGTCGAAGTGCCCTTGGCGAAGCATGCAAAGTCATGCCAGTAGAATACAGATTTAATACTGCTGGAGCCAGGCATTTTATTAAAGCTGCAGGTAAGTGTTAGCACGGGCAGAAGATTCTGATGAACAGCATTTGAATCAACAAGTAGCTGGGGACAGAGTGGCTGGAGAGCAGCCAGGCAGAGAGGGACCTGGGGGTGCTGGTAGATGGGAGCTGAACATGAGCCAGCAGTGTGCCCAGGTGGCCAGGAGAGCCAATGGCATCCTGGCCTGGATCAGGAACAGTGTGGCCAGCAGGACAAAGGAGGTTATTCTTCCCCTGTACTTGACACTGGTCAGGCCACATCTTGATTCCTGTCCAGTTCTGGGCCCCTCAATTCAAGAGAGATATTGAGGTACTGGAAGGTGTACACAAAAGGGCGATGAAGCTGGTGAGAGGCCTGGAGCACAACCCTGTGAAGGAGCTGGGGTTGTTCAGCCTGGAGAAGAGGAGGCTCCTGGGTGACCTCATTGCTGTCTACAGCTACATAAAGGGAGGTTGTAGCCAGGTGGGGATTGGTCTCTTCTCCCAGGCACCCAGCAACAGAACAAGGGTACACAGTCTCAAGATGTGCCAGGGGAGGTATAGGTTGGCTATTAGGAGGAAGTTCTTCACAGAGAGAGTGATTGGCATTGGAATGGGCTGCCCAGGGAGGTGGTGAAGTCACCATCCCTGGAGGTGTTGAAGAAAAGCCTGGATGGATCATTTAGTGCCATTGGCTAGGGCTGGGTGCTAGGTTGGACTGGATGATCTTGGAGGTCTCTTCCAATCTGCCTCATTCTATTCTATTCTCTTCTAGTCTAGTCTATTCTAGTCTAGTCTAGTCTAGTCCATTCCATTCCATTCCGTTCTATCTCTTTGTCCACTACATCGCTTTGTTATTCTGATGAGTGACTGGTTTAATTGGGAGTTACTTGTGCAAGATTCTGGTGAACAGCATTTGAACCAACAAGTAGCATCTGTTCTTTTGTCCACCACATTGCTTTGCTATTGTGATGAGTTACCAATTCAATTGGGAATTAATTTGACAAGGCAGGAATTATAAAAATACAGGTGGTTTTATTTTCCTGAAAAGCCACACCCCAAAACTGTACATAAAACCAGTTAAATTTTATTTACAGGTTCTAATTTGGTCAGGGTGCTCATGGGCAATTCTGGTAATTTGTCAGTCAGAAAATGGAAAAGGCTAAGCCATAAGAGAGATTTATCCCACTTATTGGCAGAGCAGAGAGCCTAGAGAAAGGCTGATTTACTCATGAGGGCAAAGTAGGAATTTGGATAGGATCCCTGCATCTCCTTTGAGGCAGCCTCAGGAAACTGCAAGTTGTAATCCAGTTGTGGACCCTCATGGCATAAGTCTAATGTGAATGAAACCTGCCAAAGACAAAGTGTCTGTAAACACAGCTTCCACGGGGCAGCTCTTGTGGAGTAGCACTGTGTGCTGATTTGAGGCTAATTGAAATATTTTAACGAGAGAAATTAGATTAGAGGCTGTAAAAAGAAAACAATGATGATGCCTACTTCACTCAAAGGTTTGCTGACATGTATAAAAACAAGGATACAAACATAGTTAAGACAGTGTGAGTTTGTCTGCAGAGCCTGTTGGTGTTTGTCTCTCTCTCTGGCTTCTAGCTAGAACTGTGTAACACAACTAAACAATTCTGCTTCTAACTCCCCTGGCCAATCCTTCCAACTCACCTTACACATAAGGCAGATTCTGGGATAAGAAAGGGGCATGGAAAGAAGGTGGAAAGATGGTTGGGAGCCCCTCCTGGGGACTCTGATTTTTGGGAGGGGCATGGTATTTCTGTATTACTTTTAACTTGCATATTTCTCTATATAGCTGTAAATATTTGTAGTATGCTATAAATATCTGCTTGTAAATTGTGCTAAGCTGTGAATATAAAGCTTCATTCCTTAACTTCCAGCTGATTGAGTCTAGTCTGGGTGAATTTATTGTGTATGGGGGTGGGTTACTCCCAAACCATTACACACTGCCTTAGCAGCACTGGGAAAAGTCGTACTGCTGGCGTGTTCCTGCCAACAGCAGCAGTTTACACCAGCAGGGTCCCTCCAGCTCAGGTGTAGCAAGCAAGAAGCCAAGATACACCAGTCTGAGAAGAAGCCAGGTCTGGGTGCCGCAGGCAACTCTCTTGAATGGACCTAAGGGACTTGCTGGACTTGCAGGCATGCAGGACTTGAGGGACTGCACAAGAGCTGCACTCACTTTCTGGTCACTCTATTTAAGTCTTTCCTAGGCAATATGTCCAGTGCCACTATATACTGAGCATGAAGAATCCAGCCAATTACAACCTCAGATTCCAGCACAGGGTATCCCACAAATGAGTGTGGGCAAAGGGCACCTTTTGCCATTCCCCACGCAAGCCCACAGAGGTGGGCGAAAGCAGTTTCATGCCTTCCACTTCTTCCCCCATTCAAACCTCCACTGATAGAAGGGAGGGAAGGGAGTTTGGAATACCCCACTACAGGTGCCCTTAGCAAAGAATGCAAAGTCATGCCAGCAGAATACAGATTTAATGCTGCTGGAGCCAGGTGTTTTATTAAAGCTGCAGAGAAATGTTTGCATGGACAGAAGATTCTGATGAACAGCGTTTGAACCAACAAGTAGCATCTGTTTGTTTGACCACTACTAGGGGTAATGGGTTTAAACTGGAAGAGGGGAGATTTAAACTAGGTGTTAGGAAGAAGTTCTTTCCAGTGAGGGTGGTGAGACACTGGAACAGGTTGCTGAGGGAGGTTGTAGCTGCTCCCTCTCTGGAGGTGCACAAAGCTAGGTTGGATGAATCCTTGGGTGACCTGTTCCAGTGCCTATGGCACACGGAGGTTGGAACTGGATGATCTTTGAGGTCACTTCCAATCTAAACCATCCCATGATTCTATGAGTCTATGACAACCTTTCCCTGAACTGAGGTCAGACTAGCAGGTCTGTAGTTCTCCAGGTCTCCCTTCCAGCCCTTTTTGTAAATGAGCATCACATTTGCTAATCTCTAGTCAGCTGGGACCTCCCCACTCAGCCAGATAAACGACTGACAATTCAGAACTGTCCATCACACGACTGTTGGTCTTAATCTTCTCAGATGAATCCCTTAATGTACAGCAATTGTTTATCGTACAACTGTATGAATAACACTAGACAGATAGTTTAAGACAAATACCTCTCCTGCTTCAGGGAGAACTATAAAAATCATTGACAGTGCCTAAATTGCTCTATTGATGTGAAGCGTTTGAACCGGTAAAATAATGGCATGGGATAAAAATAGTCTTTAATTATCCCTGAAATGAATTTGCTGCCCCATAAACTGTGATGGCCTTTTACACTGTCCAATTACCCCCAACTACTACCACAAGTGCCTGTACACTTTTAGAAAGTCAGGGTACAAAAGCTATTATAGAAAGGTGCAAGGAACAGGCACAAGGTAACCTTGTGGTAGTTGAAGTAGAAATGGGTGTAAAATGAGGGGGAACAAACCCTAACCAACCAAAAAAAAAAACCAACACCCTGTCTAAACTCTCTTAATTTGTCACTATTTGTGGCTATTTCCAGCTCTCTGTGTGCACATGGGAAGCTCAGCATTGGATTTCTGCAGAAGCATTGCTCATTTTTTTCTCCTTGCTTTTCAAAAACATCAGAAAGCAGAGAAAGGTCTTAAAATGTAAGTTTCAATTCAAAACATTTCAAGCCTGGGAGTTTTGGTGGTTTTCTTCTTTTTTCTTTTCCCTGAAGTTTTCTTTCGTAAGCCATGGGGCCACACCTCAAGTATTGTGTTCAGTTTGGGGCACCTCAATACAAGAGAGGTGTGGAGGTGTTGGAGTGAGTGCAGAGGAGGGCAATGAAGCTGAGAAAGGGCCTGGGGAATAAATCTTATGAGAAGCAACTGAAGGAGCTGGGGATGGTTAGTTTGAAGAAGACGAGGGGGAGACTTCATCCCTGTCTACAGCTACCTGAGAGAGTGTTGTGTAGAGGTTGGTGCTGATCTCTTCTCACAGGTAATTAGTGATAGAACAAGAGGGAACTGCCTCCAGCTGCAACAGGGTAGATTTAGACTGGACATTAGGAAACATTTTTTTACCAGCAAGAGTGGTCAGGCATTGGAATGGGCTGCCCAGGGCAGTGGTGGAGTCACCAACCCTGGATGCATTTAAAGTTCATTTGGATGTGGTGCTTGGGGATATAATTTAGGGTGCATGTTGTAAAGTAGGGTTATTGGTTGGACTTGGTGATGCTGAGGGGCTTTTCCAACTGGAATATTTCTGTGAACCTGTGATTCCTATGTGGTATGCACCCATAATGTGCATTTATACTCTGCATCCTGCGCACACAGAGCACTTAGTGGGGAGAATCCCTCAGACATTAACAAAAACTTTGTCATTGGCCAGAGTCGGATTAGGATTTCATCTGGAATATTTCATTCTGGCATTGTACTCCTGAACTTTCTATGCTCTACATTTTCAAATGCAAGATATGAAAGAGCTCAATTAATCCCTTAAATTCATAGAATCATAGAATGGTTTAGGTTGGAAGATACCTCAAAGATCATCCAGTTCCAACCCCCCACCGTAGGCAGGGACACCTCCCACTAGATCAGGACACTCAAGACCTCATCCAGCCTGGGATTAAGGCTCTGTATCTTTTAGCTTCATGTATCTCCCTGAATTTTCTTTCATTATCAGAAAGTGTTGTTGACTGTGGGATGCTATTTCAAGAGCACCTAATTTTACATCTCTGACATAACATTCCCAAGCTTAAAATTAGCAGTCTAGAGAAGTAAGGACTGGAATGGTTCTCAAATTGCTACAAACAGTCTGAAAACCTAATCTTTTTTTTTTTTTTTTTTTTTCCCCTGATACACTCCAGAAATAGCAAGAACCTTGTGCTCACTCCTTTAATCCAAAGAAGCAACTTTATGACCTACAAATAAATAAGGATATACAAATGGACAAACTTTAGGACATACAAATAAATCAGCAATTGCACAAAGCTGTCTTGGTACGTCTAATATTCATTGAGACAAATGTTCACAACTGAACATCAGAAAATAAATCAAGGGAAACATTTTTCAACCAAAAAGGTAGTTTGTTACTTTGAAAAAAAAAAAAAGGATTATTTAACAGTATGTTGAATATTCTTCAAGAAAAATCTGGGGAGAGTGTTGAATGTTTTTACATCTTCGTTGAGAGGCTACACAAACTCTGAATGGTAAAATTAACACATGCACTAGAAAAAATAATGGCATGAAAACCCAATTTTGCCACGCAGTCAGTCTGTAAGCACATAACAAATATCCTACTGCATCTCTCCAAGCATTCATTTAAGCCTAAATTCCTGCCTAGGACAATGGCAGAAGAGATCCTGGCCCTCTAACCTGACCAGTCCTGGGATGACTTCTTCTCAGAAGCTTTTGTATTAAAGGATCACAGGATCAAAAGATGTTAGGGATTGGAAGGGACCTCCACAGATCACCGAGTCCAACCCCTCCTGCCAGAGCAGGACCATACAATCTAGCACAGGTCTCACGCAAACGCATCCAGATGGGTCTCGAAAGTCTCCAGAGAAGGAGACTCCACAACCTCTCTGGGCAGCCTGTTCCAGTGCTCCGTGACCCTTGCAGTAAAGAAGTTCTCCCTCATGTTGAGGTGAAACTTCCTGTGCACCCATTGCCCCTTGTCCTATCACAGTGCACAACTGAGAAGAGTATGTTGCCTCCCTCTTGACCCCCAGCCCTCAAATATTTGTAAACATTGATTAGATCCCCTCTAAGTCTTCTCTTCACCAGGCCAAAAAGCCCCATGTCCCTCAGCCTCTCCTCACAGAGCAGTGCTCCAGCCCTTTCATCATCTTTGTAGCCCTCCACTGGACTCTTCTGAGTAGATCCCTGTCCCTCCTGAACAGGAGAGCCCAAAAGTGAATGCAATATTCAAGGTGAGGTCTCACCAGGACAGCATAGCAGGGGAGAAGAACCTCCCTTGATCTGCTGCACACACTCCTCTTAATGCACCCCAGGACCCCATTGGCCTTCTTGGCCACAAGGGCACATTGCTCTTCCATGGAGAGGATGTTGTCCACCAGCAAGCACTCCCAGGTCCTCCACAGGGCTGCTTTCCAGCAGATCACCTCCCAACCTGTACTGGTGCAGCTTATATTCCTTCCCAGGTGCAGGACTCTGCACTTATCCTTGTTGAACCTCATTTGGTTCCTCTTTGCCCAGCTCTCAGTCAGTCCAAGTCTCGCTGAATGTCTGCACAGCCTTCAGGCGTGTCAGCCAAGCCTCCCAGTTTGGTGTTGTCAAATTGGGTTTGTATTATTAGGGATGCTAAAGCTACATCCTTGCTTCGTCCTTTTAGAAGGCATTGATTGATAAATAGTCCAATAACTTGTCTACTCCACTATCAAATTACTTATCTGTTTCCACAATCTTCTACAACCAACAATTTCCAGATGTCATAACCCCAGATACTAAATTTTTTTGTTGTTGTTTTTAAATGCTGATTTTATCTGCTAGGGTTCTTCTGGAAAGATGGCAGATTTGGAAAGTCTGCAAATTGAAACTGCACGTGAAAAGCCTGAAAGTTCTCACTGCTGTGGCTCAGCTGCTCAAACACTTCATATTTCCTTCAACAGTGCTGTGTTTGGTTTTATGCTTAATTGTTGTGGATTTTGCCGTGCTTGTGCTATGAGCATTTTGCAATAGTTAAACCCACGAGAAACCAGAAATGTCACCAGGGTAATGTCAATATAAAACCCATGCAAAGAGTTATTTGCAAGGTGTCTCTGAGACACCTTCAGGCGACAAATTATATGACCATAGTGAACTTAAATCAGTGTGAATTAATTTTTGAACATTAAAGGCAAGGAGAATTTTTTTAAGATCCCTAAAAAAACTAAACCCTTCTTACAGGAGGTGCTCTTCTGTAAAAGCAGAATTCGCCTGAAATTAAAACATTTGCAAAACATGCTGGAGCATGAAGGGCCACAGGGATGACCAAAGGGCTCAAGCCAAACACATCCTGGGCTGCATCAGGAGAAGTGTGGCCAGCAGGTCGAGGGAGGTGATTCTCCCCCTCTATTCCACCCTGGTGAGACCCTACCTGGAGTACCGTGTCCAGTTTTGGAGCCCCTACTACAAGAGGGATGTGGACATGCTGGAGTGTGTCCAAAGAAGGGCCACAAGGATGCTCAGAGGGCTGCAGCACCTCTGCTGTGAGGACAGAATGAAAGAGTTGGAGCTGTTCAGTCCAGAGAAGTCTCCAAGGTGACCTCCTTGTGGCCTCCCAGAATCTGAAAGGGGCCTATAAAAAAGCTGGGGAGGTACTTCTTAGGCTCTGAGGTAGTGACAGGACTAGGCAGAATGGAGCAAAGCTGGAGGTGGGGAGATTCAAAATGGACGTGAGGAGGAAGTTCTTCAGCATAAGAGTGGTGAGAGCCTGAAAGGGGTTACCCAGAGAGGTGGTTGGGGTCACATCCCTGGAGGTGTTTGCAGCCAGGCTGGCAGAGGCTGTGGGCAGCCTGACCTAGGGTAGGATGTCCCTGGGCCTGTCAGTGGGGGTTGGAACTAGATGATCGTTGTGGTCCCTTCCAACCCTGACTGATTCTATGATTCTATGAAAGTGGCGAGACCACGGAATGGGTTGCCCAGGTTGGTGGTTGAGGCCCCATCCCTGGAGGTGTTTAATGCCAGGCTGCATGACTGATTCTATGATTCTAAAACAACCACAATCCTCAAAGCTTGAATCACTGCAACCTTTCCCACTACGGAAAGACAAAAAGAACCCCCACAACTACTGATGAAGTAACTTTCAGGGCAAACTACAACACTCATCATTCACAAGGGCTTAATAAATAGTGAGAATGGCTGAGATGATTATGACAAAGACTTCCTTCAAAGCATAAAACTATTTAATTTTCTTCCCCATAGTTGAGGATCTTTGCCCTAATTGAAGAACAAGTAAGAATGGCACAGTATTGACATACTGTGGTGAGCAGCAATAAGACAATGGCTACAAATTGGAACATAGAAGGTTTCAGCTCAACATGAGGAGAAACTTCTTTACAATGAGGGTGATGGAGCACTGGAACAGGCTGCCCAGAGAGGTTGTGGACTCTCCTCTGGAGATTTTCAAAACCCACCTGGATGCATCCCTGTGGGAACTACTCTAGGGGATCCTGCCTTGGCAGGGAGATTGGATTCAATAATCACTGGAGGCCTCTTCCCATCTCTAAAATTCTGTGATTCTGTGATTCTGTAATGCAGGGAACAGGAGCATTTTCAGAGCTCTGTAACATTAATTCTTATGAAAAGCAAAGCCACTTAAAATTAATTTGATTTGAGTTTTCATTACAGCAAAACTGAGCTGGCTCAGTGAAAAATATATGTGGATTTGTAAAGCTCACAAGCAAACACGGAATTTCACTGGAGCTTGTAGTTATAATGCAAAACAGCAGCTTGGACTGGCTTGAATTCTGACTGCCAAGCCAACTGCACCAAAATGGTCATGCCAAGAGCTCAGGATCGAAGCCATAGCCTCAACTGAAATTCTACTTCTATTTAAATTTTATTTTTGACCACTGTACTTCTTAATGGGTAATCACTTGCAAATTGCCCTGACAGTCTGGCACGTTGCTCCATTTGCCTCAGTGTGCTTGGCAGCATAAGCAATTCTGGAAAACAAACCTTGCTGAACTGCAAGATGGTTCTTGCATCTTATAACTGCATGGTACTGTGTGTGGGTCAAGGCAATCCCAAGCACCAGTATAGGCTGGAAAAGGACTGGCTTAAGAGCAGCCCTGAGGAGAGGGACTTGGGGGTGGTGGTGGACGAGAAACTCAACATGAGGCAGCAGTGTGCACTTGCAGCCCAGAAAGCCAAGCAGATCCTGGGCTGCATCAGGAGAAGTGTGGCCAGCAGGGCCAGGGAGGTGATTCTCCCCCTCTACTTTGCTCTAGTGAGACCTCACCTGGAGTACTGCATCCAGTTTTGGAGCTGCTATTACAAGAGGGCTATGGATGTACTTGCAGGTGTCCAGAGAAGGCACATGAGAGTGGTCAGAGGGGTGGAGCACCTCTGCTATGAGGACAGACTGAAAGAGTTGGGGCTGTTGAGTCTGGAGAAGAGGAGGTTCCCAGGCGACCTTATTGTGGCCATTCAGTATCTGAAGGGGGCCCACAAGAAAGCTGGGGAGGGACTTTTTAGGATCTCAGTTAGTGATAGGACTAGGGGGAATGGAACAAAGCTGGAAATGGGTAGATGCAGATGATGTTGGGAAGAAGTTCAAGACCAGGCTGGATGAGGTTTTGAGTGACCTGTTCTAGTGGGAGGTGTCCCTGCCTATGGTACAGGGGGGTTGGAACTGGATGATCTTTGAAGTCTCTTCCAACCTAAATCATTCTATGATTCTAATTTCTTCATCCTGAGAGTGGTGAGAGCCTGGAATGTGTTTTCCAGGGAGATGGTGGAAAGCCCCATCCCTGGAGGTGTTTAACGCCAGGCTGGATGAGGCTCTGTACAGCCTGATCTAGCTTGAGATGCTCCTGGGCATGGCAGGGGGGTTGGAACTAGCTGATCCTTGTGGTCCCTTCCAACCCTAACTGATTCTGTGATTCTATGATTCTACAATTCTTTGATTCATATGCATTTAATAGATTCCATCATGCTGCACAGCTCACTTCACTCATACAAAAAAAAACAAAAAACCCCCCAAACAAACAAAGAAACAAACAAAAAAAGACAAAAAAAGACTGATCTCCCAAATTTCTCAATACCATTGGGTAAGGTGACTGCAGCATTCATACCAGAGGTGAAAATTCAGGTCTTTAACCATTGTCTTTTACATTCATAAGCTTAGCTTTGATGACAGAGAAGCAAATAAAGCAAATAGAATTATAGAATGGTTTAGGTTGGAAGGGACCTCAAAGCTCAGCCAGTTCCAACCCACCTGTGCCATAGGCAGGGACACCTCCCACTAGATCAGGACGCTCAATACCTCATCCAACCTGGTCTTGAACACCTCCAGGGAGGGAGCAGCCACAACCTCCCTGGGCAACCTGTTCCAGTGTCTCACCACCCTCACTGGAAAGAACTTCCTCCTAACATCCCATTTACATCTCCCCTCCTCCAGTTTGAATATTCGTTGCAATTGGAGAGGAAAATCTGGAAGCTCACACAGCTCATGGGATCTTGCATAACACAACTGAATTATTTCCATTCCTCAATTCTTTTAAAGTCTTATATTAATGTTTCTATTAAATGGCTTTTGAAGGTAAAGACTTTCCTGTGAAATCTAGAGGAACAGACTAGCAACTGATACGAATATGGAGTGGTTATGTCTCTGAGAAGGAGGTTTACCTTTTTCTGAAGGGGTTGGTCTGTTTGTGAGTCTATCCTCGTTGGGGCCCCATCCCTGGAGGTGTTTAAGGCCAGGCTGGCAGAGGCTGTGGGCAGCCTGATCTAGGGTAGGGTGTCCCTGGGCATGGCAGGGGGGTTGGAACTGGCTGATCCTTGTGGTCCCTTCCAACCCCAACTGATTCTATGGTTCTATGATTCCTCTATTTTTACTTGAATTACAAACTTTGTGGGAGAATCCACCTGAACAAGCTGTGGATACCACAATGTCTATATTAGACAGCCAATAGATCCTTCACAGCTAAGGACTCAGCGCCAGAAAGACCTTTCACATTTAAGCTACTAATTTATTTCCCCAAATATAGGATGATGGTTTTGCTTTTCTTCGCCTACCTTTTCTCCATTGCTCCACTTTGCAGCCATATTCTGTTCAAGAAGAGTAATTTTTCTTATCTGGCTGCTAAACTTCAAGTGTAATTTTCATGATCAAGACCCAATATAAACATTCTTTTTTTTTTTTTTCCTGCTTGTTCTCCTGGTACAATTGCTGTAAGGTTGTGCAAGTGCTGCAATTCAAGATTTGCAGGTTGTATTGCCTCATAATTGCAGTCCAACAGTGCCATCCTCTGCTTCTTCCAAATAACATTTCCCTATAACTCTAAAGATAATCTCAAAAAATTCTTCTTATAAGTAAGCTGTGAAGGTTGCTGGCAGTGAAAAAAAAAAAAACACTAATAGTTGCATGTAAGATCGAGGCATTATTTTTCTGGTTGCAAAACATATAAATGAATTAAATCTTTAGCCCTGATATTGTCATGGAACAGATTTATGAAACATATTACTTCTGCTTTAAAAGTTCATTTTTACACTTACACATCCAACTCTCCTGAATGTTTTTATAGCATCTACCTGACCTTCAGAGAACCCAATCATGGACCAGAGCCTTATTTTCCACAATGCCTACATATTTAAATGGAAAACCCCTAGCAAATAAAGCTTTTGTTTCAAAATTTAAACAGCTGCAACGAAAGAATAGAATCATAGAATCAGTCAGGGTTGGAAGGGACCACAGGGATCATTTAGTTCCAACCCTCCTGCCATGGGCAAGGACATCCTAACCTAGATCAGGCTGCACACAGCTTCATCCAACCTGGCCTTAAACACCTCCAGGGATGGGGTTTCAAGCACCTCCCTCGACAATCCATTCCAGGCTCTCACCACTCTCATGCTGAAGAATTCCTCCTCACATTCATTTTGAATCTCCCCACCTCCAGCTTTGATCCATTCCCCCTAGTCCTGTCACTACCTGAGAGCCTAAAAAGTCCCTCCCCAGCTTTTTTGTAGCCCCCTTCAGATCCTGGAAGGCCACAAGGAGGTCACCTGGGAGCCTCCTCTTCTCCAGACTAAACAGCCCCAACTCTTTCAGTCTGTCCTCACAGAAGAGGTACTGGGAACAAAAATATAAAGGATACCAAGAAAGCAATTCATTCGAGAATCAGTCATTAAGAAACAATAAAAATTTCTACAACTAACCCAGCGTTAGTCTTCAGTGAGCTGAAAATATCCTGAGGCAAGTGGATTTCAGGGAGGAATAAGGAAGTAGATTTTTGTACATCTTCCTCTATTTTAAATGTGAGTGGGGAGAAATCTTGAGGCCACTTGCAATGAAATATGAACAACATATGAAAGATTTGGTGGTAAAGACACAGCATGTGAGAGTTAGCATTAGGTGGGAAATTAAGTATAAGAGCTCCCAATGAGACAGAAAGTGGGAAATCAGTGACGACAGGCACAAAGAGTTATAGATTAGTTGCTGTTGTTTCAGTTTAACCTACATGATTTCTCTTCCTACTTTCACAAATACCTTGGCTGCATTGATTCCATAATTTTAATAACCTCCTATCATGCTACACTTTGGCCACAACAACCCCAGGCAGCACTACAGGCTGGAGACAGAGTGGCTGGAGAGCAGCCAGGCAGAGAGGGACCTGGGGGTGCTGGTAGATAGGAGCTGAACATGAGCCAGCAGTGTGCCCAGGTGGGCAGGAGAGCCAATGGCATCCTGGCCTAGGTCAGGAACAGTGTGGCCAGCAGGACAAGGGAGGTTATCCTGCCCCTGTACTTGACACTGGTCAGGCCACATCTTGATTCCTGTGTCCAGTTCTGGTGCCCTAAATTCAAGAGAGATATTGAGATACTGGAACAGGTCCAGAGAAGGGCACCAAGACTGTTAAAGGGCCTGGACCACAGCCCTATGAGGAGAGGCTGAGGGAGCTGGGGGTGTGCAGCCTGGAGAAGAGGAGGCTCAGAGATGACCTCATTGCTGTCTACAACTATCTGAAGGGAGGTTGTAGCCAGGTAGGGTTGGGCTCCTCTCTCAGGCAACCAGCAACAGAACAAGGGACACAGTCTCAAGTTGTGCCAGGGTGAGCTACAGGCTGGTTGTTAGGTAGAAGTTCTTCCCAGATAGAGTGATTGGCATTGGAATGGGCTGCCCAGGGAGGTGATGTCTCTGGAGGTGTTCAAGAAAAGCCTGGATGGAGCACTTAGTGTCATTGGNATTCCATTCCATTCCATTCCATTCCATTCCATTCTTTTTCACTCCAAAAGAGGTATTTGGTAGTTATATAAGGAAGGAAAATAAAAGTAAAACCGTTCATAAGAGAGTAATTAAGCAATAGGAATTAGTCCTGCAAATGTGGTGGGGTCTCTGTCCTTGGAATTTTCCAAGCCCCAAGAATTTAAAACCCTGAGCTGACCAATATTGAGCAGGCAGTTAGACTACGAAACTCCTGAGATCCTATCCCAACCCAACACTTCTGTGACTCAAGGATTCTAGTGAGGAGATCAGCCTCATAAAAGTCACATTATCTGAAGTGAGAGATTCATAGGCCAATTTGTTGCTGCCATTAAATTTTAAGCATTTATGTGAAGAGCAAGACAAAAGGCTGTGAGAGGGGAAATTGGCAGCGCTAAAACACCAACCACAGAGTTAAAAGCAAGTGATATTAGAAAATCTTATTTTTCAAATGAGATTAAATCTCCTAAAGCCAAAGTGCAATTGAAATCAAGAGGAGAAAAGGGAGCTTTATGAACTGTAAAAAAACCTTCTAAAGCACTCCCTAGACTTCAGTAGACATAAGTCGGACTTAAGCATTTCTGTAGATGCCATCCCTCCTCCAGGAACCTTGAAATTATTGAGTTCCTTCCCACTGGTTTCAGGGAGCTTTCAATACATACACACAGTTACAGGCTGCTTCGTATTAGCTACTTAACCTACACTTGCACTTAATGACAATGTAGCCTGGTATTGTTCAGGAGTTAGTCTTTGTCTGCCTTCTCCCATCATATTGCAGGGTTCTGCACTTTGGCCACAACAACCCCAGGCAGCACTACAGGCTGGGGACAGAGTGACTGGAGAGCAGCCAGGCAGAGAGGGACCTGGGGGTGCTGGTAGATAGGAGCTGAACATGAGCCAGCAGTGTGGCCAGAAGAGCCAATGGCATCCTGGCCTGGATCAGGAACAGTGTGGCCAGCAGGACAAGAGAGGTTATTCTGCCCCTGTACTCAGCATTGGTCAGGCCACATCTTGAGCACTATGTCCAGGTCTGGTGCCCTCAATTTAAGAAAGATATTGAGCTGCTTGTACATGTCCAGAGAAGGGAACAAAGCTGTTGAGGGGCCTGGAGCACAGCCCAGTGAAGAGAGGCTGAGGGAGCTGGGGTGAGAAGAGAAGGCTCAGGGGTGACCTCATTGCTGTTTACAACTCCATGAAAAGAGGTTGTAGACAGGTGGGGTTGGGCTCTTCTCCCAGGCAACCAGCAACAGAATGAGGAGACACAGTTGTACTGAAGGAAGTATAGGCTGGATATTAGGAGGAAGTTCTTCCCAGAGGGCGTGATTGGCATTGGAATGGGCTGCCCAGGAAGGTGGTGGAGTCACTATCCCTGGAGATGTTCAAGAAAAGAGTGGATGGGGCACTTAGTGCCATTGGCTAGGGCTTGGTGCTAGGTTGGACTGGATGATCTTGGAGGCCTCTTCCAACCTGGCTTATTCTAGTGGGAGGTGTCCCTGCCTATGCAGCAGGTTGGAACTGGATGATCTTTGAGGTCCCTTCCAATCTAAACCATTCTATGATTCTATGATTGCTGATATGAGGTTGCTAAATATGTTAACTGTTTAAATAGTGCTGACACATTGCAGCTGCACTTGGCTCATAGGCCAGAAGAGCCACGGAAATTGCAGATTTGCATTTGTACATAATCTATCAGGGTGCATTTTGTAATTTCTTAGGAATTTCCTTGGTCTTAAACCAGGCCAGCATTAAATAAGGCTAAATGATTCTCATTATGCCTCTCCCCTGACTAAATGATCCTTAGGGGTACAGGTGAAGCATCCTTCTCCTTTTAAACACAACTTGTGTTTCTAAGCTCTCTCCTACAACGCATTTTATAGCTCAGGATACTTCATGTGTTTGTTCCATGCTGGCAACAGAAAAGCACTCCACAGTGAAAGAATTCTGTGGAGAAGCCAGAATGTCACATGCAGGATCTTAATCCTCGAAAGCAAGCAGTTCAAGGACCCTGAGCTCAATGGAAAGGCGACTGCAAATAAGAGCAGGCAAAGCAGAATCTTAAGGGTGTCTGTTTCCAGAGCACAGGTAAATTCATTCTGCACTAAAATGCTACAGGTTCCCACAACAGAAATTTCTGACCTTTAGCACCAGTAGTCTCTGAAAGAGAAAGAGGGCAGAAGGAACTAGAGAGAGGGCAATAGGCAGACCTGAAAACTACTTGGCCTTCCTGCTGTTTAGACCAGTTGGCATCAGTGCTGCAGAGCTGCTGCGCTCTTTTTCCACTCCTTGAATATCTCTTACTCAGTTTCAGTCTGCCCATTAAGCACAGGTGGCAAAAGGTGAATCATTCTTCCATGAGGGCTTTTCCAGGGTGGAGTTCCCTCATACCTGGAGCAGATCCACCCCATTCCACTCCTCAAAGGCCATGGTGCATGGCTGGAATGCAGACAGATGTTAACTTCTGGACTCAGGAGTTATGATGGAAAAGAAAACTCCTCCTCAGAGACTCCCTGACTTACTGCTGGTTCGTTCCCATCGCATGACTCTTCAAAAGCTACACATCTGACACTGCTTCAGAATGATCCAAGTAGCAAAGATCCTCTGCTTGCACTGTTTTGAGCTAGTGTGCTGGTTTGAAATAATTGGAGGGTTTGAGTGAGAAATTAGGCTATTGGCTGAGAGAGGTAAACACAGGCTGTCACTTCACCAGAGTTATACTGAGAAAGAAAAAAAAAAATTGTTTTTAAGTGTTGTACCCAAAACATTCGATATCAGATGGTTTCTGACCACTCTGGCTGCGGCTGCTTCTCTTGCATGGTCTCCTTTGTCTTTGCCTTGGTAGCTAATTCTCAGTAATTCTACTACCTACTTTCCTGCTACTAACCCCCCTGGCCGATCTACTTCAGCTTATCTTCAGCATCAACAGGTGGTGAGATAAGACAGGGGAAGGGGGGAAAGGTGGTAAGGGGTGGTTGGTTACCCCTCTTGGGGATTTTGGTCTCTGGGAGGGCTCTGGTGTCTGTATTACCTTTCAATTGTGTATATCTGTAAATATCTGTTATATCTTGTAAATATTTGCTTGTATATTGTGCATTGCTGTAAATATAAAGCTTCATTTATTAACTTCCACTGTTTCTGGGTCCTAGCTGGGGTTTATAAAAAGGTGGGGGGGTCAGGTAACTGCTTAAACCACCACAGCTAGTCTGGTGCATTTTCTGACTAACAAACATGCAGAAACCATTGTGGAAATGACTCACCTGACAAGGCAGGGAGTCTCCTAGCACCACCTGTGTCTCTTCCAAGCCACAAGAAAATGCAGAAAGAGAGCATCTGTCCAAAGCCTTAGAATCACAGAATCACAGAACCAGTCAGAGTTGGAAAGGACCACAAGGGTCATTCAGTTCCACACCCCCCTGCCACGGGCAGGGACACCCTGTTATGATTATTAATAATAGGTTACGAATTCTAGATAATGTTTTATGAACTTTAATTTTTATTATTAATATTCAGAAATTTTGGGAAATTCCCTGAAATTCTTCGGATGTTCAGTTGTCGAGAGGCAATTGCACAAAAGGTTATTTATAAACACAGAATTTAAAAGTTTAAACATCCTAAACCGTCAGAACCTGGAAAATAGAATCATAAAATGGTTTAGGTTGGAAGAAACCTCAAGGATCATCCTGTTCCAATTCTCCACCATAGGCAGGGACACCTGCCACTAGATCAGGATGCTCAAGACCTCAACCAGCTTGGCCTTGAACACCTCCAGGGAGAGAGCAGCCACAACCTCCCCGGGCAACCTGTTCCAGTGTCTCACCACCCTCACTGTCAAGAACTTTCTCCTAACATCCCATTTAAATCTCCCCTCTGCCAGTTTGAACCCATTCCTCCTCATCTTGTCATTACAAGACCTTGTGAACAGTCCCTCCCCAGCCTTCCTGGAGACCCCCTTTAGATACTGGAAGGTTGCTATAAGATCTCCTCGAAGCCTTCTCTACTCCAGGCTGCAGATGCCCAACTCTCATAGCCTATCCTCATAGCAGAGATGCTCCAGCCCTCTGAGCATCCTTGTGTCACTTTGTTTGTTGGTTCATTTGGGTTTTTTTAAAGTCTTAAAAGTCCCAACTCCCTCAGCCTGTCCTCATAGCAGAGGTGCTCCATCCTTCTGATCATTTTTGTGGCCCTCCTCTGGACTCTCTCCAGCAGTTCCATGTCCTTCTTGGGCTGGGGGCTCCAGAACTGCACACAGTAGTCCAGGTGGGGTCTGATGAGAGCAGAGGACCTGATAACAGGGTAAATTCTAACCATGCCTAGGGAGTACTCACTCACTGCTGCAATAGACACAAAGTGTCCCGGGGGGAGGAGGAGGAAAGATTTGCCTTGCCGATGGCTGATGCACACTGTAATGCACGCTGCAAAAACCTGACCGCTGTGAAAGAGCTGCGAATAGACCTCCAGTCCTGGTGAAAGGCAGCAGGAAAAATGGGCAAGGGTTCTAAATCACTCCCTTAAATACACTATTCTGAAACTGAAACTGGCCAATAGGCACTAGCAGCCCTTGTTTTGGCCGATGAATACTTTCTCTAGTGATATGAAATCTATACAATGAGGGGTGTTGGGGGTGGGAATAGAATCATAGAATGTTTTAGGATGGAAAGGACCTCAAAGATCATCCAGTTCCAACCCTCCCTGTGCCATAGGCAAGGACACCTCCCACTAGAACAGGTCACTCAAGAACTCATCCAACCTGGCCTTCAACACCTCCAGGGATGGAGCAGCCACAACCTCCCTGGGCAACCTGTGCCAGTGTCTCACCACCCTCACTGCAAAGAACTTCCTCCTAACATCCAGTTTAAATCTCCCCTCTGCCACTTTAAACTCAATCCTCTTCATCCTGTCATTGCAAGACCTTGTGAACTGTCCCTCCCCAGCCCTCCTGTAGGGCCCTTCAAATACTGGAAGGCTATTATAAGGTCTCCTGGAAGCCTTCTCTTCTCCTGGATGCAGAGGCCTAAGTCTCATAGCCTATCCTCATAGTAGAGGTGCTCCAGCCCTCTGAGCATCTTTGTATCCCTTTGTTTGTTGGTTTGTTTGGGATTTTTTAAAGTCTTAATTATCTTTAACCATTATCTCAATAAAAATGACTCCATGCCCATGATGAACAGTTTGATGTATTGGTTTCTGTTTCATCCCTATTCACTGACTACTTCCACAATACAAAAGGGGTTTTCAGCAAAATAACTGATGATCATGAAGATGTTCAGAGGGGTGGAGCACCTCTGCTATGAGGACAGGCTGAGAGTGTTGTTGCTGTTCAGCCTGGAGAAGAGAAGGCTTCCAAAAGACCTTGTAGTAGCCTTCCAATATCTGATAGGGGCCTACAGGAAGGCTGGGGAGGGATTATTGACAAGGTCTTGTAATGACAAGAAAAGGAGTGATGGGTTTAAACTGTCAGAGGGGAGATTTAAATGGGATATTAGGAGGAAGTTCTTTCCAGTGAGGGTGGTGAGACACTGGCACAGGTTGTCCAGGGAGGTTTGGGCTGCTCCCTCTTTGGAGGTGTTCAAGGCCAGCTAGGACGAGCAAAAAAAAAAAAAAAACTCATATAAATCCTTTTCCTTTGACATTCCTCTCTGAGAATTCTGACATTATATATGATTAGCCTTAAAATTAATCATTCCAAGAAAAAAAAAAAAAAGGAGTATAAAATCTCCTGCTGAACGCCACCAAGTTACTAAGCTGCACACCAACACTCAAATCATCTCTATATGAAAAATATCTCCCTCAGTGGTAACTCCACATTAATATAGTTTTTGATTATGCAAGTATTTTATCTGTGCCTCTTTTTAATTTATTTTTTTTCCCCCCATCCCCATCGTGAACGATTTCAAATAGGAATTGATAGCAGAGAAGTGATTAGAGTGGGTGACACTATTTAGAGCCATCATTTCAGGCATCTAGCAGCGAAACGCCATTAAACAGTGACATTGTTAAGTGTGAATATCTGATTATTAATTGCTTTTAAGTGTGCCCCTGTTAAATATCACTCGAGTAGCTCGTTGAGGTATTTACAATACCTTATTTATTCTCCTTATTAACAATTGCACTGCAAAAATCACTTTACCTTTTATATCACCCACTATGCAAACTAAATGTCACCCATCACTCCAGCAGCAGCAAAGGGCTCTCAGAGCCATTCAATGCAGCTTCTCAAATGGCTTGTTAAGGCTCATTTATGATTCAAATATTCCGTGCCTTTTACTGGAATTCTGTTTCTATATTCAACCACCAAAGCTCTATTCATTAAAACTGTGCACAATTAGAGCTGCAGTAAGCTATGCAGAGGAATGTCAAGGTCCAGAACCTGGGCTTTATGCCAGATTAATGTCCTAACCTTAGCTCAGGCAGTTTAGGTATTTTGCCACTTCATGAGAAGAGGAGTGAGATGCTCGTGCGTGAAGGTGATTTGTTACCTCAAATTTTCTTCCATTTGTCTGCTCCCAGAATATATTCTGAGCTTTTATTTGTTGCTTTTTATTATTTTATTTATCCTGAGGTGTATTAGAAACAGAGTGGTTAGTAGGTCAAGAGAGTTTCTCCTCCCTATCTGTTAGGATGCTAGGAGGAAGTTCTTCATAGTGAAGGTGACAACACTGATACAGGTTGCCCAGGGAGGCTGTGGCTGCTCCCTCCCTGGAGGTGTTCAAGGCCAGGCTGGATGGGGTCTTGAGCGACCTGATCTAGTGGGAGGTGTCCCTGCCTATGGCACAGGGGGGTTGGAACTGGATGATCTTTGAGGTCTCTTCCAACCTACACCGTTCTATGATTCTATGATTCTGTGATTCTACAATTAATTGTACACATAGACAAGTCTTGGTCGAAGCCCACAGTGGATTACGTAGTGACCGTGAGCTCTTGTGCTGGTTTGAGGCTAATTGAAATATCTTCATGAGCGAAATTATATCATTTTCTCTGAAAAGAAAATAATGGTGATGTCTATATCATCCATTGGATTTGTTGAGATCTATTAAAAAAAATTCAAAATATAAATAAAGTTCTCATTCTGTGCCTTATGACTTCTCTCTGTTCTCTCCCTGTTCACTCCTCTCTAACTCGATCTAATAATTTCCATCTAACCCATTATTGGCTCTGGTATCTTACCTCTGACCTCTGGAACTAATCATATGAGCTTTACAGAGCTTATTTTGTTTATTTTGTCTGAGATAAGGGTGTGGGAAGAAAGAAGGGGATTAGTTGAGAGCCCTGCTGGGCAGTCTGGCTGTTTGGGAGGGATTTTGAATTTCTGTATTACTTCCAACCCGTACATAAATGTAAATATCTGTAAATATTGTGTATATGTGCTTGTAAATATTGTGCTATGCTGTGAATATAGCTTCATCTTTACTGCCAAAGACCTTTGAGTTAGCCTGGTGAATCTAAGTGAGGAGGGGGGGGAAGTTCCTGATCCACCACAACTCTTTGTTACGTTTCCTAATCTCATTCTCCAAATAATGAGTTTATTGCTGTATGATATAATAGAAAATAAAACATTATAGTTCCAAAGAAGAGCTCCTGACCCAAGTTAGGCTGATCAATACAAATGTTTATTATATTCCACAGTTTTCTCACCAATACTTTTCAGAAAGTCTCAACAGAATAGTGCAGAAGAATGGTTTGTCTCAATGATCCTCTGGAAAGTCCCAGTGGTGAGGGCAATCAGGGAATCCTAGAATGTCAGGGGCTGGAAGGGACCTCAAAAGATCATCTGGTCCAGCCACCCTAGCAGAGCAGGACCACCTAGAGTAGATCACACAGAAACACAGCCAGGCAGGTCTTGAGTATCTTCAGAGAGGGAGACTCCACAACCCACTCTGGGCAGCCTGTTCCAGTGCTCTATCACCCTCACAGGGAAAAAAATTCTTCCTCAGATTCACATGGAACCTCCTATGCTTCAACTTCCACTCATAGAATAG
>VWZI01020971.1:189833-201682 GCA_013396835.1 Psilopogon haemacephalus | reverse complement strand
AGGATAGGATAGGATAGGATAGGATGGAACAGAATAAGCCAAGCTGGAAGAGACCTCCAAGATCATCCAGTCCAACCTATCACCCAGCCCTATCCAATCAATTGCCCCATATCCTGTCACTGGGCATCACTGAGCAGAGCCTGGCTCCATCCTCCTGGCACTTACCCCTTACATATTTATAAACATTAATGTGTTCACCCCTTAGTGTCCTCCTCTCCAAGCTAAACAGCCACCAGCTCCCTCAGTCTCTCCTCATAATGATGATGTTCAACTTCCTTAATCATTTTTTGGCTCTCTCAAGAAACTCCTTGTCCTCATCACCATACAGAAACAGATGATACTGCCTAACATACACAAAGAATTGAGTGCAAGGGGCAATAGGTCACCTTCATTACAGCTCCATGGCAGCTTCTGGCCTGAGCCATTATTGCTGCACATCACTGAATTGGAAGCAGGTGTTACCTCATACACCCTGCTCTAAGAGTAATGGTCAAAGAAAGATTTAAATATTCATTTGGACAATTATCTAAGTGTTTTAGAAATTAATTTTTTGAGGCTCAACATGCCCTCATGGTTCTTGAACCGTATTATAATTTGTCAGAGTAACCCAGATCTGTATATCCTCCATTGATTTTATTAAAGCAGATGAGCAAGCAAATATTCCTTGAAGAAGGCTAATTACCAAGCTAAAGTACTATGGGACTATGGGTTTATTTTGCCAATTAGGGATGGAACAATGCACTAAGTAACATTAAGGTCACAATTAAAGTAAGTTCAGTAAGTCTAAGTCTAGAAAAAAAATGTATTTATCTAAATTGTGAAATTCATAGAATGGTTTAAGTTGGAAGGGACTTAAAAGATCATCCAGTTCCAACCCTCCCTGTGCCATAGGCAAGGACACCTCCCACTAGAACAGGTCCCTCAAGACCCCATCCAGCCTGGCCTTGAACACCTCCAGGGAGGGAGCAGCCACAACCTCCCTGGGCAACCCGTTCCAATGTCTCACCATCCTCATTGTAAAGAACTTCCTCCTAACATCCCATTTAAATCTCCCCTCCACCAGCTTAAACCCATTACCCCTCATCCTGTCATTACGAGACCTTGTGAATAGTCCCTTCATAGCCCTCATGTAGGTTGCCTTCAGATATTGGAAGGCTATTATAAGGTTTCCTGGAAGCCTTCTCTTCTCCAGGCTGCAGAGCCCCAATTCTCTCAGCCTGTCCTCATAGCAGAGCTGCTGCAGCCCTCTCAGCATCTTCATGGCCCTCCTCTGGACTCATACCAGCAGTTCCATGTCCTTCTTGTGTTGGGGGCTCCAGAACTGCACACAGTACTCCAGGTGGGGTCTGAGGAGAGCAGAGTAAAGGGGCAGAATCCCCTCCCTTGCCGTTCTGGCCACACTTCTCTTGCTGCAGCCCAGCACACAGTTGCTGTCTGGGATGCACTCACATTGCAGCCTTATGTTGAGCTTTGCATCAGCCCAGACCCCCAGGTGCTTTTCCTCAGGGCTGTTCTCAGCCATTCCCCACCCAACCTGGATTTGCACTTGGGATTGTGCCGACCTAGGTGCAGGACCTTAAGATTGAAATGTGTCACTTTCTCAGAAGATTTCATTCCAATGAGTAGGAAGTCAAACAAGAGTGGCAAGAGCACTGCATGGACAAACAAGGAACTCCTGGCAAAGATCACACGTAAAAGGGAAGCGTGAAACAGGCAAAAGCTGAGATAGGTGACCCAGGAGGGGCATAAGGGCACTGTCTGACTGAGAGTTCAGAAAAAGGCAATAAGTAGTGGAAGGGAAAAGCTTTGGATTCCTGGCTGAAAAGAAGTCATTTAACAACTAAGAAAGACATCAGTACAGTCTGGGATTCATTTGACATGTCCTTGGTATCTACATCAATGCAGCATAAATCGTATCTTAGAATTCCTAATACTTTCCTACTGGCTATACAGCACAAGTTGGGGTATTTTTATTTTATTTTATTTTATTTTATTTTATTTTATCAAAATAAGTGGAAGTAGACATCAGTACAGTTTGGGCTTCATTTGACATTTCCTTGGTATCTACATCGATGCAGTATAAATCGTATCTTAGAATGCCTAATACTTACCTACTGGCTATAAAGCACAAGTTGGGGTATTTTAATTTTATTTTATTTTATATTATTTTATCAAAATAAGTGGAAAGTAGTTTTCATAATGATATATTCTCAATTTCTTTTTTTCCCTTATCGGTTTTGTACACACAGTTTAGGTGCAACATTTTTGCTGCTCTCATCTCTATAACAACACTCTCAAGGGCAAGAGAGGGATGAAATGTTGCCTGAGCAGAAGATGTAGGCTATGTGTTAAAGAGATGTTGAAAGCACTGAGAGCTATGCAAGACCAGTGGTGTATTTGTATCTCATAGCCAGCCTTTTTTTTTAATTTCAAAAAGCTACTAAAATTCACATTAAGCTGGTCTGGAACATGAAGCAAAACCACTTCAATTTCGCTGTATAGGAGGCAGACTGTAACCCAAAACTAATTACGAGAGTTAAATTACTTGTGTTAATCTTCCAATCTTTAGACCCTGAAACTCTGTTCCAGCAAGTAATTATATTAAAGCAACTCAGAAATGTTTGGGGTTTTTTTTCTCTCACTAATCTCCAGCCAATAAAAACAGAATAATTAACCATAAACAATTTTATTTGCCTGATTATCTTTAAGCTTCAGATGGACTGGTTTAAATGGATAGCAACACACGGATGCCTTTTACTTCTTGACTCAACGTTGAAGGGCAGAAGTGGCTAAGTGCTTTGACCCCAGAAGACATCACGTTTCCTTTTTTTTTTTATTTTTCTTCTTCTTCTGATTATTTTTCTATAAGTTTGCTATTCTCATTCATTACAATTAGCTTCACATCTCTATAATAGTAAGAGGAAAGAGATGTAGCCCATTTTAACACCACAGGATTCCAGGATTCTCCAAGAGGGTGCACAGTTCTGGAGCCCCCAACACAAAAAGGATGTGGAACTGTTGGAGCCAGTCCAGAGCAGGCCACGAAGATTCTCAGAGGGCTGCAGCAGCTCTGCTATGAGGACAGGCTGAGAGAGTTGGGGCTCTGCAGCCTGGAGAAGAGAAGGCTTCGAGGAGACTTTGTAACGGCCTTCCAGTATCTGAAGGGTGCTCCAGGAGGGCTGGGGAGGGACTATTTACAAAGTCTAGTGATGACAGGATGAGGAGTAATGGGCTTAAACTGGTAGAGGAGAGATTTAAACTGGATGTTAGGAAGAAGTTCTTCACAGTGAGGGTGGTGAAATATTGGCACAGGTTGCCCAGGGATGCTCCCTCCCTGGAGGTATTGAAGGTGAAGGCCAGGTTGGATGAGTCCTTGAGTGACCTGTTCTAGTGGGAGGTGTCCCTGCCTGTGGTGGGGGGTTGGAACTGGATGATCTTTGAGGTCCCCTCCAACCTAAACCCTTCTATGATTCTAGGAAAACCCAGGCCTGCTTCCCTCTGAAATGGTTTAGATTTTATGAAAAAGTTTGGGATTTTTTTGTTTAATCTTTATTTCTTTAAATGTTGTGTCTCTGATGCAGTAGGAGGTGCCACAGCCTTACAGTGACAAAACAGGCACGATAGTAAAACAGATCCTCCCTCTCTGGAGATATTCAAGATCCATCTGGATGCATTCCTGTGTGATCTGCTCTAGGTGCTCCTGCTCTGGTAGTGGGGTAGGACTGGATGAGCTTTTGAGGTTCCTTCCATATCCTAACATTCTATGATTCTGGGATTATCTGTACAATTGCAGGGCAAGGGACAATAGGTGGAAGTTGAGGCATAGGAAATTCCATGGAAACATCCGGAATTTTTTTTTTTTTTTCCCTGTGGCAGAACACTGGAACAGGCTGCCCAGTGGGGTTGTGGAGTCTCCTTTTCTGGAGACATTCAAAACCTGTCTGGATACATTCCTGTGTGATCTGCTCTAGGTGCTCCTGCTCTGGCAGGAGGGTTGGACTGGATGAGCTTTTGAGGTCCCTTCCATCCCCTGACATTCTGTCATTCTGTGATCCCAGGTCTTTGTTGTGTTTTAAAGTCATGTCAAAGAGATTGAATAAAGAATGATCACTTTATTTCTTTAACTAACCACATTTGACATACCCCTGAATGACAATTTGCTTTCTGTCCCAAGTTAACCATTTGTAGGTGTGAAATGAGTTTCACACAGCTTAAAGAGTGGAGATTTTAAATTCCATGCTACCTAAGCATACATTCTGTCTCAGTTCTATCTTTATTATGTTCATCTGACTCTGTTTCTTTTCCTTATGTGAATTCTTCATCTATTTCTTCTCCATTTTTACCCTTTAACCTTGTGTTATCTCCCACACTACCACTAGACATACACACGAGTCAAAAGTGTTATGTTAAAGATATTTTTGTATGACCTCCCAGAAAGAAGAAGATGAGGTACACAACTGATTGCCCAGGGAGGTTGTGGCTGCTCCCTCCCTGGAGGTGTTGAAGGCCAGGTTGGATGAGACCTTGGGTGACCTCTTCTAGTGGGAAGTTCTCTGTGGCAGAACACTGGAACAGGCTGCCCAGTGGGGTTGTGGAGTCTCCTTTTCTGGAGACATTCAAAACCTGTCTGGATGCATTCCTGTGTGATCTGCTCTAGGTGCTCCTGCTCTGGCAGGAGGGTTGGACTGGATGAGATTTTGAGGTCCCTTCCATCCCCTGACATTCTGTCATTCTGTGATTTTAAGCTCAGCTCTGCTCCTTTATTTCCAAACTATATCAAAACTTCACAAACTTTATAGAGTCATAGAATGGCTTGGGCCAGAAGGGACTTCTAAAGGTCATCCATCCCAATGCCCTTTACAGTAACTTTCTAAGTCAGTTTTAATACCTTACTTCAGCTCTGACTTTTTCCCTTACATTGAACCAGAGCTGGGCTGAACCATTCCTGGGCTGAGACCTTTCTGCTTTTAACAGGGCATGTAAAAGAGTTTCATCAGCTTCCTTGACTAGTTTTTCCTTAAAGTCAGCTGCTTCAGCCAAGTTTTGCCTTTAATTTTCCCGTCAGCTCCATCAAACAAGGCGAAATGAAGTCAGAAGAGCTGGAACCAAAGTTAAAAATAATCCATCATAATTCCCCTGTTCTAGTCAAAATTACAGCATTGTCCTCACCGGTGTGTGAGCCCAGGTTGTTGTGACAAGAGGAGGTGATATTAAATGTCATTTAAAGTTTTGGGAGACACATTTTTAAGTTTAGCAGTACTATTTTACACTTCTGGGAGGGAGGGCAGGGAAGAATGCAAATCACTGCGATTCGAAGTGATTGGCAAAGGTAAAAATGCAAATTTTATGCAAGCTTAGCTCTTTGATANCCCAAAGTCTAGGTACTTTTAGAAGTTTTAATTTAAGAAACAGACTGTGGATTAACCATAAAACAATCTAAAAGGGGCCAGTTTTTTATGAGCATTGTTGTCACTAAGACCACTCCTTTGCTGCACTGCGCAGCTCTTGACAACTCATCAGGAAGGAGAAGTATTCAAACACATCAATTAAGAGAAAAATTGGGGCCTGATTTTTGTCTGGCTGCTCTGTTTTTCTCCTTTCTCCTCATCTTCATGCACTAGGAGTCCTGATACTACACACAAATTAAAGAATAACTCTAATTTTCTGCCATATTACAGAATCCCAGAATCCTAGAATGAATGGACAAAAGCATTGAGTGCAGCCTCAGCAAGTTTGCTGATGACCCCAAGCTGTGTGGTACAGCAGACAGGCTGGAGGGCAGGGATGGCATCCAGAGGGACCTGGACAGGCTGCAGAGGTGGGCACAAGCCAACCTCAGGAGGTTCAACAAGGCCAAGGGCAAGGTCCTGCAGCTGGGTCGAGGCAATCTCAAGCACAAATCCAGGCTGGGCAGTAAGTGGCAGGAAAGCAGCCCTGAGGAGAGGGACTTGGGGGTGCTGGTGGAGGATAAGCTGAAGATGAGGCAGCAGTGTGCACTTGCAGGGCAGAAAGCCAAGCAGAGGCTGGGCTGCATCAGGAGAAGTGTGGGCAGCAGGGAGAGGGAGGTGATTCTCCCCCTCTATTCTACTCTGCTCTGCTGAGACCCCACCTGGAGTACTGTATCTAGTTCTGATGCCCCTATTACAAGAGGGATGTGGACATGCTGGAGTGTGTCCAGAGAAGGGCCACGAGGATGCTCAGAGGGCTGCAGCACCTCTGCTATGTGGACAGACTGAAACAGTTTGGGCTGTTGAGTCTGAAGAAGAGGAGGCTCCCAGGTGACCTTATTGTGGCCTTGCAGGATCTGAAGGGGGCCTACAGAAAAGCTGAGGAGGGACTTTTTAAGATATCAGGAGTGACAAGACTAGGGGGAATGGAGCAAAGCTGGAGATGGGGAGATTCAGACTGGAGGTGAGGAGGAAGTTCTTCATCATGAGAGTGGTGAGAGTCTGGAACAGGTTGCCCAGGGAGCTGTTTGGGTCCACAACCCTGGAAGTGTTTAAGGCCAGGCTGGCAGAGGCTGTGGCCAGCTTGATCTAGGGTAGGGTGTCCCTGGGCATGGCAGGGGAGCTGGAGCTAGATGATCGTTGTGGTCCCTTCCAACCCTGGCTGGTTCTATGATTCTATGAATCAGGTTGGGAAAGACCTTCAAGATGATCGAGTCCAATCTATCACTAAGTCCTTCTAATTAACTAAACGATGGCACTAAGTGCCTCATCCAAAAGTTAGCATCATTGTTGGTCACTGCACTTTTGTTACCTTCACCAAGTGAGGAAGTTGAAGATAACTGTGAGAATGACTGAGATTTGTGTTTGCTTGTAAATGGAATGCAAAGAAAGCATTTTACTTTGTTACAGTAGCAATGAGAAAAAGGTCTGTCAGATTCGACAGGAGTGACTCCAAACTGCTAAGTGTCTCTTTTCCTATCCCATTCCCTTATCCTCTGAGATCCATGCAGACTTCGCTACATGGGTTCACTTCATCTTGCAGTGAAGGACATCTTCTGGCATCCTGGAAAGAAGACCAGTCAGGATTTAGATACGAGTTTTATCCACTCTCTCAATGGCAACCTGGTGGAAGCCTATGATATCACAGAGTCACAGACTTTAGAGGTTGGAAGGGACCTCCAGAGACCATCGAGTCCAACCTCTAATCTCCTTAGGTCCCTTCCAATCCCTAACATACTGTGAACCCCCCTGACAGGCAGGATCCCCTAGGGTAGTTTGCACAGGAATGTATCCAAGTGGGTTTGGAATGTCTCCAGAGAAAGAGACTCCACAACCTCTCTGGGCAGCCTGTTCTAGGGCTCTGGCACCCTTACTGTAAAAGAAGTTTCTCCTCATGTTGAGCTGAAACCTTCTTTGTTCCACTTTGTATCCATTGCTGCCGACCACTGAAAGGAGATTGGCCCCATCCACTTGACACCCATACCTCAGGTATTGGTACACATGGATCAGATCTCCTCATAGTCTTCTTCAAATTAAACAGCTCAAAGTTTCTCAGTCTGTCTTCACAGAGGAGATGCTCAAGCCCCCCCAGGCATCCTCATGGCTCTCCAATGGACTCTTTCCAGCAGGTCTCTTTCTCTCTTGAACTGGGAAGCCCAGAGCTGGACACAGAATTCCAGGTGTGGTCTCACTAGGGCAGAGCAGAGTGGGAGAAGAACCTCCCTTGACCTGCTGGCCACACTTTTCCTGATGCACCCCAGGATGCCATTGGCTCTCTTGGTCACAAGGGCACACTGCTGGCCCCACGTTGCTGTCATATGAAATGAACTCAGCAATGATTTAAATGATTTGCCACTGATGACAGATTTTCCTGCTTTTTGCTGAGTTTTACAAATGTCAAATCTATTCAAAGAATGCTTTGGGCCAATCATAAGCCCATTAATTAGAGACAATAATTCCCATTAATTTAGAATAGAATAGAATAGAATAGAATAGAATAGAATAGAATAGAATAGAATAGAATAGAATAGAATAGAATAGAAGTAGAATAGAATGGAATAGAGTAGAATAGAATGGAATAGCATAGCATAGCATAGAATAGAATAGAATAGAATAGAATAGAATAGAATAGAATAGAATAGAATAGAATAGAATAGAATGCCAGGTTAGAAGAGACCTCCAAGATCATCCAGTCCAACCTATTAAGATACACCACAAAGTATCCAAGTAAGGTTCTGGACTGGTTATAAGGTGACACTAGATAAAAAAAATTGGCCTTTTATTTTTGCATCTTGTTTCATATATGAGACTGTAAATTAACCTTTTGTTTGTTTGTTTGTTTGTTTGTTTAATATATGCATGAATAAGGTCTTGTTTATGTGGCCTGGCATAGATACCTGCCTCAGGCTGGGCATCTTCAACTTCTGCCAGCACCAGGAGCAATGATGGAAGTCTTTGTTTGACAAATCCAGGAAGAGGTCTGGGTTTTTTACAAAGTATCTGTAGCAATTTCCTGACACCCAAAAAAAACTTTTATTCAGTATTCAAGGCCATGAATAACTTCCTTTAACCAAGCCTTTGGATAAGAGAAAGAATCATAGAACCATAGAATGGTGTAGATTGGAAGGGACCACAAAGATCATCCAGTTCCAACCCCCCTGTGCCATAGGCAGGGACACTTCCCACTATAACAGGTTGCCCAAGACCTCATCCAGCCTGGCCTTGAACACCTCCAAGGAGAGAGCAGACACAACCTCCCTAGGCAACCTGTTCCAGTGTCTCACCACCCTCACTGCAAAGAACTTCCTCCTAACATCCCATTTAAATCTCCCCTCTGCCAGTTTAGACCCATTCCCCCTCATCCTGTCATTACAAGACCTTGTGAACTCCCCAGTCCTCCTGTAGGCCCCCTTCAGATATTGGAAGGCTGCTATAAGGTCTCCTCAAACCCTTCTCTTCTCCAGGCTGAAAAGCCCCAACTCTCTCAGCCTGCCCTCATAGCAGAGGTGCTCCAGCCCTCTGATCATCTTCGTGGCTCTCCTCTGGACTCTCTCCAACAGTTCCACGTGCTTCTTGTGCTGGGGGCTCCAGAACTGCACACAGTACTCCAGGTGAAAGAAGGTTTATCATCAAATTAATGTCTGTGTCTAGCCCAACCTGCTTCCCTGGTGTATGTGTAATCTTCAGGAGAACACTGGTGTATTTATTGCTTAGTCTAAGCAGTCATTTGGGAGTCTAAAGCAGTTTATTGAAATGGGAAAGTGCTTAAGTTTTGTTCTCTCTGCTTATCTGTTGTGTTATGACCATTCCTACATTTCCAAGTCAGACTCACGAACACAACTATACTTCACGTTCCCTCTATACTCTCCTCCTTACTAATCATTGGGTCAATTAACACTTCCAAGTATTACATCTCTTATAGAGTCAGGAAAGTGTGAAATTGCCTTACAGTAATGACGAGGATGATGAACACTTCCAGAGTCACTATTATGGCTCTAAATCTGGAGTGAAAAAGTAAATATAGCATATACTACAAGCTAAAAGCCAAAGAAAGGAGAAAATATTTGAATTATTTGCTCCAAATTACTTCATACCCACTGAGGCAGCACAGGAGTTTCCACCTCAACGCAAGGGAGAACTTCTTGACTCTAAGTGTCACAGATCACTGGAACAGGTTCCCCAGAGAGGTTGTAGAGTCTCCTTCTCTGGAGACTTTCAAGGCCTGTCTGGATGTGTTCCTCTGTGACCTGAGCTAGATTGTCTGGTCTTGCTCTGGCAGGAGGGTTGGACTAGATGATCTCTTTGGGTCCCTTTCAACCCCTAATGTCCTGTGATCCTAATGTTCTGGCGAGACACTGGAACAGGTTGCCCAGGGAGGTTGTGGCTGCTCCCTCCCTGGAGGTGTTCAAGGCCAAGCTGGATGAGGTCTTGAGCAACCTGATCTAGTGGGAGGTGTCCCTGCCTATGGCACAGGGGGGTTGGAACTGGATGATCTTTGAGGTCCCTTCCAACCTACACCATTCTATGATTCTCTGATTCTTTCTCTCATCCAAATGCTTGGTTAAAGGAAGTTAGTCACGGCCTTGAATACTGAATAAAAGGTTTTTTTGGGCATCCTGATCTAGTGGGAGGTGTCCCTGCCTATGGCATAGTGGGGCTGGAACTGGATGATCTTTGAGGTCACTTCCAACCTAACCCATTCTATAATTCTATGATTCAAAATTAGGTTGCACATATGCAGTACTGGATTCCTTCCAGGGCTAGCATCAGGGCTTAAGGAATTTCGATCAAAATGCAGAAAGCTGCAGCGCTGCTGTAGAACAGGGCTGCATGCTGATCTGCTGTGATTTCTTCCCTTGTAGATAAGGGAAACAGCCTTTTTCCTTTCAAAATGGATTCCTAAAAGTGATTTTTAAAGATGAAATGAGAGAAAAAAAAATAAATATTCACTGTCCTGTTTTCTCCTGAAGCTGCTCTGTTAGCAGGAAAAGAGATTAAGAAAAACTGTACGAAAGGGAGGGGAGAAAAAAAAAAATCATTAATTTAATTTTCCCTTTCTCAAGCTCTGCACAAGGTTAGGGGAGCTCATTGTCCTCTTCTGTATGTGCTGTGCTCAGAGCATGCAAAAAAAAAGAGAAAAGAAATAAACAAGTGGGGAAAAAACCACATCATGAAAGAAAAGATTTGGTATTCAAAACTCCCCCTTCCACTCCTCAACAGTTTCTCTGAGCACACTTCCCTGGAGTCAAAAATCTGTTTTTGATGGAAACTTTATGATGTTTTTGGAGCAGGCATAATGAAATCAGAAAACGGACTTATTTTCTAGAGTTCAAGGAGGAATTTTAGGACCACTTCGTATTACAATTCCTAATTCTGAGTAGCTGCTAGAAGAATGTTTTAAACATTGGGAGTATATGATACACTTAGTTATAAACACACTAGAAAAGAACCTAGAGTACTGTGTGCAATTCTGGAGCCCCCAGCACAAGAAGGACATGGAACTGTTGGAGAGAGTCCAGAGGAGGGCCACGAAGATGATCAGAGGGCTGGAGCACCTCTGCTATGAAGACAGGCTGAGAGAGTTGGGGCTTTTCAGCCTGGAGAAGAGAAGGCTTCAGGGAGACCTTATAGCAGCCTACCAGTATCTGAGGGGGGCCTACAGGNAAAGCCAGGCTGGATGAGGCCTTGAGTGACCTGTTCTAGTGGGAGGTGTCCCTGCCTATGGCACAGGGGGGTTGGAACTGGCTGATCTTTGAAGTCTCTTCCAACCTAGACCATTCTATGATTCTATGATTCTATGATTCTGTTTGTTTACAGACTATGACAATAAGAAACCTTTTTCAGGGTTGCTCCCTGTAGCAGCTGAATTTCAACAACTGACCAAACAATAGAATACATATCCTTATTCTAGTGTATTTTTTAATATATTTTTATATATAGAATCATAGAATCAGTCAGGGTTGGAAGGGACCACAAGGATCGTCTACTTCCAACCCCCCTGCCTTGGGAAGGACACCCTCCCCTAGATCAAGCTGGCCAGAACCTCATCCAGCCTGGCCTTAAACACCTCCAGGGATGTGATCCCAACCACCTCCCTATGCAACGCATTCCAGGGTCTTACCACTCTCATGCTGAACAACTTCCTCCTCACATCCAACCTCAATCTCCCAACCTCCAGCTTTGCTCCACTGCCCCTAGTCCTGTCACTCCCTGATAGCCAAAAAAGTCCCTCTTGAACTTTTCTGTAGGCCCCCATCAGATCATGCAAGGCCACAAAAATTTCACCTGGGAGCCTCCTCTTCTCCAGCCTGCACAGCCCCAACTCTTTTAGTCTGTCCTCATAGCAGAGGTGCTGCAGCCCTCTGAGCATCCTCGTGATGCTTCTCTGGACACCTCCAGCAT
>VWZI01020971.1:171994-188948 GCA_013396835.1 Psilopogon haemacephalus | reverse complement strand
TATATATATATACATAATATATGTAATGTGCTGTATAATTGTGCTGGTTTGAGGGTAATTGCAATATTTTAGTAAGAGAAATTAAATTATAGGTCCATGGGGGGGGTCAGAACTAGATGATCCTTGTGATCCCTTCCAACTCTGACTGATTCTATGATGCTATGATGCTAAGCTCCTGTGACAATACAAATCTGTTTGGTGAGTGAGATTTCATTTTAGAAAGCAAGGCACTGCCCTACTAGTTCATTTTCTTATCCTGGAGTACTAAGTCCACCCACAACCTAATGAACTTGTGTTTGCTTTTTAAAAACTGACAATGGATATCACAGGTGTCACGGTTTAATGAGCAGACAGATTGTTCTATTGCAAAATACATTATTCTTATGCAAGAAGAAAATTATTGCAAGAAATTATTATGAGATTATTCACGTGCAAAGGGTTGGAGAATTATTAGGACGCTCGAATGACGAAGTGATTCACAGGCTACAATGACACAGTTCTACATAGTGCTGAGCATAGCAAAGTCATGAAGATGCTCAGAGGGCTGGAGCACCTCTCCTATGAGGACAGGCTATTAGAGTTGGGGCTTTTCAGCCTGGAGAAGAGAAGGCTTCGAGGAGACCTTGGAGTGGCCTTCCAGTATGTGAAGTGGCTACAGGAAGGCTGGGGAGGGACTATTCACAAGGTCTTGTAAGGACAGGATGAGGGATAATGGCAGAGGGAAGATTTTATGTGGATGTTAGGAGGAAGTTCTTTCCAGTGAGTGTGGTGAAACACAGGATTGGGTTGCCCAGGGAGGTTGTGGCTGCTCCCTCCCTGGAGGTGTTCAAGGCCAGGTTGGATGAGGCCTTGAGCAACCTGTTCTAGTGGGAGTTGTCCCTGCCTATGGCACAGGGGAGTTGGTCCCTTCCAACCTCAACCATTCTATGATTTTATGAACTATGACATATTATAGAATCATAGAATCAGTCAGGGTTGGAAGGGACCACAAGGATCATCCAGTTCCAACCTCATTGCCATGGGCAGGGACACCCTGCCCTAGATTAGGCTGGACAGAGCCAGCCTATTAACATCCAATGCCAGTAAAGCATTTGGATAAGGTCCTTTCCTTAAGCCCAAAGTAGACCATTGAGCTATATATCTGCCTGTCTATGAATGTTTAAATTAAGAAAAGAGCCTTAGTGGAAATCAATAATGTTTAAGTGCCAATTAGATAATGTTTAATGCTACTCACATAATAATGAACTGAATCATTTCAGTACACAGATGTTAAAAGGTACAAAATGTAATAGCAGAAGGCAACCATAGCAGCAGCACCACAGAATCAATGACCCAATGACTCGAAAGGAATAGTTCTTACAGTCAGAACCAAGTGCATTCTCAAGCTGTTTTATGAACCCATTCCCTCACTACGCTGTCTGAGCAACACGCAGTGGAAGGAAGGAAGACAACAGACCTCAAATCCCTGATTCAGCCTTGATCAAATCATATGAGCGGTGCTAACAGGGATAAGAGAGAAGCTGCTCACGGTCTACATTGGGAACTGTAATCTGAACTGAATTTTACTGCTGTGCAGTCTGGTAGATGAAAATAGGCACAGAAGGTTTGTAAGTGTTCGCATACCCGTAGAAGATGTGCTGTATGCAGTTGTTTGATGTGTTTTCATAACTGCATTAATTTAATGTTACTTCCTTGCTGTTCATATGCCCCCTACTCTGTAAAGATGAGGGTGATGAACACCCTCAGCAAGTTTGCAGATGGCACCGAGCTGTGTGGCACAGTCGACTTGCTAGAGGGCAGGGATCCATCCAGAAGGACCTGAACAGGCTGGAGAGGTGGGCCCAGACCAACCTTGTGAAATTCAACAAGGCCAAGTATAAGGTCCTGCAACTGGATGGGTGCAATCCCAAGCACAACTGCAGGATGGGTGGGGAATGGCTGAGAGCAGCCCTGAGGAAAAGGACCTGGGGTTCCGGGCTGATGAAAAGCTCAAGATGAGGCTGCAGTGTGAGTGGAGCCCAGACAGCAACTGTGTGCTGGGCTGCACTAAGAGAAGTGTTCCTTGCCAGCAGGGCAAGGAAGGGGATTCTGCCTCTTTGCGCTGCTCTCATCAAACCCTACCTGGAGTACTGTGTGCAGTTCTGGAGTCTCCAACACAAGAAGGATGTGGAAATGTTGGAACTAGTCCAGAGAAGGCCACGAAGAGGGGTGGAGCACCTCTGCTATGAGGACAGGTTGAGAGAGTTGGGCTTTTTCAGCCTGCAGAAGAGAAGGCTTCCAGGAAATCTTATAGTATATAGTTTAATACTTCTTCAGATCATAATTTTAGGATTCTTTTAATGAGGTATTTTATATAGATGGAGCTAGAGATAAAGATAGAGGTGATAGAGATGACAGAGATGATACAGAGATAGAGATGATATAGAGATAGAGATGATATAGAGATGATAGAGGTAGAGGTAGAGATAGAGATATATATAGAGATAGAGATACAGATACAGGTAGATGATAGAGAGAAATGATATAATGATGATAGAGATAGGGTAACAGATACAGATACAGATAGATAATAGAGATGATATAAAGGTGATATAGAGAGAAAGATAGAGATGGAAAGATAGAGGTAGAGATGGAGAGAGAGGGAGAAATATAGAGACGGAGAGAGAGAGATAGAGATGATAGAGATAGAGACGATAGACATATAGATACAGATACAAATACAGATAGATAATAGAGATATGATATAGAGATGATATAGAGGTGATAGAGATGGAGAGAGAGATAGAGATAGAGATAGAGGCAGAGAGAGAGAGAAATGATAGAGATAGAGATAGGGATATAGATAGAGATAGAAAGATAGAGATTAGAGATGATAGAGAGAGAGATGGCAGAGATGATAGGTACACACACAAATAAAATTCTTACAATATCCTTAGGTACAGTTTATATTGTTAACCACCTTTGCATTGCTGCAGGCATTTCATTAGCTTGATTGCACCATCAGATATGATTAAATGAAACTTTTTCTTCATTTTGCAACTTAGAAAAATGGATTGCAGGATCAAATATAATTGAATCAGGGACAGAAAAGAGGAAAATTAATAGCTCAGTTTGTGTTTATTTCACAAAGCTCCTTTCAACAGTTTATTTGGCTTTCTGTTGAATAGGTGTGATGGTTTGAACTAATTGGAGGATTTGAGTGAGGAAAAAATAGACTACAGGCTGAGAGATGAAAACACACGATGTCACTTCACTCACAGCTTTACTGAGAAAGAAAAAAAATATGTTTTAAGAGTTGTACCCCAAATATAGATAAGGGAGATGGTTTCAGACCTCTCTGGGCTGTAGCTGCTTTCTTGCATGGCTCCTTTGTCTCTGCCTTTTGTAGCTAATTCTCAATAATTCTATTAACTTCTTTTCTACTGCAAACCCTTCTGGACAATCTACTTTCACCTATCTGCTGCATCAACAGATGGTGAGATGAGATTGGGGAAGGGGGGAAAGGTGGTAGGGGTGGTTAGAAACCCCTCTTAGGGATTTTGATCTCTGAGAGGGCTGTGGTGTTTCTGTATTACCTTAACTGTATGTATCTGTAAATATCTGTTATACATTGTAAATATCTGCTTGTATATTGAGCATTGCTGTAAATATAAAGCTTCATTTATTAACTTCCAGCTGTTCTGAGTCCTAGCCTGGGTTATATCAAAGGGTGGCAGGGGACAGGTAACTGCTAAACCATCACAATAGGTTTAATCAGTACATTGCAACTAATGAGAAATTAATATGCTTTAAAATCCTATCTGTAGTCCAGATCATAGAATCATAGAATCATAGAATCATAGAATCATAGAATCATAGAATGGTCTAGGTTGGAAGAGACCTCAAAGATCATCCATTTCCAACCCCCCACCATAGGCAGGGACATCTCCCTCTAGATCAGGTCGCTCAAGACCTCATCCAGCCTGGCCTTGAACACATCCAGGGAGGGAGCAGACACAACCTCCCTGGGCAACCCGTTCCAGTGCCTCACATGAGCCAGCATCATCCTCAGTTCTATAAGGCTGCAACTGAAGTCTTTTTGATCTGTGTGGCTATAACAAAGAGCAGGCTTTAAAAAGTAGGTCGGCTCTGCAACACAAGTGCCAAGCAATGCTGTGTCTATTTCAGCCACAGACTGAAACCCAGCATAATTTAATGCTGCAAAAAAAAAAAAAAACTGCAGTCACACATCTGACAACTGAGTGAAACTCTGCATCTTGTTGCTATGAACCCGTCCTAGGGCTGTAAATATGTTGACGTAAACACAGCTTTTTCCACCCATATGGGATTGCTCCATATCCAAACAGCATTTTCCACATGAGCACAGAATGCATTCTCAATAGTTGCGTATGCATAAGACAGCTCTTCTGTGGCAAACTCTTTCATCAGCAAATAAAGCAAGAGTGGCTATGCCTGTGCCATTTTCCTCACAGGCTCACCTTGAAAAAAAATAATATTTTTGAAAGTCTAAATTACTACATAGGATAGGATGGAGGATCCTACATAGATAGAGATGATGGAGAAAGAGATACAGATAGAGATAGAGATGATATAGTGATGATAGAGAGAGAGAGATGGCAGAGCTGGAGCACCTCTGCTATGAGGACAGGCTGAGAGAGTTGGGGCTTTTCAGCCTGGAGAAGAGAAGGCTTCCAGGAGACCTTATAGTAACCTTCCAGTATCTGAAGGGGGCCTATAGGAGGGCTGGGGAGGGACTATTCACAAGAACTTGTAATGAAAGAATGAGGAGTAATGGGTTCAAACTGGCAGAGGAGAGATTTAGGCAAGAAGTTAGGAAGAATTTCTTCACAGTGAGGGTGATGAGACACTGGCAGGGGTTGCCCAGGGAGTTTGTGTCTGCTCCCTCCCTGGAGGTGTTCAAGGCCAGGCTGGATGAGGCCTTGAGCAACCTGTTCTAGTGGGAGATATCCCTGCCTATGGCACAGGAGAGTTGGAACTGGATGAGCTTTGAGGTCCCTTCAAACCTAAACTATTCTATGATTCTATAATTTCAAGGCAGACTGACTCTTCTCTGATGCACAGTGGACCCCCTGAGAGTTCCTGGTCTGCAGAAAAGATGTAGTTTAACTAGGAATGTAAGTGCATGTCCTGTCCTAGTGGGAGGTGTCCCTGCCTGTGGTGGGGGGTTGGAACTAGATGATCTTTGAGGTCCCTTCCAACCTAAATGATTCTATGATTCTATGATAGGATAGGATAGGAATAGGATAAAATAGAATATGATAGAATAGAATACAAATAGAATAGACAAGGATAGAATAGAATAGAATAGAATAGAATAGAATAGAATAGAATAGAATAGAATAGAATAGAATAGAATAGAATAGAATTGGGAGAGACCTCCAAGATCATCCAGTCCAACCTATCACCCAACTGATCACCCAAACTATCTAGAGGCACTAAGTGCTCCATCCAGTCTTTTCTTGAACACCTCCAGGGATGGGGACTCCACCACCTCCCTGGGCAGCTCATTCCAATGCCAACCACTCTCTCTGGCAAGAACTTCTTCCTAATATCCAGCCTATACCTCCCCTGGCACAGCTTGAGACTGTATCCTTTTGTTCTGTTGCTGGTTGCCTGGGGAAGAGACCAACCTCACATGGCTACAACCTCCATTTAGGTAGTTAACATTCTTGCATAACCCCTGGCTCACATTTAGCTCAGCTACATGCAAAAACATTACAGGTAGAGTTACTCAGCCTATTACAGACTTAGTAAATGGTTTGATAGGTTCTGTGCTTGCTTGATTGCTTTTTTTTTTTTTTTTTAAAGTGTGGTCAGCCTTGCTGGTTTAGAACATTAATTTAAATTTGTCTTTTACAAAGTAAAGTTTCTAAAAAGATGTCTTCAGAATATAAAGTACATTAGATTAATTTTTTTATATATAGTCAAGATGCCTTCAGAAGATAGAATCATAGAACAGAAGCATAGAATGTTTTAGGTCGAAAAGGACCTCAAAGGTCGTCCAGTTCCAACACCCCTGTGCCATAGGCAGGGACACCTCCCACTAGATCAGGTTGCTCAATGCCTCATCCAACCTGGCCTTGAACACCTCCAGAGAGGGAGCAGCCACAGCCTCCCTGGGCAACCTGTGCCAGTGTCTCACCACCCTCACTGTGAAGAACTTTCTTCCACTTGTACTTTAAATATCCCCTCTGCCAGTTTAAACCCGTTCTTCCTTGTCCTGTCATTACAAGACCTTGTAAATAGTCCCTCCCCAGCCTTCCATTAGCCCCCTGGAAGGCTACTACAAGGTCTCTTGGAAGCCTTCTCTTCTCCCAGCTGCAGAGCCCCAGCTCTCTCAGCCTGTCTTCAAAGCAGAACTGCTCCAGCCCTCTGAGAATCTTCCTGGACTCCTCTTTTTGAAAGTCTAAATTATTACATAGAATGAGATAGGAAAGGGTAGGATAAGATAGAATAGAATAGAATAGAATAGAATAGAATAGAATAGAATAGAACAGAACAGAACTCCAACAGTTCCATATCCTTCTTGTGCTGGGGGCTCCAGAACTGCAGACAGTGCTGCAGGTGGGGTGTGAGGAGAGCAGAGCCAAGGGGCACAATCCCCTCCCTTGCCCTGCTGCCCACAGCTGCTCTTGCTGCAGTCCAGCACACAGTTGCTGTCTGGGCTCCACTCACACTGCAGCCTCATCTTGAGCTTTTCATCAGCCCAGACCCCCAGGTCCTTTTCCTCAGGGCTACTCTCAGCCATTTCCCATCCAGCCCGGAGTTGTGCTTAGGATTGCACCCACCCAGGTGCAGGACCTTACACTTGGCCTTGTTGAATGTCATGAGTTTGACCTGGGACTACGTTTCCAGCCTGTCCAGGTCCCTCTGGATATCATTCCTGCCCTCTATCAAGGGAATAACTTCATCTTTCTCTGTACCTTCAAACTACATTTTCACCTTGAGTTTACCACCTTCATTAGCTATGATCTCATTCTCTCCATTTTCTGCAGGAGGTGGAGCTCAGAGCAAATGCTGCTTTTAGAGTCTTTATCCACAGTTATTTAGATTTTTTTTTTCTTACTCTTTTAACTCTACATGAGCAGCAATCTCTACTCCATTCTCTAGGCAGCTATAAGATTTAATAGCTTTTCTGATTTTGATTTGAGTTGAGTTGAGTTGAGTTTTTTAATTCATTCCTTTTGTGCTGCAGTATAAATGCAGGGGTCACTTGGAAACAGTAAATGAGATTTAGCCAAGTGTATGTCTAAGAATAATGTGTGGCTGTATGAGGAATGGTTGGGTCAGATGATGCATCCCATTAGAGTAAGTTTAGGTCGGTGAAACTTCAGCAAATCCAATTAAGCTGAAAATAAAGTCTAAGAATTTGGAATGAATTCAAGGCTTGGAGTTTTGTTCTTTGGTTAGTTCTGGTTTTGGGGGTTTTTTTTCAGCATTATACAGGTCTCCAGTATTTATTTTAGGGTACCCTTGGAAGAAAAGATGACACCTGTCAGTCATCCCAAACATGTATTTACCTGAAAACTTTTTATAACCTCACACCCAGCATCAAGCAGCTGTCAGGCTCTCAGTATTTGTGTTTGCAGCAATTATTTAGGCAATCTACAAAGTAATGAAGAATGCACAGCTTCAGGGGATGGAGATATTTCGTGTGGAAAGGTGCCTATGGAGCCTCCAAAACAGGTTGGGGAAGGTGTGGGTTGGGAGGTGTGGAGCCAGTCTCACCCCTCATTAAATGAAGGAGATGTGAAAGAAATAGTAACAAAACTGACAAAGGAAAGGAAATGATAATTCAGTCTAAGAAACTTCAAGACTCTGTCTGGGGAAAGAAAGAGGGCAGGAAGAAAAAGCAGCAGCAACAAAGGGTCCCACTAAGGCAACCAACCTGTGGAAGTATAATACTCTGTTAAAGCAGTGTAAGGAGACTTCTACACTGATACAGTGAGACAAGGTCATTCTGAATTACTTAAGGCCTCATCCAACCTGGCTTTCAACACCTGCAGGGATGGAGCAGCCACAACCTCCCTGGGCAACTTGTTCCAGTGTCTCATCACCCTCACTGTGAAGAACTTCCACCTAACATCCCATTTAAATCTCCCCTCTGCCAGCTTAAACCCATTACCCCTCATCCTGTCATTACAAGAT
This sequence comes from Psilopogon haemacephalus, assembly GCA_013396835.1. Taxonomy (NCBI): domain Eukaryota; kingdom Metazoa; phylum Chordata; class Aves; order Piciformes; family Megalaimidae; genus Psilopogon; species Psilopogon haemacephalus. Next base: position 180,779 of record VWZI01020971.1, on the reverse strand, counting down.
ACAGGCTGGATATTAGGAGGAAGTTCTTCCCAGAGAGAGTGATTGGCATTGGAATGGGAGGTGGTGAGGTCGCCATCCCTGGAGATGTTCAAGAAAGGCCTGGATGGAGCACTTAGTGCCATTGGCTAGGGCTTGGTGCTAGGTTGGACTGGATGATCTTGGAGGTCTCTTCCAACCTGGCAAATTCTATTCCATTCTATTCTATTCTATTCTATTCTATTCTATTCTATTCTATTCTATTCTATTCTATTCTATTCTATTCTATTCTATTCTATTCTATTCTATTCTATTCTATTCTATTCCATTCTATTCTATTCTATTCTATTCTAATACTGAAATTAAATTAAATTGATGAAATGAAATGAAATGAAATGAAATTATATTAAATTAAATTAAATTAAATTAAATGGAGGGAAAATATTTTAAGTTACTTTGCAAATGTATGTCTCTGGCTATTGAGTTTTGAGGAGCCTACAGTGGCCTTTCTTGTTAGAGATCTGAGGATCTATGACATGCTTTGCAAGCTAATGCCCAGAGTTTTCAAGCATTTTCCTCCCCTGCCCTGCGCTCCTACTCTAAGAAAACTCACGGAGCAGAGGTGAAAAATTTCCTTACACAGGGAGCACGATTAGGGTGTGGTGTTGCTCTATTGCCTTTTTACTGCATATTTCTGTAAATATCTGTGATACATTGTAAATATCTGCTTGTATATTGTGCAAAGCTGTAAATACACAGCTTCATTCCTTAACTTCCAGCCGACTGAGTCCTATCCCGGGTTGTTTCAAAGTGTGTGGGGGTCGGGGAGCTGCCGAACCACCACAACCTGCAAGATATTTGGTCTACATTTCCTCTCTTCAATTCCCATTTATAATTGGGGAATTAACCTCGGGGAGCTGCTGCAGCAGGAGCACAGAGAATCTGAACGGTAGCGGAAAGCGGAGAGGCAAAGTAATTGTGTGGTTTCTAGGATTTAAAATTATCTTGGATAGAAGAGAAAAAGAGAGCTGCAGTCATGTTTGTGCACCTCACAAATGCTTATGTGCACTCCCCTGTCAAAAATGTTCATCCTCTCAGGCTATTGCCTTCATGCTAGAGACACAGAGGTTACAGGATGAGAGGGAGAAGACACCTGAGCTGGCACAAAACCGCCTCGCTCAGCTGTCAGCAGCATTTCAGCCACAGAAGCAGCTGAGTCACACTGCTGAGCCCAGGTGACCCCGGTGGCCTGCAGAGCTGGAGGTTCCTCTGCTGATGGTGATATAAAACCACACCTCTGCTGCGCACTCCTGATGGGAGGGCAGATCCATAAAGGTGGAAAAGCGTTAGGCATATGGTAAAATTAGCTTGGAGGAGAGGAGCCTGAGGGGTGACCTCATTCATGTTTCATAGAATCAGTCAGAGTTGAAAGGGACCACAAGGATCATCTAGTTCCAACCCTCCTATCATGCCCAGAGACACCCTACCCTAGATCAGGCTGCCCACAGCCTCATCCAGCCTTGTCTTAAATACCTCCAGGGATGTGGCCCCAAACACCCCCTGGGCAACCCATTCCAGGCTCTCACCACTCTCATGCTGAAGAACTTCCTCCTCACATCCAGTCTGAATTTCCCCACCTCCGGCTTTACTTCATTCCCCCTAGTCCTGTCACTACCTGAGAGCCTAAAAAGTCCCTCCCCAACTTTTCTGTAGGCCCTCTTCAGATTCTGGAAGGTCACAAGAAGGTCACCTGGGAGCCTCCTCTTCTCCATACTTGTAAACATGTAAAGGGTGAGTGTCAAGAGGATGGAGCCAGGCTCTGCTGGGTGATGCCCAATGGCAGGACAAGGGGCGATGGGTGAAAGTTGAGGCATAGGAAGTTCTACGGAAACATGAGAGAAAATTTCTTCACTGTGAGGGTGGCAGAACACTGAAACAGGCTGCCCAGGGGAGTTGTGGAGTTTCCTTCTCTGGAGATATTAAAAATGTGCCTGGATATGTTCCTGTGTGATCTAGTATAAATGATGCTGCTCTGGCATGGGGGTTAGTCCGGATGAGCTTTTGAGGTCCCTTCCAACCCCTAACATTCTGTGATCCATATCAATATCTTTATTGATGACCTGGATGAGGGGATTGAGTCCAGCATCAGTAAGTTTGCAGATAACACTAAGTTAGGAGTAGGTGTTGACCTCTTGGAGGATAGGAGGGCCCTGCAGAGGGATCTGGACAGGCTGGATGGGTGGGCAGAGGCCAATAGGATGAGATTTAACAAAGCTAAGTGTAGGGTTCTACACTTTGGCCACAACAACCCCAGGCAGCACTACAGGCTGGGGACAGAGTGGCTGTAGAGCAGCCAGGTAGAGAGGGACCTGGGCATGCTGGTGGATAGTAGGCTGAACATGAGCCAGCAGTGTGCCAGGTGGGCAGGAGAGCCAATGGCATCCTGGCCTGGATCAGGAATAGTGTGGCCAGAAGGACAAGGGAGGTTATTCTGCCCCTGTACTTGACACTGGTCAGGCCATGCCTTGAGTGCTGTGTCCAGTTCTGATCCCCTCAATTCAAGAGAGATGTTGAGGTACTGGAACATATCCAGAGAAGGAAAGCAAGACTGGGAGGGCCTGGAGCACAGCCCTGTGAAGAAGAGGCTGAGGGAGATGGGGGTGGACAGCCTGGAGAAGAGGATGCTCAAGGGTGACCTCATTGCTGTCTACAACTCCTTGAAAGGAAGTTGTAGCCAGATGGGGTTGGTCTCTTCTTCCAGGCAACCAGCAACAGAATGAGGAGACACAGTCTCAAGTTGTGTCAGGGGAGGTATAGGCTGGATGTTAGATGGAATCATAGGAAGTTCTTGAAAGAGAGAGTGATTGGCATTGGAATGGGCTGCCCAGGGAGGTGGTGCAGTCCCCATCCCTGGAGATGTTCAAGAAAAGCCTGGATGGAGCACTTAGTGCCATTGGCTAGGGCTGGGTGCTAGGCTGGACTGGATGATCTTGGAGGTCTCTTCCGACCCGGCTGATTCGATTCGATTCGATTCTATTCTATTCTATTCTATTCTATTCTATTCTATTCTATTCTATTCTATTCTATTCTATTCTATTCTATTCTTTTATTTTCTGTGAAATAGAGGGAAAATATTTTAAGTTTTCCATTACTTCTCTTCTCTTCTCTTCTCTTCTCTTCTCTTCTCTTCTCTTCTCTTCTCTTCTCTTCTCTTCTCTTCTCTTCTCTTCTCTTCTCTTCTCTTCTCATACTGAAATTAAATTAAATTAAGTTAAATTAATGAAATTAAATGGAGGGAAAATATTTTAAGTTTGCAGTTACTTTACAAATGTAGGTCTCTGGCTATTGAGCTTTGAGGAGCCTACAGTGGCCTTTTTCTGTTAGAGAGCTGAGGATCTATGCCGTGCTTTGCAAGCTAGTGCCTAGAGCTTTCAGGACATTTTAAAACCCATTCTCTACACAGCTACGTGTATACCATACTATAACAACGGTGGAGTTAATTATTTTCACTCCTAGAAGTTCACGTCATGACAAGGTGTGATTTGTCACCCATTACTGTGCTTTCCAGCTCGTTCATAGCAAAATCTAATGTTGTGTTTCCACATCTGACAACATTTATTACGACTCATTAGCAAAACACACAAACAAATGGAATCAGGCACAAAATCACACCGATCTCACTAACAGGTCTCATTTTACTGCTGCGTCCTTCTTGTTGTCATTATCATTAGGTGGTTTGGGAATTAACTGTGCTAGACAATAATACCTTCCCCCGCTATCTTGGTTTCCACCTTGTGTATCTTTTAGACACACCAAAAAAATTGCTTTGAACACTTCAAAGAAAATCATAGAATCGTAGAACGGTTTAGGTTGGAAGGGACCTCAAAGATCATCCAGTTCCAACCCCCCTGTGCCATAGGCAGGGACACCTCCCACTAGATCAGGTCGCTCAAGGCCTCATCCAGCCTGGTCTTGAATATGTCCAGGGAGGGAGCAGCCACAACCTCCATAGGCAACCTATTCCTGTGTCTCACCAGCCTCATTGGAAAGAACTTCATTCAAACATCCCATCTAAATCTCCCCTCTGCCAGTTTAAACCCATTACCCCTCATCCTGACATTACAAGACCTTGTGAATAGTCCCTACCCAGCCTTCCTGTGGGCCCCCTTCAGATATTGGAAGGTTACTATGAGATCTCCTTGAAGCCTTCTCTTCTCCAGGCTGCAGAGCCCCAACTCTCTCAGCCTGTCCTCATAACAGAGCTGCTGCACCACTCTGAGCATCTTTGTGGCCTCCTCTGCACTCGCTCCAACACTTCCATGTCCTTCTTGTGTTGGGGGCTCCAGAACTGCACACAGGACTCCAGGTGGAGTCTTGGGAGAGCAGAGTAAAGGGGCAGAATCCCCTCCCTTGCCCTGCTGCCCACAGCTGCTCTTAATACAGCCCAGCACACAGTTGCTGTCTGGGCTGCACTCACACTGCAGGTTCATGTTGAGCTTTTCATCAGCCCAGACCCTCAGAGCTGCTCTCAGCCATTCCCCACTCAGCCTGGAGTTGTGCTTGGGATTGCCCCATCCCAGGTGCAGGACCTTACAGTTGGCCTTGTTGAATTTTATGAGCTTGGCCTGGGCCCACCTCTGCAGCCTGTGCAGGTCCCTCTGGATGGATTCCTGCCCTCTAGCAAGTCTCCTGTGCCACACAGCTTGGCGTCATTTGCAAACTTGCTGAAGGTGCACTGATTCCTCTGTCCACGTCACTAACAAAGATGTGAAACAGCACTGGGCTCAGGACTGACCCCCGAGGGACACCACTTGGCACTGGTCTCCAGATGACCAAATTACTTTGCCTATCTGCTGCCTTCTCAGCAGATGTTGAAATCTGGCCAAAGAAAAGGTCATAAACCTTGATTTCTCATTCTTAATAAGGACTCAGCAGAAATGTGTATGTCTTAAGTTTTGTGTTCTTCGTTAGAGCAAGTAATATATTATGCCACTCAACTAAGAACACATAGGAGTGCACAGAGCAAAGGTCATGGGGAATTGTGAAGTTAGTCTGACTAAGAGGACAAAAGCTAAATAAAGGCTTCTGACCAGAGAAAGAAATAAAATTATGATTATCTTTCTGTCTAGAGAAAGAAAGAAAATTATTGTTATCTAATGAAAATGTTTCTATCCTATCCAGAAAGACTACCAAAAAAGAAAAATAAAAAAAAAAAAGGCATGAGAGACCTGAGCTGAAGCATGGATCAGTGCTGAATTATGTGTGTGTCAGAACTCTGCTTGATAAGATTGTTCATTGAGGACAGCTCATTTCCCTAAGGTGATTTTCCCCACAACTCATGTAAATTAAGCTATAAACAGCAGCAGAGGCATCATAAATCTCACCTTTTTCACACAGTAAACATAAACTTGCTCTTAATCCCTTCTCAACATCTTCACAAATGTCTCTTGGCTCCCAACTTGCAAGGACTTCCTTCAGCTGGCAATACACCTAGCTAAGAAGCTCTTTACTGCTTTGTGCACCCTCTAGTTCAAGCCATTGTGTGGCTCTGCAGAGGAATGGTCTTTGTTAACACAGCACAAGTGAAGCAGTCCACTGCCTTTCCAGAGACACAAAGGCTTCTTGCTGTGCTGGTTTGAACTAATTGGAGGATTTGAAGGAGAAATCAGACTATAGGCTGAGAAAGGAAAACACTGATGATGCTACCTCACTCATAGCTTTACTGAGCAAGAAAAAAGAAATTGTTTAACAGTTGTAACCCAAACATAGATAAGTCAGACCGCTTTGGGCTGTGGCTGCTTTTGCATGGCTCTTTCTGCCTGCCTTTTGTAGCTGGATGTGAATAATTTCACTAACTTCTTTCCTGCTGCTAATCCCCCTGGCCCGTCTACCTTCACCTACTTGCTGCATGAAACAGATGGTGAGGTAAGTTCTGCAGCCCCCAGCACAAGCAGGACATGGAACTGCTGGAGAGAGTCCAGAGAATAACCACAAAGATGCTCAGAGGGCTGCAGCAGCTCTACTATGAGGACAGGCAGAGAGAGTTGGAGCTTTTCAGCCTGCATAAGAGAAGGCTTCCAGGAGACCTTATAGCAGCCTACCAGTATCTGAGGGGGGCCTACAGAAGGTCTGGGGAGGGACTATTCACAAGGTCTTGTAATGACAGGACAAGGAGGAATGGGTTCAAATTGGCAGAGGGGAGATTTGAACGGGATGTTAGGAAGAAATTCTTCACAGTGAGAGTGGTGAGACACTGGAACAGGTTGCCCAGGGAGGTTGTGGCTGCTCCCTCCCTGGATGTGTTCAAGGCCAGGCTGGATGAGGTCTTGAGTGACCTGATCTAGTGGGAGGTGTCCCTGCCTATGGCACAGGGGGGTTGGAACTGGATGATCTTTGAGGTCTCTTCCAACCTAAACCGTTCTATGATTCTATGATAAGACTGGGGAAGGGGGAGGGTGGTAGAGGTGATTGGTTACCCTTCTTAAGGATTTCTGATCTCTGGGAGGGCTGTGGTGTTTCTGTATTACCTTTTTACTATATATATCTGTAAATATCTGTTATACATGGTAAATATCTGCTTGTATACTGTGCAAAGCTGTAAATATAAAGCTTCATTTATTAACTTCCAGCTGACTGAATCTTAGTCTGGGTTATTTCAAAGTGTGGGGGGGTGGGGAACTGCCAAATCACCACACTTACAACACAGATTCATTTGGAAAGTCAGGAAAAATGAAACTGTATTTTCTTATTGTTTAAATTAAATCTAACAGCATAAAAAGAATGTATTACTACAAAAAAAAAAAAAAAAAAAAAAAAANAAAAAAAAAAAAAAAAAAAAAAAAAAAAGAAAAGAAAAATAACCTTAAAGAGGATGGGGAAGGAGTCAAGCAGTAGCAAAGCAGCAGCCAAAACAGCGTCAGGGGAAGATAGCAGCGTGTGCTGGTTTGAAGTAATTGGAGGATTTGAATGAGAAATTAGACTACAGGCTGAGAAAGGAAAACACTGATGATGCTACTTCACTCATAGCTTTACTGAGAAAGAAAAAAAATGTCCTTTAACAGTTGTAACCCAAATACAGATAAGTCAGACTTCTTCAGACTGCTTTGGTCTAAAAAGGAGCTGTGGTTGCTCCTGCATGGCTCTTTCTCTCTTCCTAGCCAGATCTGAGTAATTTCATGAGCTTCTTTCCTACTTCTAATCCCCCTGGCCAGTCTACCTTTGCCTATTTGCTGCATGAAACAGATGGTGAGGTAATATTGGGGAAAGGGAGAAAGTGGTAGGGGTGGTTAGAAACCCCTCTTAGGGATTTTGATCACTGGAAGCGATGTAGTGTTTCTGTATTACCTTTTTACTATATATATCTGTATATATCTGTTATACATTGTAAATACCTGCTTATATATTGTGTAAAGCTGTAAATATAAAGCTTCATTCCTTAGCTTTCAGCCAACTGAGTCCTAGCCTGGGTTATTTCAAAGTGTGGGGGGGTGGGGAACTGCCAAAACTCCACAATTGCATCAGCCTGTCTGACAGCACTTAGTGGGTTTAAGTAAAAATAGAATGAGTATATACAAGCCTGTGTTAATTTTTGCCCTAGTGTGGTGGGTTGGGAACTTACCATCACCACCACTATTTAAATTTAGCAGATGTACTGGGTTGGAGTGGATTCCTCACCCACTCCCCCAGTAGAATAAACTCACTACAACACAGATTCTTTTGGAAAGTCAGGAAAAATGAAATTGTATCTTCTTATAGTTTAAACTAAATCTAACAGTATAAAAAGAATATGCTACTGCAAGAAAAATAAAATAACCTTAAGGAGGATGGGGAAGAGGTCAAGCAGCAACAAAGCAGCAGCAGCAGCAGTCAAAACAGTGATGGGGGAAGATAGCAGTGGGCGCAGCAGTAAGCAGCAAAAAGGGGAAGAGCAAGTTGTGCTTCCAGACATAAGGCTCTTGATGTTCCAATGAAATTAAATTAACTTATCCATTGTTGCTGTTATATAGCCTGTCCTTACAATGTTCACCTCTTCAGTACTTTTTGCTATGTCTGAGCTAGAAATCCTGCTCAAACGGTCACATCAGTCTAGCTCAGAGAGCCTGGATGGTGCAGCTCAGGCAGCTTAGAAGATGAAGTTCTATTTACAGCAAAGCAAAATTCATAAGCACATATACACAACATATTTACAAGTATTTACAACTATATACAAATTAGAAATAATGCAGAAATCCAAACTCCCTCCCAGACAAAGTAACTGCCCAGAAAGGGCTCAAAGCCTCTTTCTCTCCCTCTTTCTTGCCAGACAGAAAAACAGTCTCAAGTTGTGCCAGAGAAGAGGAGGCTCAAGGGCGACCTCATTATTTTCTAAAACTACCTGAAGGGGGGTTGTAGCCAGGTGGAGGTTGGTCTCTTCTCCCAGCCAACCAGCAACAGAACAAGGGGACACAGTCTTGAGTTGTGACAGGGTGTGTTGGTTTGAGCTAATTGGAGAATTTGAGTGAGAAATTAAACACTGTGTCACCTCACCCAGTTTGACAAAGAGAGAGAAGAAAGAAGATTGTTTTGAGAATGTTCCCAAAACATCCAGATAAGCCAGTGTGCTTGCGCAGTTCAGTCAGCTCTGGGTCCCGGGCAGGCTTCAGCAGCTTCTTTCCTTTGTCTCTCTGCCTTTGAACTAATTCAGAGTAAAATTACTAAAACCATTCATTCCTTCCTGCCACTAATCTTTCTGACCGATCTTCAGCTTATCTGCAGCATCATCAAGTGGTGAGATAAAGCTGGGGGGAGGAGGGAGAGGTGGTAGGTGGGG